>VXBR01000360.1:1427941-1488756 GCA_013400215.1 Cisticola juncidis
TTTTTACTTTTTTGTTTGAATATTTAATACTAAATGGTATTGATAAAACTTAATGCTCATACTGCTTTTAGTATTCTATGTCCATATCATGCTCTAAGTAACATTATATTTAGAATTGAAAGTTTAAAAGACAACTCTTTTGAGGAAACCTTCACAGTGAAGAAAAGTTTTATTTGTTCCAAGTCGGAGCACAAAACATGTTTTGGAGCTCTGGAATTTCCCACGGGGCAGAGATCCTGTTTTCCAACCATCTCTGGGCTATGAAAACTCCTTCTGATTTGCCCAAAGAGGACTTGGCTCATGATCCCTTCTGAAGTTTATTCAAGGGCAAAAGATGGGGCGATTTTTGTGAAGAAATCTCATTTTGGTTCATTCCCAGAAGACCAAAGTAAAAACCAGCAGAGAGCTTGATGCTGTCTCACCCACCAGCTGTCATTTTGCACCCAGATGCTCCACATCCCTTGCCAGCTTCTTGCTGGGGGAATGGGAGGAGGAGGGCAGGACTCAAAAATAAAATAATTTAAAAAAGAAGAGAAGGAAAGTTGAATATTGTTTGTGCAAACGATAATTTGATGCAAAGTGGAACATAAGCAGGAGCCCTTGGTAGCCACATGAGTCACGTCTTCCCAACCTTATGACAAACTGTGTGCAGCTTTGCACATTAATGGAAGTGTTTAATGATAAATCCCTTCTAGCTTTTGGCTATGGGCATCTTTCCATGTCATGTTTTGAGGAATTTCAAGGTGCAGATAGATATGTGGCTCCCATCACTTCGTTAACTAAGCACAGATGAACAGAGTTGTCCTTGCAATGCTTGGGTGGTAAAATGTTACCTCCACTTCATGGATGCAAACCCAGAGACACTGAGATTTTTAAAGGCCTCATCCACAGCCTTAGAGGGAATCTTCTCCCTGACTTCGGTGGTCATGGATCATCTCCTTAGTAACTTGCCTGAGGGAACTGCTGAGACAACTCAGTCAAACTGCTCATTGAGTATTTGATATTTTTTAAAATACTTTGTCCAGCAACAAAATGTATCTGAGTATTTATTTTCTACAGTTCATATAAAGCTATGTTTTAAACTCATAGCTTTGCTCCTGGTGCATTTACTTTCAATAGGAATAGAGCAGAACAATTGCTCAGGTCATTATCTTTCAGACTTTGACAGTTGTAATACAGTGCCTAAAACTATTTAAATGTTTCAAAAATTATCAGTCCTGGCTGGCCTCAAAGCCATGGATGTGTAAGGATAGCTCATGGTTAAGATAAAAATCTGTGTCCTGTCTTTCTCTTTTTCTGCACATCATGGGTCTAGATACCTTTTCAAAACCTTTATTAGGTTTATTATAAGTACTTGATTGAGGAATTTCTATTAAAATTATGCAAGAAGACAAATATTTGTTTTCCCTAGCACTGGAAATTCAAATTACTTGCTTTACAAAATACTGTGCTACCAGCACAGCTTGCATCCAAGTATTTAACAGAAGTCTGAAACTTCTGGGGGGCCTTGATGAAAGCTGGAGCAATCCTGGTCTTTTCCTGGTCTTTGAGCTTTAAATGGTTGTCAGCTCTTATGTGAGTGTAAAGGGATGCACAGTGAGCTGCCCATGAGTAATATCTGGATGCAAAGGCTCCAGACTGAATGGATTTCACCTGATACAGAGGACTCATAATTAGAACTCATGGAGTAAAACTGAGAAACAGGCATATTTAGGCTGGATGTCAGGAAAACGTTCCTGGTGGTGAAAGCTGTTATGGTATGTTCTCCCAAGAGAAGCAGTAGTAGCAGTCTGTGTGAGTTAAATCACAAAAAATTAGATTGTAAAGATAGAACTATTTTTGGGCTGGTGAGGACTGGTTGATTTGACTGCAAAGCTCATTCCTAAACATTTTCCTCCTCATAGTCCCACGCTTCCTTCTATATTCTTGAGTGTACCATGGAATTATAGCTTGGTTTGGGACAATAAGCCAAATTTGATAGGCCTGGAAAAAAAAAATTATCTGTTCCGTCATTCCATGTTTATAATGTTTGATTAGGAAACTTTAAAAAAAAATCCCATATAGACTTTTTCATGATTATTTCAATTATCCATGAATATTAATTCATAAAAAAAGAACAAACTCCTCCTGTGACATTGAGACTTTGTACCACGTGTGCCTAATGTTATAGACTTGACCAAAGAGAAAGATTGTGTTTCCTCAGCTCCAAAGGATGAGGGGTAGAACCCTTTCCAGTGCTGATCTCAGTACCTAAACCACAGAATTTCCAGTGGGGTGACCGGGCCAGAGTGGGCCAGAATGCAGCAGCAGTGACTAAGCAGCGTTTTCAGTGCTCACCAGGTTGCTCCTTTCATGCCCCAGATGCCTGAGCAGTGGTATAACCGTGGCTCTGACTGTGACAAATGGTGACTGTCTCTGCAGGGTGCAAAATAAAGTGGTGCTGCTCTGTGAAGCTGCATTGTGAACTCCTGGCTGAGACCGTGACAGAAACGCTCCCAGAGAAAAGAAATGCTAAAGATGTCTTCATTAACTATGCAGATGAGAGAGTTTCCTTTAGAAAATGGAGAATCCCTGCTTTATTTCTCTTGCCTTGGAAGTTAGGGACCAGTTGTTCCAGCTGGAGTTACGAGACAGTTTTAGTGCGGCGTATATTTATACACTGTGTAGTTCAGTGACACTTGGGGTGAAGCATTTGGGGGTTATGGAGAACAAATTATGTGTAGGAGCAGTAATTGATTTATCTGTGTGACACCTCAGTCTCACATCATAGGCCTTTCTTCAAAATCATGCACTGAAAATTGTCATTCTACATTTCTGATAGGAAACACTTAATAGAAGGTAAACACTGCTCTTTTGGAATGTCATATAATGAACTTGTTCCATCTACCCCAGCTTTTATGCCGTTAATCTTAGGCTTTCCATTAAATTTTCAGCCTTGTTTTTCCCTTAGGTAGCACATCCCCTTTTTCTCCTCCCCAGCAAGTTGCAGAAGTTCAGTGATTTTTATACCAAGACTATAAAACAGATACAGTATCTCAATTTGAGAAGTCATGAAGCTGCCCGTGTTGTAAGTCAAGCATTAAGATTTTTAGGCATGGATGTTCTTTTCTTCTCTGTTCTACCACAGCCACCTCACAGAGCTTTTCTGTCTCATGGAATTAAAAAAAAAAAAAAAAAAGAAAAAAGGGAGGGAACCTCTGAAATCTGGGATCCTGTTCACATTTGCCCAGATTTGCTGAGGCATATGGGAACATACATTGCCTGTGCAAGAACTAAATGTCCTTGTGACTCTGTCCCTGGGGGACCGTGGTGAGGCTCCTGGTAACGCTGCAAATCAGGATCTATGGAACAAAATGCTGGATTTTGTCTTAGCACTATTAAAAGAAATAACATTTTAATGATATGTGCTATTGGCGTAATCCTTCCAAAATGGACAATGATTTATATATTTCATGTGAGGACAGGATTCCTTAGGGGATGACTCATTGTTTTAGTCTGGAATGATTCCAGTGGGAACCTTTTTCAGAACTGGTTGATACATACCTTACATGGTCTTAGTTTGGGAATTTTTTTTGTCTTTCTTTTTGTCTGATATGTGTGCTTGGCCTATTTAAACTGTCTCTTTCCCTTCCGAGTCAAATCCAATTTGTATTTACCAAGACCTTATATGGAGAGGGGAGTGTGTATATATAGATATAAAAGAAATACATGTATACATAAATGTATTTATGTATGTACATATACAGGGGAGAAAAAAAGAGCTGTTACAAAGGCAGTGTTTATTTTTTAGTAAAGAGGTGAATTTTGCTTTAATCACATCTTTTCACATCTTAGTTTGACCCAAAGACAACAATTGCCAGCATAACTGCTTCCATTTATAGAAATAATTCCATATTGTAGACTGTGGGACTACACAGATGCTGTGGCCTTTGAACACTGAATTAACAGCCAGTGGAAGCAGCACAGACTTGGATCATCTGATCTGGGAACAGGCTGTCTTCACTCACACTCTTGGTCTTGGTGGCACATTTTGTCCCCTTCTCAAACTGATGTTCCCACTGTTATGGATCAGTGCAGTCAAGAGAGTTCTGGAGCACAATGAGGAACTGGGAAGCAGAGGTGCCCTGGGGAGTCCTCTAAAGTGTTCTAGTAAAGGGCCTACTGCATCAAGGATTGGAGGTCATCTCCATTAGTCACTCTCTCTGAAAACAGGTCAAATATTTGCCTTTCTTCAGTCACTGGGGACTTTCCTTTGTCTCCATAACTTTCCATCAATGACAGGAGAATGTCCCTGCCATGCCACCAGTGGTCTCCACTCTTGCCTCCATCCCTTCTGGTAGCATGAGGTCATAATTTCTTACGAGATCCCTGACTTTTCTTTGACTGCTTAGAACGTCTGCCCTTGAGCCCTATTTGTGAGGGAAAAGGTTGGATAGACCTTGCTGGTGAAACCTGAGGCATAGAAAACGTGTCCTGCTGTAAAGTTCACCCACCCCTTTTGACAGCAGAACCACTCCCTTTCTTCTTGCTGCTGTTGAAGTGATTCTAGAAGTTCTTGTAGTTTTCAGCATGCCAGTTTGGACTCCTTGACTTTGCCAAAAGCATCCTTTTGTGCCTGAGCAATGTTTCTGTGTTCGTCCTTTGTAGCCTGTCCTTGCCTCTATCATCTGTCAATGGCTTTTTGCACTGAAACCCTGTCAGGATTTCCCAGTTTAGCCAAGCTGCTCTGCTGATATGCAGAGCACAGGGGTGGAGCTTTCTTGTGCTGAGAAGAACGTGACCCTGGAGACAACTTCAATCTTTCAGAGCCCACAGGGTGCCACCCACCAGTTCCCTACAGCAGGCATCATCTGCTTTCCTGAAATTCGGGGTCTGTGCTCTGCTACATGCTTTACCCCTGCTCCTCAGGATCGTGAATTCTGCTGGATATTAGTGAAAGCCAAAGATGATTCTTTTGCATGTGGGCCAAAATGGTTAAAGTTCAATTAAAACATTTTGAATACTGGATGCAAATGTCAGATTTTTGCACAAAGTTCTTCCTATGCATCATATTACACTGGCAGTGCTGGGTTAATGGTAGAACTTGATCATAAAGGTCTCTTGCAACCTTGATGATCATGGAAAACAGTGACTGAGGAAGAGAAATTTGAAGAATCCATTCCAAAAGACACATGAAAAATTTGGTGTCAGTCAACCACGCCTAACCATAAAATGATTTCCAGTCTTGGGGACCAAAATCTCAAGACAGCAGATTATGAGATTTCACACGACATGATTCAAGTTTAGAAGGTTTTATCATCATCAGGTCTGCATGAGAACCCCAGCCCTGATTTGGTTATGAAACCAAACCCCAAACCACTGGCTAAACCTAATTTAGATCTGGATCTCAGCACCCACTTCCTTTTCTTCATTTCCAATCAAAACAGCTTTCAGTTTTGGTTGGTTTGAATTCTTGGTGAAATCTCTTGTTGGTTATTGTTGACTTTTTCTCCCATCACTGTCTGTGATCTTAAAAAAACCCCAAACAAACAAACAAATGAAAATATCAAACCCGAAAACAATCCCCCCTCCTTTTCACAGGCCACGTGTTTCAATTAACCAAAACCACTGTTAGCAAATGAAAGTTTGACAAAACAGTGGGGGTTTCCTGGCCCTTGTTTTTATTGTTATTAATTATATTTGGGTTTGGTCCTAAAATGAGATGTAAATATTTTATAAATCAGGTGAATTTGTTGTTTTTGTAATTACACTTTATTGGATAAATGACAGAGTATATTTAAGTGGGCATAGATTCTACCCAAATATTTTAAATGGTTGTGTTAGCAGTCTGTTGCAGATGTGTTTATTAAATCTGGCACACAGATAAAGATTAAAAACTTGTTCTTCCCTCCAAGTACTATGCCTTAAAAAGCAAATCTTGGGACAACTAATCTGACTTAAGGCTCAGTTTTGACTATAAATCCTAATGACTTCATTCAAATGAGTAGGAGAATTGGACAGTCAGTATAGAAATAGATTTATTGATCTTGTTCAGGTTTGTATACCCTCATGGAAATCTCAGATGTTTTTACTGTATATTGATAAAAGGAATTGAAACCCAAGTCCAACTGGGATTCTGTCTCTGATCTTAATGCTGCCAAGCACCTTTGTTTTCAGACATTTCTATCTGTGTCAAATGAGCACCCATCATGAACTTAGAAAAAAGCATGTGTGCTTTTTCTTCCTTTGTTTTATGTGGTCATGCAAATAAATAGAATAATTGGCAACTAAAAATTTCTGTTTTCTTTTATTGTGGCATTCCCTTTGGAAACAGTAAAATGGATGCTCTAGAGGTAGTCAGCCCCTTAGACTGACCTCTCTGGAGTACCCACAAGGTACTGATATGCAGGTATAGGTGGGTAAGACACGTAGTGTAACCCACCAGAGGAAAATATGTGGAAACCCAGAGCATCAGTCTGTTTAAAGGATTAAATAGATTTGGACCCTGTCTCTTCCCAAAACAAGTGAAAGAAGCTGCCGAGATGTGGCCAAAGTTTTTTCTTATTCACTATGGGGAAGGAGGTACTTTGGGCAAGGACAACAATAAAGTATTAGTCTGTGGTGTGAGGATATAATAATGGAGGTGGAGAGGGGAATCTGGAATTCCTGGTGGTTCCTAGTGGGGTGCAGCTTAACCACCTCCCTTTTCTTCCCGACACACCATTTAACCCTCACACACCAGCCTTAGCATGACATGTTACCATTTTATTACTCAGGGCAGAGGAAGCAGCTGTTCTTTTGGGCTCTGCTCCGCTTTGTGTTTTGAGTGAGCCATCCTTTAGCCTGGTGGAATTTGGTGAGCAAAACCAGAGCCCTGCAGGGCTGCCAGGACCTGCTGCTCAGACGGAGGCATCGAAAACAGGGAGCCCACGATTGGTTTTACACAACAGATTCACCAGCATGAGAGAGCGTCTTTTAAAAATGATGATTTTTAGGGAGTCAGACAGTGTTTACATACACAATACGAGTCTGTGTGCAGACAGAGGCTGGCTTTATGCCAAGTGCCTACAAATTCAGAACCCCGTCCTCAGCTGGTACGTATCACTGTAGCTCCAGTGACTTCAATGAACTGGCGCCAGTTTACATTAACTGAGGAGCTGCTGCATTATGTGGAACGATTTCTTTCTCCCCTCTTTTTTTTCTTCTTTTTTTTTTTTTTGGGATGAGAAACATGGAAATGTCATTCTTGTTAGCTCACAGGACCTCTTATTTGGGAGACCTTCCTCTCCTCCTTTGATATTCTTTCTTTTCGCTTCAGATTATTTCTATTTCTACCACATTTAAGATATAGTCACACTAGTTTTCTGAAGGTAGTATGTTGGGGGTGCCTTATGCTTCTTGACCTGCCCCTGAGGGACTCACATAGAATTTTGTAAGTTGAAATCTCAGAGCTGTGGGGTAATAATTCCTTACCCTGTGATTAAAATATGCATTATATCATTGAAGTGGTATCCCTTTTGCATTGCTGTGATACATAAGCTTATCCCACAAAAGAGCAATCAGATGAATATTTTTGGTCATTTCCCAGGAGCTCGTGGAAGCAGTGGCTGAAGGGAGACTGCTGACCAAAAAAGATCCTTCTCCTAAATTTAAACTCTCTCAAGGCAATATATAATAAAATGAAAGCTGGCTCAGGCTATGATGCTGTTGGCTGTAATGGGTAATGAAGTCAGTAATCAGCTTTGTCACACAGTGCTTTGGCCCAGGAAATGTACATTTTTATGTGTAGCTTCCACACGAGTCCTTTCAAGTAAGAATAAGTCCAACCTGTGTAAATATTTCCTCAACATAAATATATGTTCACATATCCATGCAGCGTCCAGCAGGTCTCACAAAAGTGAGAATCTTTCCTTTCCTGAACTGATTGAAGTGTTCTAATCTAGTAACTGTGTAATTAAGGATTGTTTCATATTGGTTTTGAATTTCTTTTTAAAAGCTTCTTTGAACTCTAAGGATTCATTTTCATAAGTTTTTCTTCCTTAATCATTAGGTTGTTGTCTCTTATCCTTTAGAAGATGGATGCTTTGGGTACCTGTTCTGTTCTATGTAAAAATTCTGCTTTATCTTCGTCCTTGCCATAACAGTTTTGGACATTTTCCAATTTTAAATGAACTTGTAGTAAGCAATGAGTGTTTGAAGGACTTAATGTCTAATATTGAATGAGTGTCTGAATTTTTCCTCCTAATCTTTTGTTGCTCTCTTACCTACCATGGATTTTCTCATGCAGTCATCCTGAGTCACATACCCACAGTCTGGCCAGATGTTCAGAAGAACTCTGCTTCTATTCTAGCATTTTAATAAGTAGCCTGATTTTGTAAAGTCTCTGCTGTGTGTCTGAAATCAGAGTTTCTGGGCAATGTAAACTCTTGAAAATTAATGTTACCTGCCTAAATTGGAGAGAATTTTTTTGAAGAGCAGGCTGAGATTAGGAGTTTCTGAATGACTCGAAATCTGTGTCATTTAATTTCCCTGCTATAGCTTGTCAACTCGAGGTATCAGCGGCCTTCTGACAAGTGTTGTGTTTTCCTTAAAACTGAAGTGCATGGAAAGAAATTCCTAGATATAGGGAGGCGTGGAAAAAAAAGCCACTGTTGACAACACAACAATTCCTTCATTTCCTAACATCACAGGTCATGTACTGTATTTTAAGCCAAACAATAAGGCCATTGTTCGCACGGGAAAACAAGCACAGTTTATGGAAAGGTTAAAAGACTGGAAAGGTTAAAGGCTGGCTTCTTTTTGGCAGGCTGTGGTTTGCTCCTCTCAGGTGGAATGGGAAGGTTTCACGCTCTGGCAGTTTGCTGGAGCACCTGCAGAGTGCTGTATCCATCTCCACCGTTTCCAGTTCTGTTGTGAGCTTTGCAGGGAATGGACTGCCTCCTTCCTGTGTGTTTGAACAGTGTCTTACTCCACACAAATCAGATTTCATCCCAAAGCCTTTTCCTTTATGACATTTTCATAGGTACAAGGGGGGTTTTACTCTTATAAAGGGGATGCAAGGATCAAAATCCTTGGCATTTCGGTGAAACTGGCTGCTTAACTGCCCTTCAGAGCCTCTCTCCTTTGTTTTTTCCACTGACGGGAAGCTTGGGGTGGAAATTTTTATTGAGTCACTCTCTAAAGCCTGTTTCTTTAAGGGACTTTGGATGAGGACTTTTAGTTCTCCAGCCACTTGGATTTATCAGCATCTGAGAGGAATTCTAAGGATCGCTCCACATCAGAAATCGCTTGTGTCATGACTGATAAAGTGATATTAAAAGCTGCAGCAGTTGTCATCTATCAACTCCTATCTTCTCTATCAGCTGTACTTGTCAAGTTCAACTGTTTTTCTTTCTAGAGTATCCTGCGAATGATATTTTATAGCCAGGGTAAAAAAAAAAAAACAAAACAAAAAAACCCCAAAAAACCTTTCTTGTTAAAAACTGTCTTTGATCTAGATTGAAATGACAGAAAATAATTTGTACTCCTAATTGGAAGTGAGGTATACAAGTATTGTTTAGTCAGAGGTATGGATGGAGAGAAGAGCTCCAATGTAATACTGATGTTTATGCTAGCAAGCAAAATTTAATCTTTTAAATTTATATATTAAAAAAGTATAGGGAAGGCTGGAAAACTGGAAGCCTGTAAGATACTGATTTTGAAATGTAGTGCTGATGGTGTTTATACAATTGTGTAAATGCTACAATTCTGTCATTAAGTTTGCAAAAGCAAGTGCTCAAATTTTGGCAGCATGAAGCAGATTTTTCTAGGACATTTAGGAGTCTAATTGTGCAGAGACAAGGGTTCCAGTAGTTGTTTGTCCAGTGTGGCTATTATTGGCTCTGCCTTTTTGCTCCAGTGGGATCTGGGAGTTCCCAGCATTTCTGAAAGTCAGCCTGCACTATTGTAGGTACCCCAACAGGTATGGAAAACTTGGGTTGCTTCGGCTTAGCACCTGGATATATCCAGTGTGCCATGTTCTTGTACACAGCACATTATAAGAATAAGAAAATGCACAGTTTAACAAACCTGGTTTGGACTTACACCCCTCCTCCTGTCACGCAGGGCGAAGTACAGTGACTCCCCTCTGTTCCAGCTGTGTTTCCCATATACCACCCTCCTGTCCCAGGACAGGTAAAAATAGAGCCAGGGCTTTGGAGGCTGGCCTTGCTGTGAGAGCACGATGTGAGCTCTCAGCCTGATCCCGCTGCAGCCCTCTGTTTACACAGCCATGCTGTCCTGGGACAGCGAGTCGCACGGATTGCAAGCATTCTTGCTGCGAGGAATCCGGCTCTGACAGGAACAGCCGATTCCCAAAGCTCAGCTCTGTCTACAAAACTGGCTCTGTTATCCAAGATTATGGCAGACAGCAAACACTCCTCCAGCTTACCATAGCTTTACCATCAAAAGAAGCTTTTTTTAGGGGTTTGAGTTCCCAAAGAGAGTGTTTTTTTCCCAGGAATGTTTGGTTGGAAGCTGGCGGGCGGGATCTCACTATCAGTGCGGCGTGGTTTAGGCTGGGTTTATTCCAAAGGCTCCCGGTGCAGCCTGTGGCAGAGGCATCTCACCAGACCACACCAGCTCCCTGCACAGGGAAGGAGCTGGCTGAATACTTTTATGGATTCATCCTGGCTAATAATTCCTGCTGAGAGGGGGTTTTGTCATGAGCACTTTCAGTGTTGGTTTGGCACCGGGCAGCCTCTCCCTGCTGCAAGTCAACCCCCACGTTTAAAGGTAGCCTCAGAGACATTTGCTTTGGGGGACATGATACCACACAAGTAACCAGAAAGCTGCTGACTTGAAATGCTATATTTTATTGTCAAACATCCTCTTTCAAAACAAAAAACCTGTGATTTCTCTGGTGGAGCACAGTGTGTTTCTTGTGCAAAGGGGGAATGCTGGATATCAGCACGCTCCACGTTTGGAGTATGGCCCCTCTGCCATTTTCCTGCTGGGGAGAGATTACTCTGCTAGAATCACAGTTCAATGAAAATATGGCTTTTCTTAGCAGATGCTCAACCCCTACATAGCAATTACTGCCTAATGTTTATTTTGCAGTGGTTTCTGAGAGCTGTTGAGTCACTGACATCTTTGTTGAGTTGGTTTGGGTTTTTTTTTTTTTACATAGTGTCATTTGATGAAGTCAAAATCTGATTCTCAATGTCTATTGTTTCTCATGGGCTTTTAGAGACTGCCCCTAAAAAAAAAAGGCAGCATTAACTGGTTAGGGGCCAGTTAGCAAGGCCAGACAGAAACACCAGCAGGGTGTGTGAATTCTGACTGTCGTCTTCACGCATGCAGAGGTCAAGAGACAGCATATGCAGATAGCAAGCCTTAAATATTTGCAAAAAGCATAAGTGTATTTTTAGCACGATCTCTGGTAACCCTCTGTTTATTTTCAGAAATGACTAAGTGAATTAAGAACCTATATTCTATTGTTTTAATGAGATGTTATGCCAAAATCCTTTGAAAAGGTGGTTTAGGAATCTGATTTGTTTATCCATTGCTGGACACGTTAGGTAGTTAGGTAAGGGAAGAATAGGGCTGAGTCAAGCAATCTGGATGCAATTTTGAACTCTCACAAGGACTTTGTACTGCCTTGAATAGGTCAGGCAGAGATTGCTCGAGAATAGGATGTGAACTTACGTGCCCACATCTTCTGTACCAGGTTTTTGAAAATCCCCATTTACCTGTCACACGAGCCTGAAGGTGCCTCTCTTTCTGCTGATGATTTTCCCAAAAGAGTTATCTGGGTATCTGGCTGTGACCAGCACTGCTTGACTCTCAATGTTAGCAGCAATTGAAGAATTCATGACTCAGCTCCCCTTATAGACTCTGGGGCCCAGCGTGGACAGGGGCTCCCCTCAAAGGCAGGAGAGAGCTGGCTCTCCAAACTCAGAGCTGGGTTTGCTGATTTCTCTGAATGTTTCCAAAGGAAAATAAACAGCAAGTAACCGATGTAGTGGGTATGAGGTGGTTACTCATACGGTTCTTTCCGTTTCCTATCCTGGAGTCCATAATGTGCATTCTTGTGTCAAGAGCCACGGTTGATGCAGCACCACAATACCACAGATTTAAAAAAAGGAAGGAAAAAGAATCAATTAGATGCAATTATAATTAAAGTCTACT
Source organism: Cisticola juncidis (assembly GCA_013400215.1). Lineage (NCBI taxonomy): Eukaryota > Metazoa > Chordata > Aves > Passeriformes > Cisticolidae > Cisticola > Cisticola juncidis. The sequence continues at coordinate 1,440,089 of VXBR01000360.1, forward strand.
GACTGCAAGTTTGTTCTGGCTGATTGGACAAGCTGAATGAGAAATTTCTTGATCATGAAATTTTGCATCATACCACCACATGTACAATCCTTTGTTTACACAGAAACCTCCATATTATGCTCTGTTTGTTTTAAAAATCAAGTTCTATTTTTGCAGTATAATGACATGCCAGTAAAACCAAAAGGAGCACTGGCATATTCATTCACTCACAGCCTCCTTTTGTTACCATCTTTCCCCCTGGCAAATAAAATAGAAATTCATGCCTTCTAATAGGTTCATTTGTAAACTCAGCGGATGTGGGCAAATGAGGGGCAAGTGAGGCAGCTGCATGATCAGGATTCCTGACTTGTGAAAGCAGATTTTTGGCAGTGGCAACCAAGTCTTTGGTTTGTTTTGCTTTGCCTGGTCTCTAATAAGGCCCTGATTTGCTCCTTGTTCTGGCTGCTGCTGAATTGCTGATGAGTCTGTAAGGGCATCTCGGGGTCATCTGGCTGAGGCTTTGTGGGAACCTGAACATCCCAAAACAGGCTGATTCTATTGGGTTTTACCTGGTTCCCTTGAACAGGATAACCTGTCAGATGCTGTTTTCCAGTAACTCTTCTTCTGGTGACTTGCAAACAAAATCCACTGCTAGATTTTCCCACTGTGGTTTCATCTGTTCTTCTGTATTCCGGTCAAGATGTGGTGTCTCTCTCAAATGGCCACTTGGCTGAGCTGGGAGCTGTGGGGTTGATGTTTGAGCCAGTGAAACTGTATCAGAGCTCTTCCACGGTGAGATGGTTTAGGCTCCTTTGGTGCCAAGGGTGAGCGGGCTGGGAGACGTTATTTTTAGGAATTGCTGGAGGCTTGATGCTAAGAAGTGTAATCTCAGCACTCCAGAAAACCTCAAGCAGGATCCTGTCAAGGACTGGTAAGCCTGGAACAGCCTGCACTTTTACAAGCATTACTCTGAGAAAGCTGGTTCTCAACAGATCTGTATTTGTGTAGTGTTGGTTACTTTAAGAAAAAAAAAAAGTAAATTAAAAAAAAAAAAGAAAGAAAAAAAAGAGAGAAAATGGCAGAATTACTCTGTTAGACTGGAGTGATTGTGTGCTTGCCCAGCTCCAGGTAGTGTGGGCATTCGCCTTGTGAAACAACCCCACATTTCAGAGGCTGGCACAATATGATTGCTGTATTCAGCAGCCCAGGCTTCTTGGAGTTGCAAAGGACCATCCATTGAAGAGTGACAAGAGATCATGAGAAAGTTTGTGGGTGTTTACAGGAATTTGCAAATATCCCATTCATTTTCTATGAGATACTCACACGGGCTGGCATTTCCTGACCCCGGAAAAAAAAAAAAAAAAAAAAAAAAAGGAGGGGGGTGCTGGGAGGGAAAGAAAGCACTTGTCATATCACTAATCATGTATTCAGAGCCACAGGAGGTACAGAAAGACACTGGATGGGTCCATGTGCATAATAGGGCAGATGCTGGTGTGTCTGCTCTCAAGCCAGGCTGGGGTCTATCTCGTGGCATGCAGATGGGTTGGATTACTGTGGGCTGTTCGGAGGTGAGGTGGTCTGTGGCACTGGCTCCTTCTGCACATTGCTGCCCTTGGATGCCAAGATTGCAGTCACAGTTCCCAAGTTCAAACCTCAGCATGCTACACACCCACAGATTCCCACAGCTTGGTCCTGCAAAATGTGCCCTCTAACAGAAACCTCCCAGTCCTCGTGTGCTTTTTTTTTTTTCACCACTGCAATGAAGAGCTTTGTTTTGAACAGAAGATTGAACATGGGTAATATTCCCACCTGCGGTCTGGTCTCTCATGTGTAACCTTGGATTGAACAAGTATTACGTGATCCCACCCCCCGATCCTCATTTGCAGTGGGACATTCATGGCAGTGGCACCTCTAAATTTCCTGGAAAATATTTCAGCCTTTTTGCCTACCTGCCTCAGTTGTTCTTGTGAAAACAGGCACAGATTTTGCTTATTGCTCCTGGAGGGGTATCTTCACATTAATAACCCAACTAGTACAAACAACAACAGAAAATTCACACCTATTCTCTCTTCTTTACTCACCTCTGTTGGTTTAATATCCCTGAGTATAACAGAGAATGTATTTAGGGATTAGTCACAACTCCCAAATCTTTAATCACTTACAATTTTAGGAATATCAGTTATGTTCACCAAGGCCCTTTTTAGTGAAATACAAGCCCATTGCTCTGAAGAACTGGAAACCCTAGTCAAGGGTGTAGAAAAAGGCTGGTGTGTGAAGGGAAATAAAGTCAAGGAGTGGTGGCCAGAGCTGCTGCATCTCTGTGTCCCGCTCACGTGACTTTGCTCACGTGTTTAGCACAGTGGATCTTGTTCTTTGCAAAGCACAACCTTCTTCTGAGCTGAAGGGCATGTGTAGTCCATGTGGGGCTGAGGAGGCTTCTCATGTTAGGAGCCATATGTGTGTGCTGGGATTGGTGAGGTATTACAGCAGCACTCAGACTTGCTCAAAATCAGAATCAGGAAAGAATACTTAGATAGTTTATCCACAGCAAATAACTCAGCAGGTCTGTCAGCAGTGCCCTTCTGGTCTGTGCAGATATTGCACACAGTAATTCATCTCTATAGAAAGAGCCCATCAGCAAAGGCCACCCATTCTTTCCCAGTGAAGACCACCAATCCTTCGGTTGTCACGACTTCTCTGGGCCCATTGTTCCTTACTTCCTTTCTCATATAATAATTTTGACTTCCGTGACCTTTCTGTCTGCTCCTCCAACATGGATTTTAGAGCACCTACCACAGAAACAAAACTGAATCCCAATGATTATTGGTCTCCGTTCCTTTCACCCTAGATGGAGTTGTATTTTCCTTTCACTCCATTTCCGTTTAGACTTTCTTTTCCAATTCCTTTAAATTGTCTGTCTCGGCTGCCCAGTTTGCAAAGGCCTCTTGTGCTCTTTACTGTGTTTTTCTCACACCCCTCTGAAAGCCACAGGGTCAAAACAATGCTTCTAATCTCATTTGAAATCCCTTGTGTACTTTGTTTAGTTACGTTTTTGTGCCAGTTTTTTTGACAGATTTTTTTCTGGTAAGTGGGGGTTGCAGTTTCTTCTCAGGGTTTGAAGTTCTGGTTTCACAGAAATCAATGTAAAGCTTCAGTCAGACTAGGATTATGTTAAGAATCCTGAAAGAAGAAACATTATTATTGCTTCTTGTTCCCACATTTCTAGAGTTTTAGCAGGCTGTATAGAATTTTGAGAAATAGGAAACATATTCTAGGTAAAATTACAGGTAAGAGCAACATTTCTTTTACCCTGTTTCAGAAGCATGAGTTTGATTTTTTTTTCAGATGTATTGAACCACAGTGGATTTTTTTCCCTAGCTTTAAATAGTACATTTGTTTTTTTCTGCCATTCTGCCATCCTTATTTATACTGAGTGTGTTCCAAACCCCTCTGAAGTTGGTGGAAACACTCTCACTGAACTCGGTGAACACATTTCAGAGTTTCCCTACTCCACCTGAAGTCAGAGGGGAATTAGAAAGGCTGCCTGTGGGGTAGGAGACTGAAAGTTTCAGGAGAGAGAGAAATCTGCCTTTATTCTGTGCTCTTTTCCTCATTTGAGGGAATGCTGCTTTATAAGGATGTAAGAGGACTCTGCTTGTGCTTCAGAACCTACATCAGCTCTCAATCTTACGTTTTGCACTAATGGTAGATATTAAATCCATATTCTTCTGATTCTTGTAAAACAGCTAAAGGTGACAAAAGCCCAAATACATTAAATTATATTTATTTTTAGTCTTTTGGGCTTCGGTCTCCTTTTGCTGATTTTTAAAGTATTTTTTGCTGTAATAAATCCATCTGGAATAGGTAGATTGTAGTCACGTTTACACTTCCCTTTGAACCATGCAGGAAAAAATTAAGAGGTTTTGAGTGCAAGCAGAGGTAAGAAATGGTGATGGGGGACCAGCTGTCTATTCTTTCTATATACCATGGAATTCTTATTTTGGACACTTGACAAAAATTGTATAGTGGAAAAATAAGCATCATCATAGTGAGCTTTCTCTAAACAAGGAAAAGAACAGGTGAGAAATTAAAAATAATAATAAAAAAAGGCAGCAGCTCTTTGACAGGATCATTCTTTTGTAACAGGAAGCTCATTCCTAACTAGAGCTGTGCCTGAGACACCAGGCACTCCAAGTTGGATTTGTTGCACTAACTGTGCCCTGGGGGGTTGCTGACCAGTTAGGAGGATCAGCAGAAGAAACAATAAAGCATTTTTATTAGCCTTGAAGTCAGACCAGTGGGAATTTTCCAGAGAAGGGCCTACCCTACTTCTCTTTCAAACTAACTTCCTCCAAACTATTTGATAACAAGGGAAATGAAAACAATCAGAAAAATGGGGAGGGCACAAAGCCCTACCATTTGTTAATTACATGGATGTTTTGGAACTGTCAAAGTGTGGTAGCTCCACAGCATTTTTGCCAACCGCTGGGTATAAGTGGCTGTGGGTATCTTGTCTCCATGTCAGGAAAATGCACTGCTCTTTGGACCCCAACTGTATTTTGCCAATGGCTTTTTGTGGAATGGTTTGGGTTGGAAGGGACCTTAAACTCCACATGGTCCCAACTTCACCTTCCACCAGCCCGGGTTGCTGAAAGCTTCATCCAGTCTGGACTGGAACACCTCCAGGGATGGGGCAGTGTTCCACTTCCATCCACAGCTTCTCTGGGCTGTTCCAGAGCCTTACCACCCTGACAGCAGAGAATTTCTTGCTAGTACCTAATTTAACCCTGCCCTCTGGCAGTCTGAAGCCATTCCCCCTTGCCCTGCCACCTCATCATGATGATCATTGCAGCCAGAGGTCTGAGACAAAACAAAGGCACAGTGCAAATGTGCTCTGGGAGACAGAGATTTCACCAGAAGAAATGCTTTGAGTTATTACTTGCATCTGATATTCTCACTGGTAGCGCTTCATCTGCTGCTGTCAGGTCAAAGAGTTTTTCGTTTCTCTCACTGTCCAGGAATGCTGCAGTAGCAGCAATCCCAGGTGAGGGATGATGGCCCTTTGCTTAATTTGCTGCCCTCTGGTTCAAGCTCTGAGTATTTTAATCTGGCAGAAATAAAGATCAGGGATCTCTGAGAGTGATACTGGCTGCTGGAGAACAGCATTTCTAGAAAATTCTTTGAGCTTGGCTTTTCTTCTTGTGTCTTACTCTGGTCTGCTGTAAAAGATAGATGCCTAAACCCTTGATATCAGTGGGAAATAGAGACATAAATACCTTCAAAGATGTGATTTTAATGGGAAATAGATACATAAGTACCTTCAAAGATTTGATTTAGTGCTGGATCTAGTATGCACTGAAATAACAGCATTGAATTCATTCTGCTGAGCATGCTCAGATCCTTTTAAACTAATGCTGCAGGTGAAGCTTTAGGCACTGCAGAAATGTGATTCTAAACCAGGGTTCTTAAGGTCTCCTGGTTTTTAGGATTGTCTTTCAGTAAAGGTGAAACTATTTTTTTTTTTTTAACCAAAGGCAAGAACTTCTCAAATACTTAAAAGCAGCCTCAGTTGTTCAACAAAACTTTTACTGCAACTGCTGACTTGAATTTTGAGAGGTTTTCTTGTATATCAAAGCCAAGAGACTTAGCTTATGGGTTTTTCTGTATAATTTCTTGACATTTGGTTTTGAAGATGTCCACCAGGATTTCAAACCAGTGAAGTTAATCTAAATGTACACTATTCTCTCTTCAGTGTCTTTGCATGCTTAAAATAGCCCAAGATTATTTCTGACTAAATATACTAGTGAAAAAACTGGAAATACCATAGTTGATGAAATGAGGACAGGTTGGGCCAACTTTTTTTTTTTTTTTCTCCTTTTAATTGCCAGTTATTGACTTCCTTTTTGTCCAGGTCACCCAAAAGCCATGGAAAACTTTATCCCAGAATATTGGGTTTACTGTCATTTCTTGTAGAAAAAGCGTAAAATACGTGAAGAACTTGCAGAGTCTCTGCCCTCAAGCCTCTTTACAAGAAACTATTTTTGTGATTAGATGCTGGACCAGGCTGCTCTGCAATTTTTCCACTGCTATTAACTGTAAATAACTTCCAGCCTTGCATTAACCCTTTCAGCTCCTGACAAACAAAACTGCTCTGGATCTGCCGGGCGTAATGAGAGAAACAGATGAGCTGGGAATTTGAAGCTGGGTCCGAGGCAGGGCTTTTTTTGTTGTTGTTGGGACTGTGTTTATGAACTCTTCTGTAACTTTCTCATTCCTGACTCCCCTTAGAGAGTGCAAGTATTTTTATCGGGTAGAACATTTTTTGGGAAATACATCCATGGTCATGGCTGGATTTTGATCTTGTGCCTGCTGAAGCAAATGACAACGTTCTTGCTGGCCTTTGGGAAATGGCTGTGTGCTCTGCAGACACTGACCTGAAAGGACTTTAGGATCACTCTGATAGGCCCAAGCTGGAAAGCTGTAGCTCTGAATTCAGTTCCTAATTCTGCGTAGCTGTCCAAAGGCAGCAGAACCTCAGATATGACTGAAGACTGTAAATACTAAAAAAAAAATGCTGATAAGAATAATAATATGAATACACGCCGAGTTAAGGAGGAAGGCAGCTCTTCTTGAGCAAGTCTTGGGAGGCAAATTCTCTAGCCCTGTGCATTCCCTTCTAGAATGTCCATTTAATGCCACAATCATATCTCAGTCCTGACTCCTAAATCCTGTGCTTAGTTACAGAGTGGAATCTGGCTGAGAATTTTAGATGCCTTCGTGGACGCTAAAGACAATGGGAACACAGGGAAAATCTCCGTGCTTCAAAGTGTGTGATGATCTGGACTCTAAACATCCCAAGATTAAAGATGCTACAATATTATGAAATCCTGTGTACCTGTCAGGCTGCCGCTGATCTGTGTTTTAAATGCTCCAGTCATGCATACGAAGCTGAAGGGTGACCCTGTCATGGATTTAAGGGATGCAGATTTCCCTTTGCAGTACAGGTTTCCACCTCTTCTTCTTCATGCACTACAGTCTTATGATGTCTCCTATGAAAAGTAGAGATTTCTTTTCACATTGAGAGCTCTCATCAGAGAAATACAGTGTAAAGTGGATTAATTGAAGATCAATCTTATGCCACATGTTATGGATGAAGAGGGTTTTATACCTACTCCCACTTCGCCACAAAAGAGGGAAAAAGACTATTTAAAAATTCTTGCACTAAAAACATTCCCAGGAACTCTTGGTGTTTTTTTGTTTTGTTTTTTTTTTTTAATTTTCCTTTTTAATGGGAATTATGCCACAGAAGCCTGGGCTTATAAAGTTCATTAGGTTTTAAAAATATGTTTCAGCCTCTTGGTCAGACAATATTAAAAATTGGCAGGAGGTCACATGGGAAATTTCTGGCAGAGCTGAAAAGTGGTTCCAGTCTCTCCAGGGCTCTTGGAGGAGGATTCTGGCTTTTCTCTTTCCTTATGGGTGTTGGGCAAAGTTCTCCAATTCAGCATCTGACAGAGAATATTACTACTGGCTTGAATGAAAATTAGGTTGTGTTTCAAAGTGATGAATAGATGTGTTATCACAAATTATCTGAACCGCACCCAACTACCCTGGCCGGAATGGTGATCCTTAGGGTTTTCCATAGGATTTTCTATAATCATGCAAGTCATGAGCATCTGTAGTGGAATAACTTCTGGGTTTTGCAACCAATTAGCCTTGGATTTGTGGGTTTTTTTTTCAAAACAAAACCTGTCAGCTTTCCATGAGGAGAGAACCAAGGCCTCTTAAACCTGTCTTCCATGTCTCTGCCAGTTACTCTCCTTTCTCGGTGTTGCAACCGTCAGAAATAATCAGGACATCCAAAATAACTTGTCTTCATTGAAAGTTGTCATCAAAAAGAAGTATTACTAAATCTATGTTTTTACTGCTTGATTTTTTCCAGGGCTCTGCTCTATGGGCTTCAAATCACTACCTGGGAAACTGCTATGGTTGGAGCTGCAGTAGGCTGATGGATAAATCTGCTATCCCACCCTCTTTGCTTTATCTGGGATTCTGAAATATATTCACATATCAGAAAAGGTAAGTGGAAAGCTTTTTGTGCTTTCATGCTGTACCTTGGTCGTGCCGCTTATAAGGATGAGCCTGTGAAGTTTCAGGACCCAGTTGGACTGGGGGATCTGAAATGGAAATTGTTGTTGTGCTGAGCCCTGTGCAGCAGAACAGATCCCATTACAGGTTTGGGGCTGGGTCACAGGGGAGACAACAGATGGCTGAACTGTACATAAAGAGCAGGGAGATCAAAGGAGAAGAACTGGGAAAGGTTTAGGTTGGGCAGAGCAGGGGAGGCTTAGCCCGGCTATCTAGTCCAATCTCAATACGATTTTTTTGCCTTTCTGTCATCTGTGGAGGCACAGAAAGGAATAAACAGTGAAAAAAATATTTTAAAGGGTGGTGGTGGTGGTAGAAAGACCAGATAGAAAACTACAGTTATATTATCGTTGCAGAAACCTTGGCTATGTATGGAGCCCAGAACTGTAGTAATTTTGCCTCTCATAATCAAGGCAACTGTGTATCCAAACTAAGTGTCTAGGAGAGAATATTTTCTGTTCCAGATTAAGCTAGAAGACTAACATTTGATACTGGAAAGATACCCTTCTCTGCTATGGTTTCTTCCTGATGAGTTTGCAAGTTTCCCTTGAATTGTTAATTCACCCTTTCCATCTGAAATTTGAAAGGCAAAAGGTTTTACTTTACCATTTTGTCTATGCGCACATGTCAGGGTGAAAAAGGGGGAAGGAGGAAGCAAGAGATGGAGATGGGCTCTTGTGTTTTGCTTTAAAGTCATGTCTAAAACGTAATCCCTCTCATCTGTGGAAACAGTGTCAGCATCCACGGGGGGCTGCTGTGTCTGAACAAGACTGCTCAATTTGTTTTTGATTAAGCATAATTATTTATTGCAAGGCATGCAAGTACGGGTGATACCATCTGAGTCCTGGCAAGGAGGGTGTGTGCTGTGATTTGGGTTTGTTGTTTCACTCTGTCTTGGTTTAAATTTGTCTCCATCACCCTGTTTTTTTTGACAAACAAAAAAGAATGTATTTTTGGGATGCAACTTAAAAAGCGTTATTTATCCTGCCCCAAAGAACAGCAAAAAGAGCAACCTTGAAAGATTTCTATAATGGAAATGAAACAATCAACACAGAAATATGAGGAAGAAATTACACCCATTAAATACATCTAGACTGATGAATGATATGATGGCTGCCTATTCAAGTTGGAAATTTTACACATGATTGAAGCTTTATTTGGTCTAATGAAATGTGCTTCCTGAATGCTGCATCTGAGTGACGGCGTGACCTAGAGCACAAAAGAAAGTATTATGTGATTAGACTGAGATCATTCTCATTTAAAGTCATTGTGATATAATTTTACGTTTTTAATTAGCAGCATATACTTCTGTGTCCATTGCCTCTTTTATTGCGAATACCTTTTCAGGTCTTGTCCTTCCACAGGCTTGTTTGAAGCTCAGCACGGATTAACAGCAAAGGGGTTTGGAGTTCATTGATCCCTTTTTTTTTTTAAATTCCCCCCAAAGTGGTGAATGGTGGGAAGGGAGGAAGCTAATCTTTCAGAATAGGCTCATCTTGTGCTGAATTTTTCCTGAGTTCCATAGGACAGTCTTTGCATTTTAGCTTGAAATCCAGCTTAAATACCTTGTTTGGCCCACGAAAATACTGATAGTCACGTGTTTAAATCAGTGAAACTCGGGTTATTGGTAAAGCAACTGATTCCAGTGACATTCCCCTCAACATCTTGGCTCTGGCAGCTGGAATTTCGTGAGGGCTGTGGCATTATACTGATTTACACCACTGGGAGTTTGGACCTACATCCTCCACACCACAAATTTCTTACCCCGCTTCACCTTTATGAGCTGGGCCTTTACTTTGAAGCTGTTTTTTGTACCAGGCTGCAAGGCAACTCCTCACACAGAAATCCAGTGTTTGGATTAAAACCTATTAAATCACGTTCGACTCGAGCAAAATTTAACATGGTTCATAATACAATTTTATGAGCTATTGAGATTTCTGGCACTATAAAATGAGTTTGTTAATGGGTTTCATCAGTTGTTACTTAAAGTGATGTTAAAAAGTAATGAAGGGGGAAAGTAAATGCAAGGGGTGAACTTCTCAGGTCTGCAGTTCTTTCCCTTCCTGGAGCATTAGCAGGGGTAAGCAAGCATTAAAGAGGTTCAGTGTGCTGCCTTTGTGTGAAAGAGCTCGCTGCAGACCCCCTATTTTCAGATGGATATGAACTTGCTGACCACAATCCTGACTTTTAGCTTGTTAGTGAGGTTGACTGATGAGCACCCAGGACCAGACAGATAAGCCAGACACTTAATCTATCTACTGTATGTGTTCAGTCAGACTAAAGCTTTATCAATCATTTCAAACTGCATTTCAAGAGCATAGTGTATAGCTTCCTATTACCATAAATTACTGAATTTGGAGCCAGTAGCAATTTAACCATCTCATTCATGAGGCATCTGAAGGTGTCCATGTACCTGTCAGTACCTTAATTTGTGCCTGTATGGAAGATATTCATAATTCCTTAGCACATTTTCTGTTTTTCTTGCAGCCTGTACTTGAAATTTGGAAGGGCAAAAGAAAAGATCAGGATCAGCCTTTCAATAATAGTTTTAAAAAATATTTCAATTTGAAATTTAGAATAGTTTTCTTAGATCACTTTTTAACTCACTGTATATATATCTTCTTTATCTGGCTTGTATTTCCTGCTACAGTGAAAAGGGTAAATTTAAAAAGGGGTATTATAAATGCATGTGCCAATTGCAGAATAAAATCTGATACTGAGAGAGACAAAAAAAATTATCTTTTCTTAAATGAGACTTCCCCATTTTTTGTCTGTCTTATTACTGTTTAAATTCTGGTTTTACACATACAGTTATATAAGCTAACTATATATTTCACAAAAATAAGGCAGCATGTTTACAGGTAGGGAGGGCCAATTTGCCTGATCATTTTTTTATGCTATTTACAGAATTTAGGCTTCAGATGTGCTCAGAACTTTTTTGTTCTGCTTCAGTTATTGTCTGGCTTGAACTTCAAGACATGAGGTCCAATAGCCATTCCAAAATCTCATGTTAGCATTTCAAATCTTTTTGGAGCCTGGCTAAGAGGGTCACACCCACAGGCACAGACAAGTGTCTAACCATTGGTTCCCAGGAGCAAATTAAATATCATGGCCTAATTTTGAGAAGCCTCCGTATTTATATCATCAGAATTTCATTGTTTTCATTGTTTTTTAGCTATTTTTGTACCTTTTTTCCCCTCAGAGGCTGTAGTAAGAGTACATTGGTGTGGTATGTGAGAAGCTGGTGCAGCCCACTTGAAGTCATGCAATAATTGCATAAGTTACAGCTTATCAAACCCAAGTTTTTTTCATTATTTTCCCCTCAAATTACATTTTGTGGTCTATTAAGCATCATTTTCTGATAATTGGTGAAGTCTGAGTGCAGTCTCTGTAGTTTATGGCTGGTCTAGATTTGGGCCAGGCTTTGTGCATTATAAACCTGTCAACAAATCCTGTTTTCAGCTGTGGTGCAGCACCGAAGGGCAGTGGAGGAGGAGACATGATAAAGTCTTTGGGACAAATTACACATCACAAATTAATTATATGTAATGCTTGGCATGACAGACATGAATTTTGGGCATGACCATAATGCTTGTTTTTACTGCCAACAATTATCATCAGCTTTAAGTCATGTCTTGGATGAGGAGCGGATCTTGTGGCGTTACGGTAAATGCACAGAATATGAATAAGCAGACACCTATGGGTTCAAGCTCTGCATGGGGAGATTAAGTGCTTGACTGTGGACATACTTCAGGTGCATCCAGAGAAATTTGGTTTCCCATGCTAACTGCAGCAAACGAGGGGAATTATTTCCACGGGTTCCCGTGAACTTCTGGACTGAGGCCCAGAGCCTGATCTCATACTTTGCCTAGAGGGGATTTCTGAGAACATGCAGACTTGGGCATCCAAGGGAGTAGCAATGCCAGAGTGGTTGTAAAGGGCCTCAGCCAGGCCCTTTATTTACAAGTTAAATGACTTCCCCAACCTGTTCTGGGGAGCTTTAGGCAGCTCGTGGTTTGTTTCACCTACTCAACATCACACACTGAGGAAGAGTTGAGTCCCCATCTTTTGACAGACAGCAGATCAGCTCGTTGCAAATGCTGATCTGCTGTAGAAAAGAAGAGGGTGACACTACTCTAGGACTGAAATTTGGGGTTTGTGGACTGTGGGAAAATTAGTTATACAGACTTTTGGGTCTCCTCTGCTGAAATGCAACTCTTGCTCACTGTAATTTTGGATGATGCCTAAATGGTTTCTCGGACTCTGCAAACCACAGGCTGTCCCAAGCTTTGCCAAAGAATGAAGAGTGGCTGAGTGGCTGTGCCCCTTCACAGCGTGTTTCTGAGATTTGTCAGTTCTGTCACACTCCTCAGACCTGTGGAAACGAAGGGAAAGGGGTTTCCAGAGATCTTCTGTTCATAATTACGGAGAAACTCACAGCCACACCACATAAAAACCTTCTAATGGTTCTTGCACTGGCACGTAATGGTAGTGAGGAGGATGTAGTTTAAAAATACAACACAGAGTCTTTTCTTATAAAAAATTTCAGGAAATCCTGCATTTTAGTGGGAATCTCTCACCTTTGAAGAATGCTGCATTTGAAGAATTTATAATGCTCTATTATCTCTGGGCCTAATTTGCAATATACTTATGTAAAGTGAAATTCAGTCTGCAAAGATGATTCTTTCTGAGCGTTCTTATTGCATAGCTATGTAAATGTTCTTATGCAAGTAGAGATAATGATTATGGCTCAAGGCTATATACATTACAAGCAGGGAATTCCTCATACATTTAAATACATATTTTAGAAGCAAATCTGGATCTGGTTTCAAAATCCAGAGTGGATTGACACCAGTTGACATCATCAGTATCTGGCCTTTGGAAATTCAGGGAACCCATTAAAAATAAAACTTGTGGTGGAGGGAGGCTGCAGTTATATCATATAGCAAGTGAGCACAGGAATGGCTGGCAGGAGAGTGCTGTGCTGCAGATGAACTGGATGGGGGACAGATTTGCACTGTTGTAAAACACATGGGAAAAGTCTCTTCTGTTTATTTCTTTTTTTCACCCCCTTACTAATTTACCGCAACCACAAGCCATGTGTTCCAGTTCCTGTCTGGGAAAAGAGGCTGGGGAGGCTGTGTTGTGACTTAGTCAAACCAGGGATGTGAAAGCAGCAGGAAAGCCCCAAGAAATTCTGAATTACTCGTAAAAGAGCTGAGGAGAATTGTTTGTAAACCACTCAGCACTAGGGACAAGGCCACTCTGGTCGTACTGTTTGGTGTTCAAAGTTGTAATGAAGGACGTCAGCTAGAGATCAAGTGGACAAAATGTCTTTTCAATGAAAGCGTATACCATAAAATTGTTGTGTTCAATAATGCACCCAGAAGTTTATGTTCAGTTCAGTTAGCAGGGCAGAGACTTGTGTGAAATATCCCAACACCTATCTGGTGGTTTTTTGGGGAAGAGTTGGTGGGCTTCATGTTAAACTCCTCCCTTCCTTTCTTGCTCTCAAGGTGAGAGGAGCGTGTTGCTGTTCCTTGTGCAGCACAGATAATTTCCTCTGATATATAAAGGAGCTGTGACAGGCTGGAAGCTTCCTGTGGTTCTTTCTCTTCATAGCCACTCCTGTAAGATCCTCTCACCTGCCCTCAAATATGACCTTGCAGTATCCTAGATGGGGATGGAGATACGTATATTGTCTGGATTATAAAGTAAAATCTATAAACTATTGGTTCAGCAGGCTTAAAATTCAATATATAGCTTTTTGTGTGGCTCACCTGTGATAAAGATGTGATGAGTGAAGTTCTCATCTGAGCACTTTCCCTGTGGCTTTGGAAGACTGAGCAAGGGAAGTGCAAGAACACAGACAGGTAATTGGAAATATATCCGGAAATGAGTATAATCTTACCTACTGCTGCTGGTGAGACAGCAATGAAATTACTGATAAAATTGATAAGGGTTGTTGATGCATGATTTTAAACATCTGTTGTAGGTTTAAATACTTACTTTTTATCCAGTGTTTATGTTAAAATTCAGTATTTTCTTTTTTTTTTTTTTAATTAACACTAGCCTTTTTTGCTTTTTTTGTTTTTTCTGTGCCTGTTTATATCTTGCTAGCAGTTGTCAATTTAAAAGAAATATTTGCCTTTTGGATTTCTCTATTCCTAGCTTAATCGTTCCCAAAGATTTAAATGAGATCAAGGAAAGGTTTTGTCATTAAAGATGGAGAGGGCACATTTCTTTCCCAGTGTGCCTCAGCCAAGGACATCTTATGTGGTTTGGTGAGTGTGAAAGGCTGGAGGGATTTAGTAACTCTGGTATAAAGCAGGAATTCTTATTTCATAATTTTCCCGTTAAATTTGAAAGAGCTAAAACATTTAGAATGGAGAGTAATTGATGTGTGTTGCAAAGACAGACCATTCAACAAAGAGCCTTAATATTTACTCCTGGCTCTAATGTACTGTTTGTCAAAGAAAACTCTGAATCCCTGCTGAAATATATTTAATATATTTGAATTGTGTATATAGTATGTAATTGCATCCATAATGACTATATCACATATGTGATATAGCCACATAGACTTTGTAGAGGTTTTTTTTTGCTCATATCTGGAGCTGAAACTAAAAACACTTTTGAATGCAATGACTTTGATAAGAAAAGAGAATTTTTACTTTTTAACACCAGTGTGGAGTTTTGTTAAGTAATTTCCTTGAGGGGGCAAATTCTGATTTTGGAGAGGGTTATTGTACTGTGCACAGCGCTCCTGGTTTGGGTAACAGGTAAGGCTGGCATAAATAGTGATCTGGACAGGCGTATTCTACCTCTTCCCTTTTTTTTGTGAAGAAATTAGTTTTCAGAGGTGCTGTTGCTCCTCTTTCTCACACAGACTCACATCTGTACAGGTGTGAGTACAGACTCACATGCTGCTGAGTCAGAAAACACTTTTGGGTGCTGTTTGTTAAGCTAATTTTGCCCGTATTTACTTCTGTCTGCGCACTCGAGGAATAAAATGCTCCTGAGCATGAGAAATTGCCTTGACTGGAACAGTCTGTACGGGGAGATGCTGCAGCTGAGGGCCCTCCAGGGTGTCAGTCCATGTTTGAGCCCGTGTAGGTGACACAGCCGATCACCAGGCGTGCCAGAGCTGGGGTCTGTATGCTCCACGTGTTTTTCAGGCCACAATTAACAGCCCGTGGCTACTGGGAAAAGCTGCTCTGGTACAAAAATAGGAGGAACAGCCTTCTGACAAGAGCTGGCACCTTCATGACAGCCACATCCTTTCACACCACGGTATAATGCAGCTCAGCCTGCTTTGAAGGCCCAATTTGGTGGTGGTCCTGCCTTATCTCTCAGTGGATGCTGATCCTTATCACAGAGTCATAACAAACTGTTTGGTGCAGTTGGAGGGGGTGAGAGAAGCCTTTGGCTTCATTTAGAACAAGTCTGATGTGAGCATTGAGATACTCTGTGCTTTAAGTGGCTGGCCTTTTTTGGGTCGAATTTTAAGCAGTTTGTAAAATCAGTGCAATGTTAGACCTGCTCGTTTCAACGAGACCTTCAAACTGTCAGGCCTAGGATCCTTGTACTCGAGGACATTCTGTTTAATTCTTTTGTGACTGCGTCTGAATGATAGGAAATGGTGTTCCAGTGTAATTTCTCAGGCACATGCAAGGTTGTCTTAGTAACTTGTGACCCCCTTGACTCAGAGTCTGAGGAGAGAAAAGGCAAAGTTATTCAGCGACTGAAGGAAAGTGGGGCAAAGTGTTATCTCAGAGCTGCGATATTTGGCTTCCAGTGGCCACAGAAACTTGACACACATCAAATGTCAAACTGGCTGATAGCAGACAGGAAGGATTAGTGTTGACACAGCAGAGCTGACCCCTGCCAGCAGCCAGGCCGTGTTTAAATACGGCCACGTCGCTCCGAAATCACCCTGGGCGTGCGAGCGGTGCGGACTGGAGGTGAAGGTATAGGAAACACGGGGCATTGGGACATTCTCCTGCCTAATTGGGCTGACAGCTCAGTCTGGATGGAGGGCAGTGTTTATTTACTCATTGTTGTGTGATGAGCAAATAGAAAGATATGCCTGCTGTAGCCCGTGCTGATATTGGTGCTAACCCTGTCTGGCTCCAGCTGCCGTGAGCCGGGACAATACAACACAAAAACTTCCTATTCACCATCACTTCTGAGTCTGTCCTGGCACAGATACGCAATGACCTCAGACCACAGTTGGGTCTAATAAGGAATTTATCTTCATGGAAATGTGACCTCTTGCTACCAGAAGGCTACAAAAATACGAGTAACAATGGGTAAATGAAGATAAAGCTTTATCCTGGCCAACTGTTGCATTTTCAAAACAGTTCAACCCTGCCACAAAAAAAATACTGTTTGACATAGGACGCTGTCTGAAACTATTAAAAAAGTTATCCAGGTCGCTGTGGAAAGAACATGCTTTTATTGTTGTTTTTATAAGTGAAAATTACTGGATTGATTCTTTTTTCTTTTGAATGGTGTGGACGTTCAATATCAGTTTTCAATTCCCAGAATCTAGTTTGGATACAGGAAAAGAGATTTCAGGAAATTCAGTTTTTCACCAAGGAATTAGGGTTTTTCCTCTCTTAACCTCCACCCTCCACACTAGGAGTTCACACTCTGTATGTGCTTTTAATCTTGACTTCAATATATTTTACTGTGGCCAGCATTTAGTTACAGTTTAATAACTTCAGCTTTATTTTGCCCCAGGCCATATTATAATGAATAAAAGCTTTTTCTATGATTTAGCTGAATTTATGCAGCTGCCCTTGAAACAGCTGCATAACTTTTCCTACTGACTAGGAAGGGTAGCAGTTTACTCAGCACAGACTGATCAGCTGAATTTTACTTCCAAACCCAGTTTTTGCCAAAAAATCATGTGAAAAAGAATGCAGATCCATGACTGTGCTTCCAGATAGCTAGTGAAGTGTTGATCTTTCTTAAATTAAAATTATCCTCACCCCCAAAAGCAATTTAGATGGAATAAGGATGTATTTTTATACGGTTCTGTATGGCACCTTGTGCAATGAAATCTTTAATCTGATGAGGGCCTCTGATACACCCAAAATAGCTGTTTCCCAGGTTCCAGCCTTGTGGAGGAAGTGGTGAGTGGATGTGGGAAGAAGACTGCATCAGCCACTGGCTGTCTTACACTTGCCCACTTGTAGGCTGGCTCTTCCTGTGAGCGCCCCGTGCGAGCAGGTCTGATCCATCAGTGGCTGCATCAGAATCTACAGAGAGGTGTCAAAAGTGAATCTGCAGAGCCTGTGCAGTGGTTCTGGCAGGAATGATGTGGCCAGCTCAGAACAGGCATCGAGCCTTTCGCCTTGTTCATTCTGTGTCTCAAAACCTGGCATCTGAAATGGAATCCTAATCCAGGAGCCTGTGCGGATTCCAGCCGAGCAGACAGCGAGGAGGTTGGATAACACACACTGTGTGGGAACCTGCCTGCAAACTGAAGGATGGCAGACAGGATGGGAGAGGCAAGAGGTCAGTAGTGTGCAGCTCAGGGAGCACGTGGTCTGAATGCAACTGTGAAACCCAAGACACCTCATCAATTTGTGAGGCTTCTTTAATAAGGGCCCAGCTTCTTCTTCAAGCAGGGAATCCTCTCCAGGATTCCAGACACATGAAAGACATTTACTCATAATGCCTAGTAGTCTCCTGAGTACCTGTTAATAATTATGGCTGCCCTTTTTGGCCTTAGAAGCTTTCTATTACCTGGTGTTAAACCTTTTAGAGTAAACTGGAAACCGGTGTATGACCCTGAATGTGAAAAGGTGTATTTGTTAATACTTCTGTGCACTGACAAATCTGAACCAAGTGTATGGTTCTTACGGGCTCAGGATTAGAAAATATTAGAATTAAAATGAAGAACAACTATTTACATGTACTTAAAATAGCAGGTTTAAAAGAAATCTTGTAAAGGAAAGAAAAAAACCTGCAGCTATAAACTCTAGTCTGAGATCATACTATTAAACAGAAATATTATTAGGAGAACAGTTTTTTAGAAGAATGAGAATGATCAGTTTGCCCAGCTGTTCTAGTAGCAAGGAAAATGTTAATTAAAAAGTAAGAGAATTCTGCACACATACTATTCATCTCAGTATAGAAAAGGTAAGCAAAGAAAACAAGATCCTGGTGTAGACTGCATGTCCTAAACTTAAAAAGATTATAAGATGTGTGTTAAAGATAAAGCACCCGTCACCAAAGATTGAGAGCACATTGAGTCATGCAATGAACCTTTTACTCATTAGAGCGCTGAAAAATTTGGGGTTCTCCACTCCTTTATAAAGGAGACTTAAATGTAGTGTTTCTGTAATATATGTTCAGTTAAAAGCCCTCCTCCCAGCTTTTCACTGCCAGAATGAGGTAAAGAATCTGGAGATTTTGGAACTAATAAGCCAAGCAGTAAAATGGTGCACGTTTGTGTGGAGCCTGGAGAGGGATGGGAATGCACCCAGGGAAGGCTTGGCCGCTTCGGCACAGCCACGGACGCACCAGGACTTCATTCAGTGAATCAACCTGGTCAGATTCCATCCATGAAAATTCAAAGAGGGGGAAAAGGCAAGAAAAACCTGACTCTGGTTGTTACAAACTGTACAAGATGAAAGCTGGACAAGCCATCCACCTGCAAAGCAACTGCTGAACCTTAGAAAACTGGGAAAGAAGAATTGAAGAAATCTTAGTTGGAGTACCTGGATATTCTTGACTTCGATTGATGTGGGGGGAAATGTAAAAAATCGATAAATCTACTTTCTGTGGTCAGGTAAAAACATGTTATTACAGGATAATGTCATGCTGCACTGAACAGAAAAGCTCAGTAAGATGACTGCTATCAAATATTCCAGCTCTTGCTTCTTTGGGAGCCTCTGAGGTCAGAGAGGTGAGACAGACATTCCACACCTATCCTGTTCTGCAGTTCAGGCCTTTCCATAACACTGGAATGAGCTGTGGGATCAGCTGGATCAGAAAATTAGTCCTTCAGATACAAAGGTCTCAGCCCCTTCAGAACTCCCATATGCTTCATTAGTGAAAAGACCTTGCTAATTATGAACCTCATTTAAACATTCTGAACGCTGTCTTTAAACACAGTGGGTAAGAAAAATTTAAAGTAATAAGGCAGGGAATAAAAGGAAATACTTGCATTCTTAATGTGATTGAAAGTATAGTCTTTCCTTACAGATTTAATTCTTCCTATGAATGTCCACGCTGTGTTTGCAATATTTAAAAAAAAAAACTGGATAGAATCACACTGGAGTGAGTGTTTGTGAAGTTAATAGAAAATTCTGGGCCTTCAACTCTGATAAATGTAACTCTAGAGTCCTATGAAAAATTTCATTTTCAAGGAAGCCTTGCCTTTTTATGGGAACTTTGTCCAGCTGAAAAAATTTACTGGCTCTACTCCTCATTCCCAGTTATGGACCAGATTTGGAAATACCTGTGAAAAACAATATATTGGTTTCAAGGAAACGCATGGATAAAAGCATTGTAATTGAGGACATCCAGATCTGTTCTTACAGAAATGCTTTGTATTTCCATGGTCCATTACTTAACGCGTCCTGAAGAGCATTACAAGCACAGAAAACTCCAAAAGGGTGAAAGTTAGCCAAGAAAACCAGCTGTGCATGACTTTGAGTCCTCTCCCAAACACTTGGAATCCATCTGCCTGGCTCATCAATACATCTGTATTGCTCTGCTTGCAATGTGACTGGTTTGGTCCTAGAAGTACTGAGACAGAGCAGTGGAGGTACATAAAACCAGGGCAGTCACGGGAAAAGGAAATTTCAGTGTCCTTGTGCACAGAATTGTTTGTGCTCAGAATCAGCAAGATGGGTTACAGATGTACCTCAGAGAAACAAGGCAACTCACTTGGACTTCTACAGAGCATTCTCTTAAAAATTCTTTGCAAGGCTTTAAAAAGATGGGGAGGGGGCGAGANCAACCCTCAAAGCCATGCAAATAGTTTGTACCCTTAATCATGAAGGTATCCTAGGGCTGGTGAGAAGTCAGGCTGAGTAGGAAAAGCACAGGGGAGAAAGTTGAGAGATTTGAGTTCAATTTCAGCTTCAGGACAGGATTCCCATCAGCCTCACGTTTGGAGCCATGTTTACCTAC
The DNA here is from genome assembly GCA_013400215.1 of Cisticola juncidis. Classification (NCBI taxonomy): domain Eukaryota; kingdom Metazoa; phylum Chordata; class Aves; order Passeriformes; family Cisticolidae; genus Cisticola; species Cisticola juncidis. The sequence goes on from VXBR01000360.1 coordinate 1,460,369, forward strand.
ACAATGGAAACACAGAGTGTTTCAACTAAACTGTTGCTGAGACACTGTTCTGAGAGAAAAATGGTGCTGAGCCACTCTGGAGTGCAGACCTGCCTCTTTTGGCTGGAAAAGCTGTGGGCATCTTGCTTTTTCCTACAGAAGGAGTAACACAGGACTTGTTCTGAGATAGAAATAACACCTCCTCCCTCCTCCTGCAGTTTTGCTAGGTGGATTGCAATCCCAATTCCCGAGTCTGGCTTAGTATTGTAAGTATTAGAATTTTACTTTACGTTAGTTTACATTGAGCACGTTAGTTTTGCATTAAATCCCTGTGAGCATTGTGTGAAGAGACTGTAGGTTCTACATCACTATAGTGCCCTTTCAGGGTATTCTAGGTCTGGGTCCATCCCATCCACCTTCAGGCACCCTGATGTTGTGCCAAATTTAGGAATCTTATCCCATGGCCAGGCTGGTGAAATGGCCTCTTGTGAGTACATGTATCCTGTATTCTCTGGACCATTGACACAATCAGCTTTCTAACTGAAAGGCTCTAGTTAGTAATTGATCCAGGAGTACTCTTCCCGAATATCCATGATTTAGTTTAAATAATTTCCCCAATGGCAACAATAATCTGAAAAAGAGAGGTAGAATAAATGTTTATATATGTGCAGCTATAGTGGGGAAATCTGCAGAGTAACTAATTTCACATCTGAGGCTGTTGTATTTGATTCAGTCTTTAACAGTCTGTCGGATTAATTCTGGCACAAAAGTTGCCAATTCTGAGTCTGCTAAATCTTGAAATATGGGTCCATTTGGGGCCTCTTCTTCTAACAGCACTTGTTCAGCTTTACGGGAGTTGCTGGTTGAAGTCACCGTCAGATTTCCATTCTGAGGAAAAAGCACTTGTTGTAAATTTCAAATAGTCAGTAACTGATCACAGCCTGGAATTGTAAAACTCTATCTCAGTGCTTGAAATAGCACATGCTTGTGGTGTGGTATGTGGTTTCAGTCCTTGTTGAGAGGAAGGGAGACCTTGGAGAATATGAAAATCTTAAGGAGCTTTCCACTAATAGAAGGGTCAAGGGACAGCACTGTCAAAGCATCCCCTCGTTAAAGCTGTGTGGGGAAACAAACTGCTTTTGACCTCCACCGTCTCAGCTGTCAGTCACAGGAGATGAACACTCCTTTTGTTCAGATCCCTGAGAAAATCCCTTGGTTCTCCTCCCTTTTATGCCCCCACACGGGGTCCCGTGCCAGTGTCCTCACTGAGGCCTCACTGGCAGGAGTGGTCAGCCACGACCCAGCCACGCCAGCCTGGCTGAATTTCCCCAGAGCATCACGTTGAAGTGATGAAAACTGACAGAACCTCCATACTCATACGAGATCCAAGGAACTGCAGGCTTCTCATGGGTGCCTGCAGTAGGGCAGCTGTAGTATGAGAGTTGAGGTAAAAAACTGAGATTGGTCGGACATTTGAGAAACGTAATATTGACATAAGAACTTAAATTTAGTTTTGTGGCTGTAAAAATACCCCAACCACACAATCAAGCAAAAAACAACAGTTTGATCTCTTTTTTTTGTTTGTTTTGTTTTGTAACAAGTTTTCAATGAGATCACCTTGTGGCCTTTAATTTATTCTAAAAGTAATTTATTTTTGATGTCGAGATCTTCATCAGTTTGGTTGATAGGACAGTTTGGGATCACTGATACTTGAAGTTTCCACAGTTTTATGTGGATAAAAACCTTTTTGAATAATTTACCACTGTTTTTCAATAAAGTAAAAGGAAGACTTCTCTATCATGTTGAACCAACAAGAAATCTTCAGAAGTTCCCTGATAGAGGCACTTAACAAATCCATGTGCTGAGAGTGTGTGCAAAGGGATTCTCTGCTCTTGAACCACCACCACAGATTTGTTAACATTTTGCTTTCTATAGGTTCATTATCAAAAACCTTTTTTACTTAGTATATATTTTGTAACAACAATTTGAAAGGATTAATCAATCCTAATATTAAAACTTTACTGCCTTTGTAATGGATTAGCCTCTGTACCCAGCTAGATTCTAAAAGGTGTTACAGAAGTAAAGCAGTAGCAGGATGCCACAAGTCCTTTTAAATCAAATACCCCACTCCTTGCTTGAGGCAAGTCTCTGTTCTTTGGAGAGAGGCTTCAGATCCAGCATTCCAGATAGGCATGGCAGAGTTTATGTAGCTTGTATAAGGCTTTAAAATAAAAAATAGTGTTTTAAATCCCAATGGGCCTTAATACCTTTGAGAATGAAAAATTAACTAGGGTGGAACAAAAGGATATTCTGACATATGGATTAGCAATCAGCTACAAACTGAAATTTTAGTTGAACAACTCAATTCCCTTTTCCCCTGTACTTTCTTTGCAGTTCTGTGGCATATTTTCAGGGGAACAGGCATTCAAACACTGGCTGGAGTGGGCTACAGTGCAAGTCTGTAGAAGGTTAGAAGGTACATACTCATCTTTGCTAGTAGAGCTGCTTAGCACAGCTCAGACAGTGCAGGACTACAGGAATTACCTCCTAAAAATGTGTTTATTTCGTGTGGCTGTATTTAGAGCTATCCTGTCTTAAAGGGCTCCTGGCAAACTGTCCTCCTCCTCACTGATGAGCGTGACCCTCCATCAGCACAGCAAATGGTCAGACTTTCAAACCTTCCAGCAAACGGGAATAAATTCAGGTTTCAAGGAGTCGCCCTTGCTCCCCTCTGTTTTTTTCCAGCTGCTGAGGAATAAGGAACACACTCAGCTGAGGGGCTGACAGACAGAAAAGGCCTTGCAGCTCCAGCCTGGTGGAGCAGATGAAGAGGAGGGTGGTCTAATCATCAGCGAGTTAAGGGCGAGCAGTGACATCTATGACTGGCTCCAGCCTTGAGCTCGTTAGGGGGAAGGAGGTATTGTTGTTATTGTTGATGCCAATTAGGACAAAGCTCTCTCTTGGCAGTGAGCAGTGGAGGGTGCTTGCAGGGAAATCCAGCTGCTGGAACACCACCAAGTTATCTGGTGGAGGACCTGCATTCCAGATGTGTGACTCTGTGCACCTCCATCTGCTGAGCACTCCGTCTGCTGGTGCTGGCTTAGGAAAGGATACAGAGAGTTATGGTTGTCTTACTGGTAATTACACATCTCAGCATTTAAAACCTACAGGCAAAACCTAAACCAGTCCTGAATCCCTCTGGATTCAGTTCACTAACAAAACTCCTCTCACACGGAGAGGAGGGGTCAGGCTTTCTCCAGGCAGTGGTAAATCAGGAATAAATCATTGGGGTTACACCATCCAGGAGCAGTGGAGTACGTTTAGTCAGGCCTGGTTTTGAGGACCAGTGTGATTCTGATGTCACAGTGTTCTGCTTGCAAGGTTTGATGTCCTTTAAACAGAAAGTTGCCTTGTTTTCCCTGTTCAGTTTTCCCTAGTTCAGTTGAAGGGAAGGCAAATAAAAGGAAGAACAAGGGAAAACCCTAGCATGGCAACTGAGGACAAATAAAAGCAGTTTATGGAAAATAAAATCACAACTTTTTACTTCAGAGGGCCAGGTCTCTTTTGCTGTGTCTGGGTCTCTGTCAGAGATGCAGAGAGCAGTCCCTGTGCCCAAAGCAAAATGGCACAGACTGCTGCACACTGAGCTCTTGTTAGAGAAGAGTTGTGTTCCTGTTTCATGGCATTTTGGACTGGGATTCATCTGGCCCCTGTGGGTTCCTGGAGGATCCTGCAAAATGAGCATTTGAATGTTTTCCCCGGTATCAAGTCCCTGGAGCACAGAGGTGCTGCATTCCAGCTCTCACACGGCATGAAACTGGTGATAGGTGCACGGGGCTGTGGCACAAGGGCACGTGGCAGTGCCTGAGGGTGTAAATCCTGCTGGGGTGGCATTGCAGAGCTCCTGAGGTGCTCAAACCATCTCATGTTTGTGCTGCTTTGTGTGCAGTGTGGTAGTGCTGGCCTGGGCCTGGACATGGTACTGGAGAAAGGTACTTGGAGGAGCCTGGATATGATCAGGGAGTAAAATGACAATTATATGTTAGGGATGCTCACAGTTCCAATGTTTGAACTCACCTTTGGAACCTCTTCTGTTTATCTGTACCATCTAGACCTGGAATCTGTGCAGCATGGCATCCTGCTTTTCCCAGGGAGCACTTTTCCTCCCACCTGGCCAGGGTTCCTCAGATGAGGACCTTCTTGTACCTTCCCAGTGTGTGAATGGAGCCCAGCAATAACAGTGTTTTTACCATGTTTTTTGCACATTTGGTTATGAAGCAGGGTATAAAGCCTTACTCATGTGGTGGCTCGTTTTAGCCTCATCTCTGTGCTATCTTTTTCTCTCTCTTGTTTCTCTGTGGTTGTACTGCCATTTTTGTGAGACACTGGGTGATCTCATTAAAGGAAATTCTGTAATGGTTGTTATTAATCCTGGATGCCAAGCAGGCTTTGTCCTTTAACTTTTCCTTTGACATGTTGAAACTGGTCACTACATGACTACCTAGGAAAAGGATGGTGTTTTTCAGGGAACAGGGATTGATTTAGCACGAGCTGCTTAGGAAACTATGGCTGTCATAAGCTTCAGTGAAATCTGAAGGAAAATTGCCATGATTCATCCACAGTTGTTAATTTGACAAAGCCCAGATCCACACAAAGGAACACCTGGCCTGCTAGTGAACATCTCTCTGGAGAGCAGCATTTGCCCACATGTTTGTTGCTCTAGCAACAAGCCTGAATGTGGATCACTATTTTTTTGAAACGCCACAAGAAAGAACAGATTCCACCATGGGAAATTTTCTGTCATAAAGAAAATTATATTTGCTCTACAAACACTGAGTTCTCCCACTTTGTAAGGACTGACTGCCACTCTCTGAATCACTAAAAAACACAGAGGCCCGTTTCTTGACTCTTGAGAATCTAAAGATGTGCCAAAACATACATGGATTTCATATTTTCCAGTAGCTACAAATCAGACCCTTTCTCTCAAGAAGATCCCAGTTTAGAACAGTCTCCTAGGTCACTTCACAAGCTCAAAGTGAACCAACTTTAGACATTAAAATAATTTCCTTATAGGGTGAATTTTACCCCTCTGCTCGAAGATATTTCATCACCTTTCCTTTCCGGGTGGGTTTCAGATGCTGACTGGCACTCTCTCCTCTGCTTTCTTGCAAAATATCCCTGTAGATGAACAAGTGTGAATGTTAAAACGGTGATGATACATCACCAGCTTTGATTTTAGCTGCTCTGGCTCCCACTCCTCCAACTTTAAAAAGCTTCTAGGTGCATGTATTTATTTATATATGTATACATGCACCATAAAGCAAGGCTGAGAGGAGCTTGAGTGCCCTGTGAAACACCTGTGTTACAAGATGTTTCATAATCTATTCCTATGTTCTTCTATTTCTGCTGCCTGGGTTCCTACTTTGTAGACAGGCCAGCTTTGTTAATTTTCCCTGTTTCACTTCTGATTCCTGGTTTTACATTTCTTCCCCTGCTAATGCTCTGCCAGTACAATAAGGATTTTTTTTTAAGGCTGGACAAGGAGGATAAAAATGGAGAGAGAGAGAGAGACTTTGAATCCCAGAGGTTACTAATTTCTGTCGGAAGTGAATAAATGGCTGCATATAAATGTGTTTCTTCTTCTTTCAAAGAAGAGTTTGCTTTATTTCTGCTGACCCTGGGTGAGTCTGGAGTTACCTGAAACTGTTTGTGGCTGTTCAGAAATCGCAAGCTTTCCCACCTGAATTCCTCCCCTGTCAGCTGGAGGGGGCTTTCAGGTGGGTGTTTGTTTCATTGTGCCTCAAAGGGATCCGTTCCTGTGCTGAAAGACAAGCCCAGGACAATGTTTTACAGAGCAGAAGATATTGTGAGGCACCAATTATCACGTAAGTGGTTCTCACGGCTTGGGCTGGTACTGTGTGCCAGGTTGCACATTAACTTCTTTCACTGCTTTTTACCCAGTTTACTCAACATTCTCAAGTGGTGGCTTTGTCAATTGTTTCTCCTGCTGATATTTTGACAGGTGATAGCCCCCTGATGCCAGCCTAGCCCAGCTAGTAAGAAATAGGCCAGCGTGAAACTCTAGACCAAGTGACCACTCTCATGGTATGGAGGAGCTGGAGGGTTGGTTCTGGTTTGGAATTGTTATTAATTTCCATCTGAAAAATACATCTCCCAACCCTGCACTTGCAATACACTCTTATGAACTCCATTAAAAAAAAACCAAAACAAAACATGCAGACTTTATTGTATCTTTTTTCTCTGCCACACCACGCTTAAGTATCCTCTAATGAGTGTCAGGGTACACTTGGGGAGCGTGTCTGAATCATATGAGCAGAAATGTATTTAAAGATTTATAGTGTTCCGTTGATTCCAAAGGAATGTATAATGACCAGGCAATTTTCAGTGGAGTTCTCCTATATAAATCTTACTGAAATTGCTGACACTGTGTTATTAACACTTGGGGCTGGTGTTGCTGCAGAGTGAAGAGATTTATGTGGAGGATAAAGCAGAGATCTTTAGAAAGTGGGGTTTGCTAATTCATCTGGCTGTTCATTAGTTTAAGAGCTTTCTGAAGTTTGTACATTGCACTGACTTCTTGGTTATTTCTTCTTATGGTCAGAAATGCTATATAAGGAAAAGATAATTCATTTTTTTCCTAATAGTTAGGGCTGAATTTTAACGATATTCTTTTAAGTCTTTTCCTTAGTTTAATCCTGTTAGGTACTGAATCCTTTCAATGGTTTCAAAATAATGTAGGAGCTGAACTCAGGCAGGCCTTATTGTTGTCAGACCTTTCTTTTCCATCCTTCAGGTTTGTTTTTTTTTTTTTTTTTTTGGCAAGGAGTGACACAGAAGAGCTGAGAAAATGATGCTTAGGACTGAAATTATTCTTAATATATATCATATGTAAATGTATTTGTTTCCCTACAACGTTATTAATTTTAATAGTTTTTAGACAGCAAAGATTTTAGAAAAAAAAGTTTGTCTTTTGTTATTTGTACTATTGTGTTCATGTTTTTTCAAACTTAGCTGGGAAGATTAATGAACATGAAAATAACTTTATTTTTTTCTTATCTTTGCATTATTTCTCTATCAAGTCTGAAGGATCATTTAATGGCATATAAAATCTCTGCTTTCAGAAAAATTTAAGGACTACCAATGAGAATGAGGAAGTTTTTGTTTAACTTCCATTTTTTTGATTGCGGAAGACAAATTCTTTCTGAAACAGACCTGAGAATGTCCAGGGAGAAGGGACAGGCTTGTGATGTGGTAGTAGGAGCTTTTCTCATCTTTTTCCTTTGCATGTGTTTTCATGTGTGTGTTTGTGTGTTTTGAGGTCTTCCTGACAGGGAACATTTTGCAAAGTGTTCCTGGTTACTGCACAGCATCTGTTAAATCATTCAAGTCATCTGAGTGTGCTTTTGCCTGAAGTTAAGCATGAGCTTGGAACCAAGAGCATCCTAAAGTCAGGGCCTGCATCCAGAAGCATTAAGCTCCATGGACTCGGTGTTTGTTGGATTTGGGGACTCTCATAGGTTACAGAAATGTGGGGTCCCAGAGCCTGAGCTCCTCACTGTGTTCAGAGGGAGCTGACACTGCTCTGTGCTGTTCAGGATCAGGCCTCGAATGTCTCAAGAGACATCTGCAGAAGGATCTTCTTAAGGAACTATGGTTTAACTTTTATTTCTTATCATGCCAGGGTCTGTAAGAATATTGTGTGCTGTCTGGTTGACTGATGGGTCTGAGAGGTCCTACTCCAGGGGGCTCATAATTCCAACCAAAGGGAAAACATACTGGAAAATCCTCCAGCAAGGACTTGAAAAAAATCTCTTTTCTCACATATTTAGCCTGAACTAGCAATAACAACTTCGATGCAGGGCATTTCCTGAGGATTAATGACTGTCTGGGGTCATCATCTCCTCCCAGTTAGTTATTAATCCCCAGGAAATACTCTGTGCCTTGATCATTATTGCTTAATTAGCATTGAGAATGCGGGGGGTTTAGGTTTCTTTTCATGCATCCTGTGAATTGCTGGGGTGGGGGGTTTCTTTCATTAACTTGCCCTTTTCAGCCTGGGATGGGAGCACGGGCTTTGCTTACAGTTTGCAGGTTTGAGAATTCAGTCTCGGGGTTAAACCTTCCGCAGCAATTTGAGTTCCATGTGAAAGTTCCACGAGCAGCCCACATCTGCAGCGCATCAAGGGGCGTCCCCCCTCAGCCCTGCCACGGGGGCAGCAGCCCGAGTCTGGGAGCTGGGGGTGCTGGAAAAGGGCAGGGAAAGTTGGGGAGTGGAGGAGGGAGAAGGAAAGGAAAGGAGGGAAGCTCTGAGGAGCGGAGAAGTTCGGTGCTGCCGGTCCCAACAAACTGTTTTATCAGCCACTGGAAGATGTTCTCGTGTCATACAAAATTTCAGGAAAATTTTGGAGTCCAAGCAGTGTTCAAGGAAACTCTACCTGATTCAAATGGCCCTGAGTGCAGCAAGCCAAATCTACTCAGTTATAAGAGCAGGGACAATAAATTCAGACTTTATCCTGCCTTTTCCATCCCCGAAGGAAAGGAAGATGATGGACAGAGTCCTTTCTCAAACTCTGTGTGGCAGGACTCAGCTCAGGAGGGCTGTTCCCACCAACCATCCCCTTACTCCATCATTGTTCCCTATCAGACTGGCAGCTGCAGCTCTGGGAGATCACCACTGCCTGGTGTATTTGGGGTTGTTTATGGGATGTGTGACCCAAGCACACAGGGGTGATGGACAGAGCATGACCCCAGGGATGCGGGCACCGTGAGTCCGCGTGCCCCCAGGCACAATGGGGTTCCATCTATCGATCTGTTTGTTATGGATGTAGTCCTAGAGTATATTTTGAAAAGAAAATTAATTTTAAAAAGGAAATATCAAGTTTTCTGCTCCAAACAAAGCCCTAATAGGATTTTTTTCAAGACTTTTTAAAAAAACTTTTTTGTAGGACCCTGGTGGGGAGACAGTTGGAGATGTGCAGTGACATTTTCCTAGCTAGCTGTTCAGATCTCATTACTCTCTTCTGCTGTGGGAACCTCTCTCCAAGTCTCCTTGAAGGTCTTTTGGGTCCTGCATGATTAAATGAATATTTTAGCAATTTGGCCTTTATGTTTGGGACCAGAGGTGCAAATCAGTTTCATGCCTCACAGGAAAACCCTTATCCTAAATAAATATCTGGCGTCACAAATATTTCTGTGGCTGTGGTGAAAACATGCAAACTTTGGTCCCTAAGGGCTACTCTCTTTACTTTCCTACCTAAATATTTGTATTTTGGGGGACAATATACTTCTCTTAGTGTTGGAAAAAACATTTGTTTGAGGAAAGGGCATATTGTAAAAGGAATACTTGCTTAGTTGTTAGTTTGAAGTGTTGTTAGTTGGAAGAGATTTGGAACAAAAATGTATTTTCTTTATTTGAATTTAGCTATCTGAGGTTTCAATTTTTGCCTGGAAAGCCCCAGATAGATACATATAATATCATGTAAAATCAATGCAAAGAATTACTTCCAGTTATTTTGAAAATAGCTTTAGAAAAACACAGGACCCCCTGGAACTAACTCCACCTAACCACATAGTATTTATAATTAATTCAGTAGATATTAAGAGATATGACTGGTTTCAACCTTAACCCTGATCAACATTAAATCTAATCCTCATTTCAGCTCTATTCTTAAATATGGAAAAAGGCTTTTGACAGAGTCAGTGGCCACCATATATTTAAATTCTCCATAGTGTGTCCTGCAATGTTCTCATCCAAATCTTGTTCTTGTAACCGACCCCTGACAGTCAATGTATGGTCGATGTCAAACCATAAAAGGCATAAAAAGGGGAGAGGGAATAGAAAAGGAGTCATTATGCAGATGATATATAAATGTCCATTAATGAGACATTCCTTTGAACTTGGAAGTTCATAGCAGAGTTCGACACTGAATAGGTCTCAGGGGTTTTAAGGCTTCATCACACATATTTTTGCAAGGCCTTATTCTTACCAAAGAACAAAAAGAAGAGACCTTGGTAAAGTGAGGAGGCTATAGCCCTAGATAAGATCGAAATAAAATGCATGGGAAGAAATTTCTGTGCGTGCCTGGGAGACAAAACATCATAAATATTGGGGGGAAGTAATCTGAGGTAGTAAGGCCAGTCTGAGTGGAAGTCTGAAACTGCAGTCGCCAAAGCCATTTCTGCAAAAAGTTTAAGTTAAGATGTCAGAGGAACTGCAGCATAAGGTGAGCAGTCAGGAACCTGTGGTGATATCTGACACTGCCTGTGTGCACACCTGAGCCCAGGGATCTCACTGGCATTCCTGGGACAGCCAAAGCTGTGGGAACTGTGTGGGGCATACCCACTGGGAGCCCAGGTCTCACAGGTCCAGGGATTTTCATGGCTCTGCCTGCTGGCCTCTGGCCCTCTTAGTATCCTCTATTTGCCTTCTCTCACCTCCTAGTCTGTACAACTGAGCTCCTCAGAAGTAATTATGTGCCTCTCACGAGACCCAGTCTACATTTCCCTAAGCTCTGAGGACAGAGAATCCCCTCTATGATGTGTTAGAGAAGATGCAGTCCAGCAGTGCCCTGGCTTGAGCCTTCTGTACAGGAAGGAGAACAAGAGTCAATAAAATGAACTGTGGGAAAAGGCAAATCTTTGGGGATTTAGTACACAGAGGGTCGTAGGCAGGAGCTATCCCTCTGCCTCTGACTTCCCCACAGTCTCCAAGTTTGCAGCACACCTGCTGGCAGCTGGGCCTGAATGTGCTTGGGTGAATTAGTACAGAATTAGTCAGAGCAGGAAACTGGAAGAGACTGTAGCTTCATTTCTCAATTTTACAGAACAGGGTATGCATCCTGATTAAAGCCTAATGCAAAAACACTCTGGGAACAAATTTCCATACTTTTATCCATATTGGGTAGCTATTCTGTCTCCCAGTTGCAGTGAGATGAGATCTGACTGGGGTTTAGCAAGTCTGTAAATCAAATTGGAGATCTATCCTAGAGCTGGCTGAAGAGGGTACAAACTGTAATTAATTCCCTTTGGCCAACACAATTCCAAATTTTAAAAATACATAATGGTCAGGAAAGATGTGCTAAAGTTCCATTTGTTGCAGTCTGGTTTGAAGAGGAATCTGAACTCCCATTTTTGCACCCTTAGATAGTAATGATATTATGCTACAGGATGGAATGGACAATGTGAAATTCTGTTCTCACCAAGATCAGGGGAAGGCTTGAATTGCCTGGAGTGAGGGCAATGTTTTATTCTCCATCAAACATAACATTTTATATTACTTTTAATCCACTCACTTTGGAGAAAAGTTTCATTCCATTTCTTTAGATAAATACTTACTTTTCTTGTTACTTTTCTCTTGCTGCCTCTCCACTCCGCTCGAAGGGGCCAGCTCAGAAAGCTCAATAGGAAGTGTGTGTTTGATCTACTCAGTGAAAGGAAGGAATGAAGAGATGACCTGCATGAGGCCTTCTGGGTTTTATGCTCTGATGGTGGCAAACCAGGTCTGCAGCAAACTTGTGAGATCTATTTCCTGTAACTCTGGTTCTCTGCCTTCTGCTTCCTCATCTTTCTTGTAGTATAGGCATGAAAGGTCTCAGTGTGTGTATGTTCTGTCTGAATTGACCTGTTTTAGGGAAGCACTGAATTCCTAGATCCACATTAAACATACTGGTTGAGAAAAAAGTGGATAGGAACGGTGAAGCCCTTGTTTGTCTTTGAAAATCTGCCCCTGCTTTTTCAGTAGAGCTCAGAAAGTCAGATTTGGGATTATCCTCTTTTTTTTTGTTTCTTTTTCCCCCCATTTTCTTCTTGTTTTGGAAGGCAAAACAGTTATCTTTCTGATCTCTACATGGTCTGAAAACCAGATGTTATCATCACTGTGTTGTAGCTCTGCTGGTACAGCATGTTTTGCTTATTAAAGCAAAGACATGGATGAAATTAGATCTGTGTGATGCATGTCATCAAGCTTCATGTATTTGCACATAATAAACAGTTTGCAAAGTGTGGCTGGAGCTTGCAGGCTGCAGCTTACTGTCACTTTAGCAGAGGTTTCAGAGCAATGCTGGCAGTGTAGGGTCTGTGTCTAAGCTGGAAAGCACCTTTGAAAAATTAAGAAAGGCACATTTCACCCACGGCTCTCTTTGTTGGGAAAGATGGACTCTGTCTCGTGGCAGCCGTAGTTTAAGTAAACACAAACTCTGGCCCAAATTTCATAACCATCATTTCCTCAAAGCTAGCAGCACTAAACCAAACCATAGTTTTATTTGGCTAACCCCAAAGTAGGATGTGGTTGCCAGCCTCTGGAGCCACATGATCGGGTTTCCAGCAGACGCCACCAGAACTGTGCTGTTGTCTTGGTCAGGAAAGTCCTGGGTGTGTGAGTCCCAACCATCGTGATGTTTAACAAATAATTGTAACCATAACAACAGGTACGCTCCCATTTAAGCCTGCCTGCTCCTTATCCTGCTCTGGGACAGTCCGGGACAGTCCACAACACTGCTGGCTCAGGAGGAAAAAGGTGTTAGAGAGGGAAGATTGCCAAGGGAAAAGGCCAGGTCATAAGGGGAAACCTCTTTCCTCTGTACAACTACCTGGAAGGAGGCTGCAATGAGATATTGGTCTCTTCTCCAGCAATAAGTGACAGAACTAGAGGAAATTGTCTCAACTTTTTGCCCTGGGAAATTTAGGTCATATATTAGAAAATATTTCTTCACTCAAAGGTGGTCAAGCACTGGAACAGGTTGTCCAGGGAAGTGGTTGTGTCGCCATCCCTGGAAGTCTTTGAAACCATGTGGAAGTAGCACTTGGAAATACAGTTCAGTGGTGAGCATGGGACTTCCCTGTTAGTGATTGGACTCAATGATCTTAGAGGCCTTTTCCAACCTAAGTGCTCTTACGGTTCCATGATTCCCAACAGACTTCCCGCTCTGCCACAAGCACAGGTCTGTGCACAGTGCTGCCAGACACAGAGTAGGACAGCTGCTGTCTGGAGGACTTTCCCAGAGCCCAGGCAGAAAGTTCCCTTTCCCAGCTAGGAAGGTTGAAACATAAAAATCACTGGCATGTGGCTGCGAGGTGCGGAGTGGCTCTGCTTTCCCTGTACGTGCAGAGCATCCTTGCTCAGACCAACCTCCTGCCAGCTGATTCCCACTGGTGATGGGCAAGAGCTTCAGGACAGGGCCAAGCCAAAGGCCAGATCCCTCTGGCACAAGCGGCTGTTTCTCTGTTTGAGGTGGAAATAAGCTGATTTTGTCTCGCTGAGAACAAGGCTCCTCAGGCTCTTCTGTTCTCAGTTTCTCCCCACCCGCTTGGCTTTTCCTTTTCTGTTGCAAACACCTCAGTGAGCTGAAGGGATGAACAGATGATGGAGTCAGTGCCCCTAGTTAATGACCAGCACTATATTCACAACCTCGTTTGGTTTTGTTCCTGTTCTCTGCTTCAATGGTGCCGATGAGAAGGAATTAATTTTATTGAGGACAACTCAGTGAATTAAATGAAAAACTGCTCACTTGGCTGGAAGGGCTTTGACAGACGGCACAGCAGCCGGTCAGGTTTGAAAAACTTTACATCTCCTGGACGTGGGGAGAGAAGGAGGCAAGAGAAAGGAGGGGAGGGAAGGTCACTGCAGATAAGCTGCAAGGCGACTATTTCAAGGCCTCTGAAAAACAACAGAGCAAGCTGCAGTCTCTTATTTTGATTCATGGGTCTCCCCTCCCTTTTGTTCCTTGATGCACTAAATCTGTTCCTTAGCCCCCCTCATTTCAATAAACACCCAATAAGAAACTAATCGTCGTACGGTGAATTAGAGAAGAAGAAAAGATGCTCAGAAGAAATGTTATGGTCATGGAAAACTCTTCTGCATTGTAACCATCTGGTGCACCACAATTACTATGAATGGGATAATTGAGTCCCAAATAACTTCTTTTGGGTACAAATAATAGCCGTCACCCTGATTTGTATTCCTCACAACAGCATCGCCCCATCATTTCACATCACATCTGCACATTTCTTTGATTGGGCACTGCGCTACCAATAAGTTACTACACTTAATTAAGCCCACATAATTCTCTTCAAATGAGCAGAAAAGTTTGTGTATAGGCCGAAAAAGAAAAGGGCCTGCAAATGAGACTTTAGTGACTCCACTTTGTATGAGGTATTGAGATTGATGGTGATCCCATGCCACCAAGGTTTTCCTTCAACATTGGAAAACTGTGAAAGCATTAGGCAGCTCAACAGCTGTGTATAATCTGAGGAAGGCCTGATTTCAGACAAACATTCTCCCGGAGGTGATTGAAACCCCATTGTAGCGTAATCTTGCTTTTCAGAAAGTGTTACAATACATTTGATTTGATTTCTCGGGTGTCTGGCTTTCACAGCATCATTAAAATCTCTGTAAGAAGCTGAGAAATGGAGTCCTGTGCAAAGCAGCATTGTCTGCTCCTCAGGCGTTTCGCTCGAGCGCTGGGAGAAAGGATTGACGGACAACAGGCAAATGTAAACCTGGGAGTAAATTATTTATTATAGCAAATAAAAACCTAGAGATCATCTTGCTCAATGGGGAAGGATGAGAATGCAAAATCTTAAATGAGATTTTTTTTTCTGTTTTTTGCTGCAGTTTCCTATTTACTAGCTGGAGTAGGGCAGAGCACATTCCTTCAGTTTGCATCACTGATGTGTTATCAATTCACATGGCTTATTAGTTCTTCGTGAACTCTTCACACCTCGGAATGACAGGCCACACAGCCTGTCCTGGCCAGTAAGGCACCAGGAATGTGCTGGCAAGTCCAGTTGCTCAGGATCAAGCCCAAGAAGCCTTACTGGAATGTCAGGGTCTATGGGAAGAACAATGGTAAACAAAGAACAGGGTTACAGAGAGAGAAACAACTTAAAAGGAAGGGAGACTAAACCCCTGTCTTGCTCAAAGAGATTTTTTTTTTTTAAATCAATGTTTTCTCATTCCACCCAAGCAAATCTGGAGTGGTTTGAATACGTTTTACAGAACAAGTGGCGAAATATCCCATGAATGCTGCAGAGGTCACTTCACACACTCGCTCTGCCCCTCATTTGTTTATCTAAATGCTGACAAATTGCAGCATTTTAACAGCATATCTCTGGTACTGAACTTCATGTGCATGGCTTGCCCTCTATCATTGAGCTGATAATGAGGCTAAGCATAAAGCCTTCATTCACTGCTATAAAGGCTTCTGACAGTGATGAATACCAAGTAGAAGAATTAGGTGGTTTATAGGAGAATATGCTATTGTGTAAAACCTCTGTGCCTTTTATCAACCCTTCTGCTCATTTTCAGTTCCTCCACGTAAGCCGTCTCCACAAGCACTCCTGTGAGCTTTCCTCTCCTTACTTCTACTTTTAGCGAGGCTGTCCTCCAGCAAGCGCCAGCTAAGAAGTTGTGTCAGCATTTATTCCTGGTTATCCATTCTGAAATGCCCTAGATCCTTTCGTTTCATCGGAATGATGATAAACATTTGAAATAGCGGTGCCTGAGACGTTTCTCTGCGAGGTGATTCCTGCCCCAGCCCCGTGCGTGGCACGGAGCAGCAGCTGTCTGTCACCAGGACATCTTTCTTACAACAAAAGCAGCCTTGTCTTGGCATTTCTTTGCAAAAGCATCAACTAATATCCCTTTTAGATGAGTGTGTTTGTAGAAGAGGTGACTTCTGGGATGTTTTTTTTTAAATTGCTGGCTGCAATGAATCCGATTAACATTTCATTGTTCAGGTCTGAGCTGGGGGCTGGTTCTGGGAGCTGGGGGAAATGTGGGGAAAGGATGCTGGCAGATCCTGACAGAATATCTAATTTGACTAACTAAGGACCTCCCCCAGTGCTTTTATCCTTTGGGCCATGGAGTTTGTGTTCCTGTCTGCCCCAGTTTCACCCACCTGTGACCACCACTGTGAAGCATTTTACTCTAAATAGGATAGGCCATGTCTCACTTTGTGCTGGTTCTGCGATGATTTGCTCTATCTGTGCCAGAGGGACACAAGTGTAGAGGGATGGACATTGCCCTGGGGCAATTATTCACTACCTTATTTTAATTCTTTTTGCTGTCTTCTGCCCAAATCGTTCAAGTGTATGGTCCTAACTGCTTCTTGCTGCCTATGCCACTTTTCTTCCAATTTCCCTTCTCGGCTTTTCCTCTGGCCCCTCTCTGCTATCAGTGTTGCCTCCTGGCTCCCTTCCTGCTTTTGGCCAGAAGCCTGCAAGGTTAATGCTGTCCCTGGGCTGGAAGAAAGGCTCCTGGAGTGGAGGCACTGACAGTGACATCTCCTTCCAGTTTTCAGAGGCAGCTGGAAGCATCCCAGACATTTTCAAGGGTGCTGCAAACATGGCTGGAAGACACAGAAGTGCTCAGTGACCCATGTGCTTGCTGCCTGTCACTTCTGCTGGCTCTTGGAAACCCCTGGTTATTAACTGCTTAAGAATTTCTTTCTACACCAAGAATAGTCCTATCACTTTAAAACACATCTTCTCTTTTAAAAAGGAAGTGAGGACAGAGAGGGGGATAGCATTTTATGAAATGTGCATGACACTGGATACGAAAACACCAGCATGGGATGAATTTACTGATCAAATGTTAGGGTTAAGGTTAGAGGGCTGGGGATAGGGTTTGGGTTAGGTTCAGGCTTTGGGTTTGGGTTAGGTTCAGGGTTAGGGCTAGGTTTAGGGTTAGGGCTAGGTTTAGGTTTCATGTTAGACTTGGTCCACACTGCAGTATGACACTGGAAAGGAAATATCTCTCCAAATGGTTTACTTCAGCTGCAAAGGAAAATAAAGGGAGAGAATGTTGGAATATAGAGGAGTCCAGGAGGTGGCGGGGAGGGAAGCTGGAGAATAATTGATGCAAGTAAGGCTGCAGGGCCTCCTCCCAGGGCAGTGGGAGTAGTGGAGGGTCCATCCTGCTACAGAGTGCTTCAGTGCAATTACTTTGGTGTGAGAGGCAAAGCAATGATTAGAACTGCAAGAAGCTCAGCCGTTCTCCTACTGCTCCCACTGGAGGAACTTTGGAGGTTTTGCAGTGCAGATCCCTCATTCCTTACCCCAAATGTCCCTATGGAACCCAGCCTCACTGACCACAACCAGGGGAGGAGTAGTGGTGTTTGGACCTTCTCCTTCAGGGGCTCCTGTCACCCTGCCGAGCCCCTCAGTGTCCCCACAGGCCTGCTTTAAACCCAACCAGAGAATCGATCTGGGGTCATCCTTTTCCAGGTTTATTTTCAGCCTGGATCCACTCAGTGCCGTGGTTTAGGGGCTGCTCCCACAAACTGCTGGCTCATTCCCGCCAGGAGGCTGCCGGGGAGCTCAGCCCTGGGAACCAGCACGTGAGGTGGGCACAGGCTCTGTGAGCTGCTGTGGCTGCTGCTCCCCCACATCCCCAGCTAGGACCATAATTGCTTTTTTCACAGGCTTTGGTGGGAAGTTCCAATTCTTATTGTTCATCCCTGATCTGCCTTTCATTATGACGGCTGCTGGGTCCCCTCGTTGCTGTAATGAGAACCAAGGAGAACATAACAATTCAAAGGGAAATGTAAAAATGCTCTTCAAAATCAGATGTGTAAAACACTATAGTTAAAAGATATATGTGAAATGCTGGTTAGAGGATGCTGGAGCAAAGGCAGCTTAGAAGTTTTTTGTTTTTTTTTTCCTCTTTCCATTATTCTCCAGAAGGATGAATTCTCATTTTTGTTCCATGCAGAGTCTCTGAGCACTTCAAGCAGTATTTTTGTATGCTGTGAAGTTGAAGAGAGCTATTTTCACTTTAAAACTTTATTTCTTGGAGTCTCTACTTCTTGTACTCATGAGACATGGGATTTGGAAATGGAATCAGCTTTCACCCTGTATTTCTCTCTGTCTTCAGGCAGAATTACAAGTGGGAAAATTGACACAAACTACATGGGGCAAATATTGATTCCCTTTCCTCTTTGGAAGACTTTCCCAAATGCTGTTGGTTGGTTGTTTCATTTCTCAGAAAGCACTGGTGTATTCCACATGGCACATCACATTTGCCATACAAGCCTCAGTCCCCCCAAAATGCTCATAGGCAACTTTGCTGCTCCTTTGCTTTTGGCACCACTGAGGCAGTTTTCTCTGCAGCATCTTCGCACGTGTTGTGAATCCTGCCCCCTGAGAATGGATGTGGTGGGGGCCTGTTGGATTGTGTTATGTGAGAGGAAACTGTGCACACCACATTTTCAAAGGGGAGGGATGCCTTCTGAAGAGGGCACAGGGGGTTTCTGTGAATCACAGCGGGGCAACCCTGTGTGGAAAACCAGCCATTCTTGCTGGCTTCTTACAAGCTGCCCACAGAGCACAGACAATGCCAGACACATGATGTATGCATTTTATTCCTTAAAAAAAAAAAAAAGGTATTAAACCCCCTTGAAATTGTAAACTAGGTTACGTTTTTCAGACACTGTTCCTGCAACAAATTCTCTTCGGTCTTATTTATGAGAAACCAGTGACTTCTGTAAATGTAGATGGCTGAGTCCCAGGCTCTCGAGGTTTGCTAGGAGAAGGAGCTTCCAGCAAAGCTGCAGAGGCAATGGGTTGTCCCTTACACTGATTAATCATGGGGGAAATCTGCCCTCCCTCTGTCAGAGCAGGTCCCCACTGCCCGCAGTGCCTGAAGCAGAGCCCATGGCAGGGTGGTGCTGGAACAACAAAACGGGGGTGCCACGGCTCTGGATGGGCTTCCTGCTTGCAGGAATCTCACTCTGCTGCTCCTTGTGTCCATGTGATCTTCAGATGGGCAGAGCTAGCCCTTGGGTGCCAGGAGCACAGTGGGATTGAGAATGTTTTGGCTCAGTCGCAGGGCTGAGTCTGGCTCTGCCATTTGTACCAGCAGTGTCAGGCCTCATCCACGAGTGCCCCTTGCAGCTGCTGCTGCTCCTTTGCAGGGAAACCCAAAAGTTTATAACACAGGCAAAGTCTCCCTCCACTCCTCCCCCTTGCTCTCTGCAGCAGAGATGTGTTGTAACAGAGACGATTTCAAAAGGATTTAATCAGTCAGGGTGCCAAAGTACTTCATGCGAGAGAGGATTCTGTGTAATGGGAAAGCCTTTTAATGAGGAGGATATGTGCAGCTTCAGGTTTCACTGCTGGATGTGCAGGAGAGCAAACCTTGGCGCTGAGCAGCGTGTGACTTCACATCCCCGTGCAGCTCTTAAGGATGTTTAAACTTCAGCAGGTAGTTGGACTCGCAAAATGTTTAAAAATAAGGAGAAAAGTAGATTGTATGTAACAGGCTGTCACTCAGCACAAGGACTCGGCCGTGGCTTCTTAGTCTGTTTTGGTAAGGGAAGGTCAGGAAGGAGATTTGAACCACAAGCTGATTCAAAAATGTTTTATTTTTTGTAAACAACTCCATCTGGAACTAGTAAACTTTCAAAGTCTGAGCCAGCCCCTCACCACCTCCACACACCCCAGCCTGCCTGAAATGAATCCAGCAGCAACCATTGATTTCCATTGCCTTACAGAGCTGGGATATGACCACATCACCTCTGGGCCAGAAGAGAATACAATCACTCACTCTGAGTCATTACATAAGCTGAAGTATGTGATTTATTAAACCACAAAAAGTAGGTTGTGCTAACATCAGAAGTCTGACTTGAAACCACAGGAGGAGCTACATGCGGAGTTAAGGCTGGGACTCCCTCCTTAACCCATCTTGTGGTGCCTGGGCATTGTGTGTGACCTGTGAAATCACCCCTGCTTTGGAGACTCCCTGAAAGGCAGCACACTGAGGCAAGGATGGCATTTGAGCCCTAAGGCTGATTTTTCTTGCTTTTGTGGGCTCGAGTTGTGTTTAGCAAAGTGACGATTTAATTTTCTTTTCTGGTTTGGTTGGATCCTGTTCTAGTCTTCCTAGACTTGGCCCATTACCTTGGAATTCAAAAGAGCAAATATATAAAATGATAAATAATAGGAAACATTTGGAAATCTAAAATGTTTCAGTGAAATAGACAGGCAACTCTCCCAAGGAGTCTGTGTTTTATTTCTCATTTTCAGTCTCAGTGGAGCGATGTGAGACACCACCTATTAATTATTTCTTAGGGATTCCTTGCTCTGTAGATCACTGCACCAAGAGCACGTGAAGTTTCCAAAGTGCAAGCAGCAAACAACATCTTTGGTCTCCTTTGCCTGCATGCAGAGTGTGCTCAGGTTGTTGCCCTGTCTCTCATACTCTGTCCCTAGGTCTGGGCTACTGCTTCTTGTTGGAGACAGGATCAGTCCCTGGGCCTGGGTGGGACCCTGCCCCAGTGTGGCTGTCCCTGTGCTGTTCAAGGACTTTTCTGGAGAGCCTGTGTGCTCAGCAGGTAGAGGGGGCTGCAGCAGGGGGTCTGCATCCACAAACGTTGGTGCCATACAAGGATGTTACTGAGGGTTGCAGTTGTTGGCTTCTGGTCCATGTTAATGAGCAGGAGACATCAGTCACAGACACTCAGTGTTTTACAGTCCTGCCATCCCACTTAGACAAACAGACTTGCACAAAGGAAACACCAAGGATTTCTGTGCGTTAGAGCACAAAATCCTCCTGGGGGTTAGGTGATGACCTG
The DNA here is from genome assembly GCA_013400215.1 of Cisticola juncidis. NCBI lineage: Eukaryota > Metazoa > Chordata > Aves > Passeriformes > Cisticolidae > Cisticola > Cisticola juncidis. Next base: position 1,480,939 of record VXBR01000360.1, read on the forward strand.
AGGGACAGCGATCCCTGGTGTGAGATGTTGGCATGGAAGTGATTCAGACAACCCAGAGCATCGAGTCAAACCTGAGCAGATCAGGGCTGCATTCCCACTCCCTCACGTGACCCCAGTGCAAGGCAATTTTGTAGAAGCTGCTGCGTTTGGCTTCTCCCGCTCAATATGAGGTTCTGAATAAGCAGCAGATAGGATACTTAAGACTGGAGTAGAATTTGGGTGGATGTAAGAGCTGTTACTTAAGTTTGTTTGTGCTATATGGGACTGTTCTGGATGAAAAGGCAGCATCCCCATCCAGGCAGCACTGACTGTACTTCAAGAAAAGGAATTACCCAGGGCTCTGCCTGCATTAGACATATTTTTGAGATTAATCATCCTGCAGTTTGTCCTGGCACAACTGTACAGCGTGTCCTGGAGACTTTCTGAAATGGTCCCCATTGATGTACAGGGTTTGAAACCACCATTTCCATTAGACCAGCCTTCAGCAAGTCTGAGCTCATCACACTCTGGGAGTAGAGGTGGTGCATGCAGCCCTGGTGCCAAAGGGAGACTCATGTTAGAAAATTCCTTTTGTGAGCAAAATGCCTGTGAGCTCGTCTTTGTGAGTGACAGTGACACAGCAGGCAAGTCAGAGTTCATCTACTCCTTTCTTCACCCAATTCCTTGGTCCCAGCATCCTACCACCTTCCTAAATAAGAAAGGAGAAACAAGCCAAAACACCCAAACAACATTTTTAAATTACAATGATTTGTACATTACTGTAACACTGAAGACCCAGTTGCTGCAGCATCTTCCATTTCCATGGGATCTGCAAAATATCAAAACAGAGCAGTGCCAAAATTTAAAATACAGGTGGCAACTTTTGCTCTCAGCTTGTCCATAAATAAACCCTTTGTAATCCCTTCTCCTTCTTTCCAATTTAATCCAGCTACAGCACTTTCCAAGCTCCACCCCATCTGCCCTCTTCCAGGAGCAACATGCTGCTCAGGGCTCCCACTCAGTTGGAATCAGTGGGAATACCAGAAGAGCCACACTGATGTGCCAAAGGGAATGTGGCACAGCCAGGCAAGGGACCAGCACTGTGCACAGCATGAGCAGGCAATGGACAAGTCGTTAGGAACTCTAAAATTCCAGTGTGTGGGTATGAAAATGTAGCCAAGTAGGTCTCTTCTCAGGTGGTCTGCTTTTTGGGAAAAAGCCCTTGGGAGGTGTTTGCAGGGCACCATCAGAGTCACTCTGACTCAGGTCCCAAGAGTGGCAGATAAAAGAAAGCACAGAGCAGAAAGAAATTAAATAGTGAACCACCAAACCTCCTGACAGCTCAGGCTCCTGCACCCCTCCTGGCCACTGCAGGCCCAGGACCCTGACTCTCCAAGTGTGACATTTTGGATAAGGCTGAGGGTGGGGCAGAGCAGGCTCCTTCTGCATCCTCCTTCCACCAAATGCAAGGAACCAAATGTGTGAGTGTGTGCAGCTGGACATGCTGGGCCATGGCAAGATCAGTGTCCCATTCCAGAAGTCCTGGACAAATACTCTGTGCACTGACAGGGTGTATGTTGGGAATAAACCTCTGCATGGCTTCTGTGAGCTGGGGCAGGAGCTTGCTTTTAGAAATGGGTTGAGTTCCAAAAAGCATCTGCTGCAGAGAGAGGGGCTGGCCAAAGGGATTGGGGGACACATTTTCCCAGTTTTCAGGAGGCAGAAGTGATTCCTGGTCTCTGCAGGGTGACCTTGTCACACCCATCTGGACCCTTCCCTCCCTCATGCCCTTTTATCAGAAGGTCCTAAGTGTCACCTGAGCCCTGGGGATAAACAAGGTTGCATTGTACTTTGAATATTCTCATGAAAGAGCACAACAGCTCCTTTGAAGTCATTACAACCTCCTGTCCGAGGGCTCCTGGGCAGAGCACAGGGCCTGACTCCTGCTCTCCCTGGCACAGGTTTGCTGCTGCTGGGAGAGCTCCCTGCATTTCCAGCAGTGCTGGAATAAAGCTCACAGTTTGTTTACTGTGCTGAGCCCCTGCCTGAAGTCTGTTCCATTAATTGTGCGGAGTCTTCAGTTAGTAAAATGAGCTGTAAAATTATTCTTGGAAAAGAAGTCACTGCACATGGGAAGCAGTTGCTTTCACAGACAGAAGTGCTTAATAGTTGTTAATATTCTCCCCCCATGTACTCCAGAGCAGAAGTTTGTGTTTACGATTGACAGCAAAAAAGCTTTTTCAGGATTTATTAGTCTTCAAAAGACATCATTTGCTGCTGCTGCTTAGTGTTTGTGTATTTATTTGTCTACTTACAGCAAAGGAAGGAGAAAAATCTCCACCTCTCCCCTTCTCTAGCCTGGGCTGAGGCCCTGTGTGCCAAATCTCATCCGGCACAGAGGTTTTCTATAAATGGGTAATAATAAAGCCCTGAAAATAAGTTTGATATTTTTAATGGAAATGCTGACTTGACCTTAGCTGTAGAGAGCCACGAAAGGTGCTGCTGTAATAAGGGAATGACTTCATCAGGAAATCAGGAAATCCTCATTCAAACCTCCAAATATATAAATATCACCATTTATTCCATTGTGAATCAAATGATGCCACGTCCTGTAATTAAGGATGCTGGCAGCCAAGTTGTATCATACACTTATTTCCATCACAGCACATTAATGGCTCAGCAACTTTGCCTTCTTGGTCACCTGCTCTGGCAAATGTCCTTGGAGCTTTGTTTCACAGCTTATTTGGTGGTGACAGAGTCTTTATTTATTCCCTACCTGAAGGGCAGGGATTGCACTAATTGCCTCGGGCCAAGTGCTCCAGAAGGTTTTATGTGCCACAGGGCAGCCACAGAACAATAAAAGAAAGTGGTGCAGCAGCCGAATGAGTTCCTGATGTGCTGATGGCAGGTGAACCCTCACCTCGCCTACAACAGGCCTAGATGGGAAAAAGTCCTCAAAAATGGGCTGTACTGGCACCTGCTTTAAAGAACTTTTTTAAAAACAGCTGTAAGTGTATTAGTCAGTGGAATGTGGCAAACTGCTCCAGCAAGAACCCAGTAACATCAGTGAGTAAATCCCAAGATGTCCCAGCAAACCAAATTCCGGCTTGAAAGGGCTGCCCTTGGGTCTGATGAAAGCTTATCCCAGCCCAGCTGAGAAATCTTCCCACACATTTACTGGACAAGCAAGCAGTCACTGCATGGCTATGTGAATTCAGCAAACTAGGCACAAATACCTGGGATCCCTGTGTCATGATGTTTTCCACTCAAGATAAATTTGTGGGGCCAAATCTTGACTTCACTGAGACTCACCACTACTCAGAGCAACATCAGAAGTCTTACTCCTCTCTGCTTTGATTTCTGGATTCTAGCCTTGTGTTTCCTTCCCAAGGGCCTAAACACAAACCACTGCCTTGATGAATCATCAGCAAAGATGCTAAAGGAGATGTCTTGATGCAGGAGAGAACCAATTTCTTTGAAAAGTTGGTTAATAGAAGAGATTTTTCCAGTCTCTGGAGGCTCCGTACAAGTCCTGGTTCAGTTTGCTCATTTTTTTTTCCCAGTATCAAGGGAAAAGCCAATGTCTGCTCATCATTTGGATTAGCATTACACCCTGAGATCATGAGGAGTGGTGGACAAATAGACCTCTGAGGCAGTAGAGGGAGAAAACTGCATGTGCTCCTGCTCTCTGTCCCTGTTGAGGTTGTGAGGAGCAATGGGATTTGACACTTTTCCTGCATGGAAAACCTGTGAGCTCCAAGAATAGCCTTTCCAATGACCCTGGAGTAAATAGGTCTTGTGTGTGTGACACTATCAGAGTGGAGCATTGGTTTAAGGAAATCCCCAATCCATATCTCAGTTTCAAGGCTCAGTGAGAATAACCTCAGTTTCTGGACTCCAGTTCTACATGCCATTCAGGACAGGGTTTATGTGGGTTTCTCTTTGGTTCCATCAGCTGAATCCTTCCTGTCCTCACTCTGTGGCTCAATCCCTTCTTGCCAGTGTTAGTTACTCCCTGTTATTCCACTGTGCCTGATGAAGCCCTGTATCCTTGTCTCCTCCTGGCCTGCCTTCCTGTGAGATAATTCCCAAGGTAACACCTTTGTGGAGGGCTTTGCAGTGCCCTTGGGGAGGAGGAGAGGTCAGGATTTGTCCTTCACCATACCTGTCCAGCACTTTGCAGGTGAATGTGAGAGGATGTGCTCCATGTGGACATTCTGGAATGGTTCAAAGTCTGCTGAGGGCCTTGAGTTCCATTTTCCCCTGGAACTGTGTGTGCCTTGGTGATAAGATGCTGGAAAATGAACATGACAGAGTTGCCCATATTGTTTGGGGGCTAAACTGATCTGATAGCCTGCAGTGATGCATTGGATATTAGATAAAGCCTCTGAAACATTTTTAGTAACACTCAGACAGTATTTAATTTACTAAGGAATTTATTCTGCTCCACTCTTCTCATTCAATTTTACATACTGCTGAAAATTAAATTAATTTATTGCTGAACTGAGGTGCTGGTCTGGCAGAGAAAACTGAATTGCTTTCTGAGCTAAAGCACAGCAGGGTGAAACTGGTGTGGAAGGAAAAGAGCAGGATATGTCAGATGTTGATTTTGTCTGCTGTAGAATAAAATGGATTATTTAAATGACTGCTAAGAAGAACAAAGGTTATTTAATTTTGAGATGTAAAACAGGATGAGCACTGCAGAAAGTCACCTGCAAAGCATGTGAAGTGGGTTTTGGGGGGTAGACTGGCTCAGCTTTGATGGGCACTGTGGACTCCTCTCTCTTCAGCAAAAGGTTATGGGGCTTTATTTTTCTTTTAAAAACAAGAAATTATGGAATGTTTAGAACTAGAGAGAAAAAAGAGATGAGCACTAGGACTTGTCTTACTTGATGTAAATAACGGGATTACACTGGTCCATCCCAGCCACCAATCCAGTACTCCCTGGCCAGGCAAATAATGTGTAAATATTGGTATTATGCTGGAATTTCTACATCATTGCCTTTTGCAATGACTGCTTCTTGTCCGTTTTCTCAGTAGTCAATATTTCAAATTAGCTGTGTATAAATATTTCCTGAAAGCAAATGCCAAAATCACATGCAGCAGTGGTTTTCATGGACAACATTGTAAATTTACATAACATTTGTAGGAAACTGGAAATACTCAGACACTCCTTCAGTCACAGAACGGGGATTTATTTTTTCTTAGTGAAAGCAAAATGCAGGTTCAGGTTTTATCACTGGGAATTTTCTGTGCTGTTTTTGCTGCAGTCTCTCTACCCCTTGTGTGCATTTATTTGGTTTATTTCCCAAATCCAATATTATACTGTGAGTACCTTTTAGAGCAAAGGATGGGGATCCATAAAATGATCCTTTATTCTTCTTACACTGATGCTGATGATCAAAATACTTTTTAATCTGTCTTTGCCATTCAGTGTCTTTTTCACACTTGAGCCTATCTTAAAATCATTAAAAAATCTCTTTGCAAATGGATCATCTCTTATACCAAAAAACCCAAAACCAACAAACAACAACAAAACAAACAAACAAAAACCAAAGAAAGACGGAAAAAAAATAATGCTTTATAGAGCTTCCTATCTAAAATTGTTAAAGAGAATTTTAACAAGCTCTAGTAAATCTGGTTGAATGGGAAATCTTCTATGAACATTGAACCAAATAAAACCTGCTTGCCAAATTCCTAACTGATGCAAATCAGAAGTCTCTGGAGTAGGGTTGCTTTACAACAGCTAATTTCTATCCCTGTGCATTCACTTTAATTCCTTCTGTGACTCGTGTAATTTAATAGCTGTGAATATTTAAGTAAATGAATTTTGTCCAAAAGGAAGTTTGCCAAAAAGTTAAAATCACACAGCTATTTTCAAGTATCTTTTAATGAGAAATCAGTGCAGCTGTCTTGAAATCATTTTGGTTTTCAACTGTTTTCTTATTTCTTCAGTCTCCAATCAGAGGGCAAACAAATGATGCAGCTTAGTGAAAAATCTCAGAATATACTCACAGAAAAGTCACATTTGGAAGACAGTTATGTCCAAAACATTGTCAGCTGCTTTCCTATGGCTGGGTGGATAGCAGATGTGAGAGTTATGGATAATCCATAAGGATATAGGCATAATTTATGGATGGATAACAGGGAGGGTGAAGGACTTCGATGCCACACTGCGATAGGTGGGTCCCGGGGTGGCTTTCTCTTCAGGCTGAGTTCGGGCTTGCGGGCAGAGGTGTTTTGGCAGGTGAGTCCTGGTCCCTGCGAGGGATGGGCTCACACGGGAGGCACTGCGGGACCGTGGGGATTGGTGGGAGCTCAGGCACTGATCCGGGCTCTGCTCCTTGGCTGCACACCGAGCCCACGGAAAGGTGTCTGTGCTTTAAATTCAGCCCGGGGCATGGCAGGAGCTCCCTTTCTGTACCGCTCCAAGTGCCAGCTCCTCTGCTGGCTCCAGCTCGAGCTGGGATGCAGCGGAGCGTCCCACACCGGGAGCCCCGGGCGCACGCTCGTGTGCACAGTGACATCTAGTGACAAAGGGAGTGTCGCCGAGGAGCCGGGCACAGGCTGCAGGGACAGCCACGGCAGATAACCGAGGTTTGTCACTTCTCTAACAACCGTGCGAGGGTTTTCCCCCTAAAGATACAGAAATTGCCAGGTTAGTGTGTAACCCCCCCGCAGCTGGTTACAACACAGACACCCAGCTCACAGTCTTACCTTGGTGTGGTGCAAAATGGAGTTTTTATTCCCAATTCCAGTTGTGGCAGCACTTCTTGGGCTTTTTTTTCTATCCCCCCCAAAAATTCTAATGTTACTTTACCTCTGGCAGGTGGCTAAATGGACACAGAGAATGATTTTTTTTTTTTTTTTNATGTATGTATGTATGTATGTATTCTTCATTAATTGTGGCTGGGATACCTCTGTGTTTTGGGATGGATACATTTCTGCTTCAGACTTATTAAATAAAGGGCATTTTATTTAGGCCTGAGTCAGTGCTTTTTGCTTGGTTACTTATTTTCACCAGGCAAACACCTTGTTTTCCATAAAGGCTTCCTTACATTCAGGTCTGGAGTGCACTGGTGGATGTCACCGACCCTGGGGACGTGTGGAGGAAAGGAAGTGTAAAGAAAAAACCCAAAGCACTAGAAAATTCAGTGGGATCAGTCAAGTGGGTATTTGGGGGTTTTGTGAGCCACCCTGGGTTTTCATGGCAGCCTGACTGAGCCCAGAGTTCTTCCCTCTCCAACCACAGGGGTGGTTTTCAAACCTTATTTCTTAAATGCCCACTCTGAGATACAAAATTTCCAAGCCTCCACTTGTTCAAATCAGAACTCTCCTATTGACTCCAATGTGAAAATCTGACTAATTTTAACTGAGAGTGAAAATTCATTGGCTTTTGTAAACAATGGAAAGTAGAGGCCCCCAGAATAAAATTGCTTGAGAAGATACTTCATTTTAGGTCTAAAGGTAGCTCCTTTGAGTGGAACGGGATCATTTAGCTATTCAAAGTGAAGCACATGGTTTTCCTGCATCAGAGCCAGAAGTCTCTAAAACAGCGTGGTCAGGGCACCTATTGACCAGTGTCATTTGTTTTGCCAGCACCGAAGGAATTCATGAACACAGAGCTGGCTCTTTAAACTCAGTTTAGATACTCACAGAGGTTTTATTAATTTCTCCTGAAGGCACAAATTAAGAGGGATGTGTTTTTCTCTGTAAGCGCTTGAAGTGCTGCTTAAATTCTTGGCTCTACGTGATTGATTTTATTAAAATCAAGTAAAATGCAGCTTAGCAAAATTGTTTCTTAATTATTAAAGCAATTAGAGGGATCTAAGAAAGATC
>VXBR01000360.1:1489100-1518310 GCA_013400215.1 Cisticola juncidis
GGGCTAAATGGACACAGAGAATGATTTTTTTTTTTTTTTTTGGAGCTATTATGCAGCTAAAAGGATGTAGGATGTGTTTCCAAAAGTCGGTCGAAGAGGAAACAGTTCTTAAAAAAATACTTAATGCTTTTTAAGTGTCAAAATTTGAAAAACAGCCATCAACCCCATGCTTTTCGTATATATATATATATATATATATNCCTGGGTTTTCATGGCAGCCTGACTGAGCCCAGAGTTCTTCCCTCTCCAACCACAGGGGTGGTTTTCAAACCTTATTTCTTAAATGCCCACTCTGAGATACAAAATTTCCAAGCCTCCACTTGTTCAAATCAGAACTCTCCTATTGACTCCAATGTGAAAATCTGACTAATTTTAACTGAGAGTGAAAATTCATTGGCTTTTGTAAACAATGGAAAGTAGAGGCCCCCAGAATAAAATTGCTTGAGAAGATACTTCATTTTAGGTCTAAAGGTAGCTCCTTTGAGTGGAACGGGATCATTTAGCTATTCAAAGTGAAGCACATGGTTTTCCTGCATCAGAGCCAGAAGTCTCTAAAACAGCGTGGTCAGGGCACCTATTGACCAGTGTCATTTGTTTTGCCAGCACCGAAGGAATTCATGAACACAGAGCTGGCTCTTTAAACTCAGTTTAGATACTCACAGAGGTTTTATTAATTTCTCCTGAAGGCACAAATTAAGAGGGATGTGTTTTTCTCTGTAAGCGCTTGAAGTGCTGCTTAAATTCTTGGCTCTACGTGATTGATTTTATTAAAATCAAGTAAAATGCAGCTTAGCAAAATTGTTTCTTAATTATTAAAGCAATTAGAGGGATCTAAGAAAGATCTTATTCCCACTAGGCTAAGCTTGCATATAAAGCCTCCCTTTCGTTTCCTATTTCAGTTGTTCCACATTCTTATAAGACGCCTACTAATCACCACCTAAGCCCAGGCAAACACAAAAAGGGTGAAGTGCTATCAGAAAAAAATATTGAAACACCACCAGCCTGTAGTGAGAGGCCAGTGATACGTTCCTGCAGTCCCTTTGGACTCATACAAGCACAGAAAAGGCTTTTCTTCCACCCACGCAGGAGATCTGGAGAGGGAATGGATCCGCGTGAAAGCTGCCCGGTAACACCAACAAAGACACTTTTTAGCCTGATTGCTTTCCTGGCTGTACCAGGTTGGTGCAGGAGAGCCAAGGTCCAGCTGGGAGATATAATCCCTGCTTCTGGTGGCTGCTTGTTCTCTTCTTGGCTGAAAGCATCCCACTGTGAGGATTTTCCCAAGCTCAGCTCTTCTTCTGGCAGTCCCAGCTCTATCTGAGGTGAAAACCTTGTAGGCTTTACAGGGAAATCCTGCTGCCCACCTCCACCTCTGCCAAGAAATATTTTCTGATCTGCTTTGTGCTTTTTTGAGAGGTATTTCCTGGTAACCAACACGTGTGCTTTGGTCATCCATGGATTTATCAGCTCGCCTTAATAAGTGCATCCCACACACCTGCTCTGCCACAGAAGCACTTGGCCGGACACAGTGGGGCTGCGGAATAGCTGCAGTTGTGATAAAGCCCCCAAAGGGTCCTATAAAATTTATGGGGTCAGGAGAGTGTCACCCTACACAGGTCCCACCATTGCTGGTGTTGTCATTTGTTTCTGTTTAAATCTTGTGCTGAGACTGGTAGCAGTTGCTGCAGTTCAATCACTGAGCTGTACCTGTGATTAATAATTGCTGCAATATAAGATGTGTAAAGTTTTACCACTGTGTCCTAGAGGGCTTGTAACAAGAATGACCAGTTTAAAGCCAAAGCCAGGAATGTGGTAATGAGTGTGTATAATAGAAATGTTAATTAAAACAGTCTTAGGAGAGAGGAGGGAGGGGGGAGTTCCCATGTTATCATGTGATATCCCTGTGCCCATTCACAGAAAATAGGAGAACCAGGGAAGCAGGAAAAAAGAGGTGGTTGCACCTCAGCTACAGCCAAGAGCTCTGTGCAGATTTAAAATCCATCTTTAATGATCCCAGGCTGATGAGCTCCCAGTGTGTGGCTGCAGATAGGTCTGAGACACATCACACTGAGAGCACCCTGGGAAAGCCAGCCCCAAGCCACTGGGAGGGAGCAATTAGCCCAGCTCACAGGCTGAGATGCCAGAGCAGCTAACGAGGATTGTGATTGCCAGGGATTAAATAATGCATGTGGTTCTTCTCTGACTCGGTCCTGTTAGTGCAGATCCAGGCTTTCTAAATCAGTCATTTGTCTACACCTGAGACTTTTCTAGCAAAAGCAGTGACCAGGCAGACACAGGACCTTGTGTCCCTTTCAGCCCTGACTGCGTTGTGCTTGTGGGACACAACAACCCCTCCCATCTCTCAGAAGTGTGCTGGATGCACACCCTGAGCTGCACTCAGCTTGGGAGTTTGTGTGTGAGGATCTCTGGAAGCCTGGCCTTCATCAGGAAAGCCCTGTGGATTATAGGGGAAGTGCCCTAAGCCTGGGGAGGCTGGAGGAGCTTGTAAATGCTGCCAGCATTTTCTTACTGCAGCATGACCCTGGCAGGAGACTCTGAGCAAAGGAAAATGATCATTCCACTCGCTAAGGAAGGCCAGAATCCATCACCAAAATTGTTAATAACCTGGAGAGGTGCAAGGTACCTTCCAGGATAGAAAAGCACGAGCAAGTCTTCCGTTTGAGTGAAGAGATCACCTCTGAACTTCAGTTGCCAGAATTCAAGGAATTCCAGGCCTTTGCAAACATACTTGCTTCTCAGATTGGAGACTTGCCCTCACCAGAGAGTGGAGGTGCTTGGAAAATCACTGAAGTTGATGTTTAATTTTGAATCTGTTTCACATTTTTCTCCTTTTTGTTCTATTTTTTTTCTTTTGCTGTTTATTATTTGTTTTCTGCTGGAAAATCGGTTCCTATAACCATATTTAATAGAAATGGGGTTTTTTTATATTTGTGAGCTCTAGGACACTTCAGCTCAGCATTGATGGAGTTTATTCAAATCTAATTTAAGTCCAAGACCAAACCTACTTGAGGCAAAATAGACTTAGACTTGCAATCCAGCAGCCATCTATGTCACAGATGTGTTTTCTCCTTCACACAACAGACACCAATTTCACAAAATTCTGAAATGGGACTTAATTTAACATATGTGCTAATAATCACTTGCAGTCAATTTCAATATACACTCAAAGTTAACTGTGTAGTTAAATGCTTGGCTGAATCATGACCTGTATAAATTATCCATTTAATTATTCTCCAGCTAAAAGAACTCTTAAGTTTTCTGTGGTTGCTCGCAGTTTCAGTGTCTGAAATAACTGTTGGGAATCCAAGCCTTGCAGAGAATTGTCTGAGGCAGCTCATAGCTACTTATCTCCTGCCTCTCCCTGTAACATCTGGATCAGTTTCTGGAAATATCCTAAATGAGGGTGAGAAACCCAAAGAATAAATTAAGGGGAAGTCATAGAAGTTTCCTGGGCTGTAGTTCCCTGCCAGATGGTGACTCATGTTGGTGAGAGACAACAACAGTGATTGTGGATTCATCCCCAGCCAGAAATTAAAATCTCTGCAGCAAGGTTTGCATTCACAGACAAGCTCTTTGCTGAATGATTTGCTGCAGGAGGTGCACAACTGAAAAGGAAGAGCAGAAAGTATTTCAGTGTTCCTCCTTGAGAAGGGAAGCATTTCAGGGGACTTGATATAAATTTCTCCTACACCCCCACATAACATAGTGGCATGTAAGACTTACAGCTCAGGTTGTTGTTCTCTTTCTCCTTGTGGGATTTTGTAAGCCAGTAGCTCAGAGAAACCTGACAACATCTCCCAGGATAAATATCATTCATCTTGGGGAATAAAACCTCCACTGCTTCTGCTTATGTTTGCTGTTGATATGTTGGAGGATGTGCACTTGAGCAAAGTGTCATAACGCAAATCCCACAGATGTAAAGATAGTCGAAACAGGTTTATGTCAAATTAGTTTTAATTCATTTCTATGCTCTGTCTTGAAACCACTTCATTTCCCAGTGCGACAGCTCAGTTTAGCTGAAGCACAGGTGAGATGGTTACAGTGTTCAGTCCTTGGTTTTATATAATTGCTGTAAAATATGTATTTTATTTTTCATGTTCTTCAAAAATATGTTTTATATTTAGAATTGTGCAACAAACTGCTGAGCTCTTGCGACCTTTGCATTTCATTTTAGTAGTGGCTGACAGGACCACTGGATTTCCTTTCCACTCAGGTTGCTGGTGCTGTTCAGGCTCCACAAGGGAAAGGTGCAGTGGGGCTGGGTTGCTGCTCTGCTTTCACAAGTACCTTCTTGAAAACGAGGAAATTGCATTACATTAAAATTTCATCCCGAGTTTTGGCGGAGGCCAGCACTCCAGATACCCACAGGAATACAGGGAACAGGCGAGCTGGGGCCTGTAACACAGGGGGGTTTCCTCCTAATTTCCCACTCTGCTGGTCTTGCAGTAATTGTACACTGATTTATCTGAAGGGAGGAGAATGTATGTGTGCCTTCATTCTAGAACTACTAAACCTTGCCCAGAGCCCTTAATTAGGCCTTCATTTTGCCTTGAGGATTTGGGAATTAACTTTATGGTATCCTTCCCTTAAAACCTGTTTTGTTAATTTAGTGATTTCTTTCAGCTTATCACAAACTTTGCAGTATTTTGGCTTTATTTGCTCAGCATGGGTGTGTGTTTACAGCGATGCACCGTGGGCCAGGTCATGGTCCAGCTTAACTCTGTGCTGGATTTGACTCAAACATTTTAGCTCAGTTTTAGAAGGAAAAAGCTTTTTGGGAAAAAATCACATCATTCCACTAAGGGTTCTATTTCATTTTCATTGTCTCTATGTTCCTCAGTGGCACAAGTTGTGGATTATTATGTTTATGCCTTCTGAGAAAAGACAACAAAACTATCTGAGCTCTGGAGCATGTTAGTGAGGAAGTAGTAAAGAATAAATAAATAAATAAATAAAACAAATAATAATAATCTTTCAGGATTTTTTGCTGTCATGTCAGTACAGTTGCACTTGTTCTGAGATTTGTGCTGTTCTGCTTCTTCAGGAAACTGATGAAGATATCAAAGGAAGGAAATAATTGAGGGAAAAAGAACACACCAGTGGAAGTGAAATGTTGCAAAGATAAAGATAACTGACTTTGCTTTTTTTTTTTAACAGCAGAATTTAGTGAGCTATATAAAAATAGAGGCATATAATTTTGTTTGCTTCTTTCAAAAGTTTGAACCGAGTACTTTTCAATTTTACTTTTTAAACTATTTTTTAATCCATTCCCTCTCAGTCTGTTAACTGGAATGGATGATAAAGAGAACAACCAGGCAGAAGTTGGCAGTGATGAAATTATATCACCAAAGGTACATAATGATCTTGTAAAAGCTGTTCCCTGGCCTCCCTGACATCTTTGCAGATGTTGAATGTTGCACATTTCCACATGTTCTCAGGGGGCTGGCAAAGGTGCCTATCACAGAGGTGCATATAACAAAAAAGGCTTTGCTAATTAAAGAGAGGCAGCCTCTAACACGAGTGGGTTAAGGCTGAGGGTTTTTGTGGTCTGGGTTCCAGCTGACAAACCTTTGCACTTGGCACAGCGCTGGTGATACCAACATATTTCATGTTACAAACTCTCACCTCTTCTCAACCTCTGTGTGCCATCAAATTTGATAAGGATCATATTTCAAGCTTTAACAGTGTTAATCTTTAAACTTAGTGCTTGGACTGAAGTCTTCTGAAGCTTTGCATGGTGATTGTGATTTGATTAATATGAATGTGCATGATCAAGCCTGAATTTCTTCCTTGCACAGGATTTGTTGGCATTGTCATGTGGTGTTTGTTGTTGTATTTAATTTCCACACATGAGTGGATTTGGGCTATTGCTATGGCTTTAATATTAGTTCAGATATGAAAAGGGATGGCTCAGTGTGAAATTGGTGAACAGCTGCTGAATTCAGTTCCTGAATTCTGATGCTAGCTAGAGCAAGAAGTGCTGGATAGCTTTGGACAGTTAGTTTAAAACTAATTTTTTCTTTCCTTAAATGAAAAATCTCTTTTAATAATATAGGTCTGATTGCAAGACTAAGTGTAAGCTCTGAAACAGGCAAGCTCTCTCACCTGAAAACTACAGTGAGTAGTAGTGATCAGTTATAGCACTGCAAGAATTCAGACACTCCTGCATAGGTAATTAATGATGTATATTGTTTTAATGACACTCAAAGTGAGTTTTAATTTTGAAAGAACAAAACTCTTAACCGTATCTATCTACTTGAGCAGTGGCCTTGCAAATACTAGTACTGAAGTGCTGAAGAAAATTTAGAAATCCTGTTAAAAATGTCCTTGCACACACACAGTAATGCAAGTAATGCAAGTATTAGAGGCCTAACAGAATTTAACTTGGGTTCTAGAACTTTATTGATAAATACTTCACATCAAAATAGTGAGATGTAGGAAGCTGAAGTATGCTAAAAATAAAATTTTGTCGATTGACAGGAGATGGGAGTGGAATCATCCAAAAATTTGAATGGTAGGTAGGAAAATTACTTGGATGTAAGGAAGAGGAGATTCGAGGAGAGGAGAGGAGAGGAACATATTTCAAGTTAAAAAAAAGAATTTTTGGCTGTGGCCACCAGGACACAGAGGATGAGGAGCTCAGTTAAATATTCCTGATCTTCCTTTCCAGGGTATTTCCACCGGCACTTTTGGGTGTTGCATAGGCCAAATTCCACTGTGACAAATTTATATCCTTGGACCCATTACAGCTTTAGTGAAAAATGTACCTGTCTTGAGCAATGTCCTGTTGTGGCTGTAACAGCAGCCATGGGGTTGTTTTTTCACTCATCTGGCTGAACTTCAGCTCATGTGGAAGAAAGATATTAAGCCTTCTCTGTTCTCTGCATCTGTGATTTGCATATGACAAATGGCAAATCTAGTGCAGGTGGCAGCTCACAAATGGAGAGATGTGCCTCTATTTCTTTGAGGGTTTTTCATGTTTTAATTCATTTGGTCTCCAGCATTCCCTCTCTAACTGTCCTTAATGTGTATATAAGTTATACACATACACTTCATTGATATTTCCCAGTCTGGAAGTTATTGATATTTCCCTGTTTGACCTTATGGACAAAATTCTCATGTTTTCAGTGATGTGCCCTTTCAAATTCTCCTCTGGGCCAGAGTGAGAAATGGGACCAATCTCCGGATGTATTTGAGCATGCAGGTTGTTCACATACCCCAGAACAGCTTCTGGCTGGTTGTGCTGTGGGTTTTGCCAGCCTTCAGGACTGCCTGGCACAGGGAGCTGCTGCATCACAAACCAGAAAAGACTTTTCAAAGCAGCAACGTCAGAGGCAGGGTCACGGCCGGGACACCAGGTAATTGTGCAGGTTCACCCTGTTGCCTGGAGAGCTCCAGCAAATTAGGAGCAGTCTGCAAACAGGAGTGAAGGTGAAACCAGCACTGCCTGCCCTTCACTGGGAGGTGACTGCACCTGGCAGGCAGAAAGCCAGAGCCAGTCCCTGTGTCTCACTGAAGTCATTTGGTGTAGTCAGAGAGTGTGTCATGAAACTGAGGACATCTGCTCGTTAGCATGGCAGGAGAAACAAGCAGCAGGTATTTGAGAACTTCATAAAATGGGTTTCACATGAGGACAGGAAAGGCCCAGTAAAGTGTCTTCTTTTCTGACAGAGCTTCCAGCAACTCTCACAAGTGAAGATGTTTTATGTCCCATTCCTAATAAAAGTCTGGCAGTTCAACCTCCTTCCTAGATGCAACCTGAACCTGTAAATTTATCAGCCATGCAGCACCAAGGGGAAACCACGTTATAGATTTTGTAACCTTTGTGACAGTTATCTAATAATCCAGGTCACCAAATATCTCAGGAAGGACGGCTGATATGACTGACATCCACCAAGTTCCTCCAGTGTTTCTTCCCTTTTATGCAGGAAGAATTTGTTATTAGCAGAAGATGGGGTAGGGAATGGTGTTCTCATAATATGTGAGGCTAAATGTTGAGTAATACACCTATAAACAGAAAGTATTAATTTAATATCTGTTCTTGGATAACTACAATAGGCAGGACAGCAGTGTTTGACTAAGTTGTTCAGAGAAACACTCAGCTCTGGCTTTTCAAAAGTATCTGAACGTATTTTAATTTGACGAAATATTTCCATTTGAAATTAGAGCTCTTTTAAGGCACCTTTTGGAAAGGTTAATGTAGGTATGAGTGCTCCAAATAATATATTCCACACGAGTTCCCAGCCTGATTTTCTTAATGCTCCTCGTATGTAGATTTTAAGAGAAAGGAAGCAGTAAAGAGATGATGCTGCATCTATAATTGGCTGAAAAAGAAGAATCAGCTGGTTGGTGTAGATGGGTGTAAAGTCAGAGAGGAGGCCTGTTGTGAGGCTCTGCAGGGGTGTGGAGATGACGAAGTCTGGCACTGTTATAAAGTTATCACGTTGATAAGGAAGAGGAAGGACTGTGCAGAAGCAGAGAAGGTTCTTACAGCAGCCTGTGACTGACTGGGCAGTAAACCAGCAGATGAAATTCAGTGTATATAAATATAGAGTAGTACACAGAGGGAGATGCAGCCCCAGTTTTGTTTTGCACATGAATTGTGCTGCTCTGGAGCAAGCCCTTGAGCCTATCATAGCTGCCTCCATCAGCACATCAGTGCTTGGCTGCACTCAGAAGAGCAAACCAAAAGAAAGGAGCGGAGCACAGACCAGAAAATATCGGTTCAGCTCCATTGAAATCCAGCACTGGTGTCCAGGACACTCTGCTCAACAAGATCACAGCAGAGCAAAGAGCACTGGAGAGAGGCAGCAAGCATGATGGATGTTTTAGAGCAGTTCCTGCACAAGGAAGGACTGAGTAAGCTCGTGCTCCTCAGCTTGGAAATCAGGCGTGCTGGAGGGAGCAGCAATCTGGGGGACTCCTTGCCAAAGGATGCTATAAATGCAAAAAGTTTACTTGAATTCAAGAGCAGATTGAATGAGTATTTGTAAGGCAGATCCTTTGGAGATTCACACATTGAAAAATAACAACAAGCTCAGAAAATCACCTGAGCTGGAAATAGTGAAAAACAGGAATACACTTTGAGGTTTTTACAAAGCACAGGAAGGTTTTCTCATTACAATCAAACTGTGAAAAATTGCTGTAAGGCGAACACAACGTTCTCTCCTGAGGAAGTCTTTGCTTTTCTTTTAGTTTTGCTTGCAGCACTTTAAAACCTATCAGTAAATGAAACTGCTTGTGCCATGAGATACACTTTTAATTTTGAAGATGGGCAGAGCTCATTTCTTTTCTCCATCAAAAGCCAAGCATTGCCCAGGAGTTGAAAGGCACGAGCAAAGCACCAGTAGCAAGGCAGAGAGCCTGTAAACCTGCAGGCCTTCTGGAAGCACAGTTTGGTAGCAGGGTACCTTTGTGTTTGAGAGGTGGAAATGAGTGCTAGCAACTCCCCATGCTGCCTGTGGGTGTCCAGGCTGCTGGCCAGGACCTGCTGGAACCAGGAACACTTTCTCACTGCATCTCAGCCCTCCTTGGGCAGAGCGCTCCTTCTTCTCCTCTGCACAGCCCTTCTTTCACTGGGGCTGCATCAGGGGTCTCACTCACACCAAGGAATTTCTTCCTTATGTCTAATCTATTTAGATTTTAACACAGCCAGGCTTGCTCACAAGAAGTTGGAAAACCTCTTCCTTGCCAAGCTTGTCTAATGCCTGGGTTTTTATGATCACAGCGATCTTGGGGCACTTTGCTTAGGATCCATCCCAATGGGAAGCAGATCTTTGGAAGCATTTATTAAATCAGGAGCAAAGATGATGTCTTTTACAGCCAGTTAATGTTATTTTTTTCCTTTAGAAATTGGTTCCAAACCATGGAAGAGCAGTGTCTATCTCTGCCCCAGCTGGAACAATCACACGACCAGAAATATGTGTGAGAATAACTGACAGACCTACTCTGTATTTTTGGAGTCTGTGTGGCCCCCTGAGCCTGAATCTGAGGCAAAAAGATGAATTATAGTGTCTTATCCAGTTATCAGCTGCAGCACAGCTCCCCAGCATGGTTTGGGTGCCCAGGTTTCCCCTCTGCAGCAGCAGCAGAATTAAACTTCCCGTGCCCTGTCAGTGTGGCCTGTGATCTGTTTGGGGAATGACTGCCTCGCTGTGTCCTTGTGCAGATGGCTTCACTCCTGACTGGGAACTCGGGGCATAGCACTGGATATAACATTATGTAAATCCTGAAGTCACGAAAACGTCTTTATTGCATTCATGATTCTACCCTGGAGGCTTTTTCTTTGGCTGAGATTTGATGAAAGCATTATCATCTGTCTCACACAGACCTCCAGAGCTTTACAGTAGCTGGATCTAGCAGGGAAATAAATTTCAGGAAAATAATAAATCCTGACACTGCAGCTCCAATAGAGGCAAACGCGTTGATGGTGTCTGTGGTTTAGCAAAGCTAAAATTGCCTGGTGGCCGTGGTGTCCTCTCAGAGCTCTGTAAGATACCAGAGAGTTACCTGGGAGTCTGCCTGGAGCTCGGAGCCCCACGTCCTGCCCCAAAGGGCTGCCCCATTCCCTGTCAGGGGAATTACCTGCCTTCTGAGGTTACAGCAGAGCAGGCATTGAGAAGGAAAGCTGAGCTCTCAAAAGCTGAAGCTAATTTTCAGGCCTGGCTGTCATTCACCGGGGCGCGTTCCCACACAAAGCCCGGCCAACAAAGGGATCCTTGCGCCGCGCGCTGCACATTCCCCTGCCTCCCCCTCTCACCGGGGAAGAGATGCCTCTTTGTGCTGGAGATAAGTGGAGAAGGATTTACAGGACAACAGCAAACCGTACCAGGGACATCTCAACTGTAATTAAATCCTTTTTCCACGTTGGCTCCCAGTGTGGGCCGTATTAGCGGTCCAATGGCACATACCGTGGAACGGTATAAAAAATATTGAAACAAATCTACTGAATCCAGGGAGCTTGGGCTGATTTCTTTCCCATGCAGTAAATGAACCAACATTGTGGCTGAGGTTAAAGGAAGGTCGGTTAACTCGCCAGGATTTCAGCTAGAGGAGGTTTTTTAGCTGTTTTTTAGCCTGGAAACGTCTCCCTGGCCTAAAACCTCGCAGCTTCAGTGTGCAAGTGATGTTCTCGCCCACATGCTGAGCACCTTGGGGTGGGAGGCATTCCCTGCCAAGGAGCCTGCCTCGTGTCCCAGGGAAGAGGCTGAAGGTTTTGTGCATGTGCTGCCTCTGTTCTAACTTGCTGCCAAGTTGCCATCACGTGAATTCTCTAAATCAGGGTTTCAACATCTCTTTAAAACGTCTCCTTTATCCTGCAGTGCGTTGGAGGCCACGTGGGGGTCCAGGTGAACTCCATG
Organism: Cisticola juncidis; assembly: GCA_013400215.1. Lineage (NCBI taxonomy): Eukaryota > Metazoa > Chordata > Aves > Passeriformes > Cisticolidae > Cisticola > Cisticola juncidis. The sequence goes on from VXBR01000360.1 coordinate 1,500,482, forward strand.
GCTTTGATTGTGAAAACAAAGTTAAAAATCTTGAGAGTTCTTCCCTGGTCTTTGAATCTCTGGCTCGAGTAATAATTAAAGATCAGTTTTCCTGTGGAGTTGGAGGTTTGCTCTGGGAGGGGCTGAGGCTTTGGGTGAACATCACCTCTTTCTACCTTTTCTAAATTGCATTCAATTACAAAACTCACTAAATAGCCAGAAACAGTGAAATCCCCAGGAGTTCCAAATAGCTGCCATGTGTCTTTTTCTCACACTTGCAGAGATTTAGGACATCTGCCAAAGTCATACAGCAATAAAGGAGCTGAAATACATTAAATTAAATAATATGCCATCAAAGCCTTGAGTGCCCTCTCCTCCAGTCCTAGTGCTTTATTTGCTCTTCTCCCTCTCCTGACTCACTCTGCCTCCTCGCTCTGTTGTTTGTCATTGTCTGTTTTTTATTTTCTCTCTCATGTTCCTTTTACCCCCCCCTTCTTTTGGGGGGAGAAGCAGGCAAGCTGAGGGAGCCCAGCTTGCTACCTTCACAGTGTCCTTTGCTGCTGCTGTGTCATTTCATACAGAAGTGTGCATTCCTTGGTTTTCTTTCACTGTGCCTTTCCCATTCCCTCCTTGACTCCTCTCTGTCACATCTTCATCTCCCATTCCTCACTCCTGAATATTTTGTGTCTCTCTCCCTGCTTTCTCTGGCTGCATGCAGTGTAGGTGGCAGTGTGGCTGACGGGTTTGCACACACATTTCCCCATCAGAAACCCTGTGAGTGTTTCTGTGTGTGCTGTCTGTGACTGATCGGCCCCGATTTCTGGGCCGCCGTGCTGCGGGTGCTCCCGTCCACGCTTTGTTCTGTGCAATTAACATGATTACATGGGCAGTTGTGCTAATTGTGCAGCCTACAGATGACTCATTAGTTCTGCAATTATGCCTTTTCCTGAAGAGTTGCTGTGGAGGGAGGCCTGATAATAGTTTGGCAGTCTGAAACCTGACCTTTGCTTGTTTATCATTTCACTGTGTGTAACCTGAAGGCCAAGTGCTTCTTTTGAGCACTAAAAACGAAGCATTTTTTGCTCAGCCTGGGACCATGGATGGTGGTTGCAGCTGTCCTGCAGAGCAGCTCCATGTGAGCACACAGATAAGAGTGCTGGACGTGGCCCCAGGTTGGAATGATGTGTGTGCCTTGCTCGGAGCACTTGAGTTGTCCCACTGAAGTCATGGAGTTATTTCTGTCACTGAGGAGCAGGAGTGACTGAAGTACCTTCCTGAATGTGACACCTAAGGGGGCTGACAGATTTTCTTCCTCGAGCAGTGGCCTTTCTTACACTGCAGCTGCTGCTGGATGTGAAATCTCACTTTTTCTAACATATCCTGGGAGTAGCAGATTAAGAGGTGTCGAGTTCACCTTCCCAGCTGTTACTTTACACCAGTTGTTTGTGAGAAACATGGCAAAAAATAAGCAAAAAAAGGATTGTTGAGCCTGTCATGCAGTTTTCCCAAATCACCTTGCCTAAGTGCATCTCCCAGCTCCTGTCTAAGACCAGGAAGGGGGAATTATGGAATTATTTAGATTATACTGACTGTGAAAGGGAGAATAGATCTGCTCAAAGATGCTGCTTGATCAAAAGGATGCAGTGATAAGGTAGGAGATAAGTAAGTCTGGAGAGGTGACACAGACACCTGTGGCCAGATGGGAACAGGGTTAATATCCCAGAGTTAATGCAAGTGTTTGGGGCTCAGCTGATAAGCAGGGAAAATGGAAAACAACTGTGCACTGTGGTTTTCCAGCAAAACTGAGCTCTAATGTTATTAAGGCCATTGAGCCTCTCTTGTCCTGAGTGTGATTTCAGAGTTGGGTCAGATAGAGGAGCCCTGGTAAGAAGGTGGAAAATCGGGTTTATATAAATTGTACTGGGTTGAAGAAAAACAACATCACAACTGCAACAACAAAAACACTGTAATTTTTCAATACTTTTCTTTGCCCTAATCTGGAAAATAGAGGTGAAGTCATGATGAAGATTCATTTCAAGCCAGTTTTCAGGTTATATGAGAGCTCAGCAGAGAGGGAAGGTTGGTGCTTCCTCAGAGCCAGACTTGGTGGCATTGTCAGGACTCTGTGAGCAAAGTTTGCAGGTTTGACAATTCCTGGGAGGGGTGATTTGGAAGATTTTGGAAGGTTTGTCGACTTATTTGAGCACACACATTTGAGTGATTTGAGGTTGGCTTCAGCTGTAGATTTCAAGCTCTCTTTTCTGATAAAGGGTCAATATATGAGTGGCATAGCACTACAATTAAAAAAAAATACTTCAATTTTTTTGTTTGCTTCCTGTTTTTGAAAGTTAAAGGAACCTGCACTTAAGGAACCCAAAGAGCTGCCTACACTGTGTTCTTTAATGTTTCTTTGTCTTTTCACACATACATATGTATTTATATATATATACAACTATGTTTAAGGTTTTTATTCAGATTAACCTAAGATATTCCATGCCACAGCATGAAAATGAAGATATTTTAACATTATCAGAATCCCCTGCAATTCAAACTGTGCACCAAAATTTCATTAACATGAAATGTGTTGAAATAGAGTAAATTTCATCTCCTGCTGGAAATGCTTCTAAGGTTTTCCAACCCACTTTTATTAACTTATATCCATTAAAAAATGATCATGCTACACTTTCCCATGTTATAAAGCTTACAGCAACTGGCAGCAATGAGGTATTAACCCAGAGTATGACTAAATGAAGGGAATGGAAGAAAAACAGAAACTTGAAAATAATTTACACAAAGAATATTTTTGGCAAACCAATCCCAGATTTATTTTTGAGTGATGGGTTGGTTATTGTTATTTGTGTGAATATTAGCAGCAGATAGGAACCTGGATCAGAGCCTTCAGCAAGGTCCTATTGTGATTCCTGCTCCACACCAGCCATGGAGTGCTTCCAGCATGATCCCACTCAAAAAGTTAGGGGATAAAAATTCTGCAATCCAGAGAAATCAGGGTGTCAGCAAGCACTGGCAATTATGTTAAGTGAGATATTGCACTATTTTTCCCATTGGCCTCTCTTCCCATTGCCAGAGGTACATCAGCAATAGTTTTAGAAGATGTTTAGAAGTGAAAAGAATAAGCTGTGAACATATTGAAGAGAATATTTTTTGGCTATTTTTCTAACAGCCATTACTAGAACTATTAGTATTTCTTAAGCTGCAGAAAGGCTTCTCCATCTTCAGTGGGTTGTTCTCACACAGGAAAAGACAATGAAACTTTATAACTTCATCTGTGCAAAGATGATTGGTGACCCATTGACCTCAGTTTTCCATTTCTGGTCTGCTAGTGTTTGTGTCCAATTTGGGGTTTATAGCTGGACCAGGAAAAATGATTTTTAGCAAATTCCCCCTATCCTTTGGGAAGATGATTCCCCCTTAATTTCTCCATGTCCATCCAACTGGAATGATTTTCTAATGCTTCTAGGTTTTCTTTATTAGAATTTCTGAACAACAAGTTGATCTGTTTTTATGAACGCCTTGCAATTCCCTGCGTACAAACGTGAGCAATCAGGAGCTGATCCCAAAGGTCCTCTCTTGCTTCTCTCATTACTTCTTGGCTTTAGGAGTCCTTCCTGTCCTCAGAGCCTTTTCTCCATCACTTTGGCTCTGTGTCTCGGCGAGTTTTGACCAGAAATGCTGGCAGGGGGAAGTCTGGAGAAGCTCCAGAACCAGGCATTAGCTCTTTACGATACCTGAGCTCCTCCCACCTCTTACATGAAAGGTGTGCACCCACATCTGTCAGCTGTAAACTGGTGAGCAGACCCTCAGCTCCTCAAAATCCTTTGCTATTCCAAATTCTGCCCCAGGCAATGTCCCCTCTTTGAATTCTCCTGCTGGAAGCAGTGCAAAATGAGAAGTTTTGCAAAATGAGAAGTTCTTGCCTCGCTTCTGGCGCGAGGCTGCCTGTGGATCACTGAGCCACACTCACAGCAGACATTCCTCCCCTCCAATCTTTATCCCCATGGATAGATGTGTATTTAACCAAGGGAATACTGAGGGTTTGTGGGTGAAAAACCTGATTTGTGGCAACCAAAAGCTGAGCATTTTCTGAGTCGTAAAAAGTTGCTTTCTAATCTAGAACCATGCAAAATAATTTTCATTTCAGCTAAACTAAAAACAAAAGCAAGCTTCTAGCCTCTTTATTTCTTTCCTAGTTCTTGTAAAGAAATCAATTTATTTTTCTGCTATTAGATGAACAGCAAGCATGGTTAGGAAAAATATATTTTTGCCAGGAAATGTCATCTTTGCTGTGGAAATGCTTAAGTTTCTCCATGAAAATGGAATTTCCCTTCAGAAGTAATTTAGCAAATAAAAGTGATGGGTTTGTCCAGTGGCTGGAATTATAGCACCTTCCATGTGAAAAGGTTTTTGGCATTAAGCCTCCACCACAGAAAGCTGAACAGAGCCCCAAGTAAAACTCACACTTGTTCCTGACATGAAACCAACTTCCCAGTTCAAGGAAGGTTTAAGTGCCTGTTCACATCAATGTCATGAACTCTTTGGGGATTTATAGGGTCTTTTTTTAAGTGCAGAAGGCAGTTTTTTAAAGGAATAGTCTCTATCCTCATTGCTGACAAACACAGGGATGAGAACTTGCTGGGTATTTCTGGGACATCAGTACAAGGAGGATGTACCCTTCGATACCCTTCCTCTACCAATCATGAATTCATTTACAGCTGGCCCTAAAAGCTCCAGGTAGTAATATACAAATGGTCCTGTCTCCTAAAAAGCTGGCAGACTTCAAGGCAGACAAATAATAGGGAGAGAAAATGAAAAAAACAAAAGTTTGCTGTTATCAGTGTGTTGGGGAGAGGGAAGGTGGAGCACAAAAACTTCACTGGTTTGTCCTGAAGGTAGAACTGACCACTGAGGACTTACCAAGGTCACAGTCCCCATGCTTGACACTGGATTTTCTTCTTTCTCCTTCACCTTCCTTAAGGATTGGCCTGAACATCTACAACACACTTTGGATTTGTTTTTTTTTTCCCCCACTTACAAACACACCGCCTACCCCTGCTTTGCTGTCAGACCCAGTTCCCTTGGCCTTTCTGTGTCCTTCAGAGGAAAACTCACCGGAGGGCAGGAGCATTTTGGATGTTTCCACACTAAAAAGCTCTCCTGGAACCAAGCACTCTTATGACAGCGATGCAATCTGCACATCCTGAGGGATTTACTCCTTCCCTCTCTCCCTGGCCTGTCCAGATGTCCCTCCTTGCTGCCCTAAATGAAGGTCATTTCTCCCACACTGACATCAGCCACTGATTGAAGTGCAGCTTCTCAAGCTGTAGGGAGGAGGAACTAGTGGAGAGCAATAAAACCACACTTCATTGTATTAAAGCAGTGCAACATCTTGCTAAAAATCAGCTGTGAGCTGGATAAAGGGAATAGCTGTGAGCTGGATAAGGTGAATAATAGGCTCCAGTTAGCATTTTGCGAGCATCTGCCTAATCAAATTAACAAGAGGGAGGCAGTCAGATTTGCACATTCATCTCCCACAGACACCTCAGAAAATTTAGGCTAGAGGTGTCTGTCTGTAGCTACATCCACAAACTCTTCAATCCAAAGTCACCTTTGTCCCTTCTCATTTTTTTCAAAGCAGTAAGATTTCCTTCTGGAGCTGATTAACTGTTGGAGAAAAAAAAAAACAACCTGGATTTTTGATGTAAATCTCATCTACACTTAAAAAAAAATTTAGTGTTTCTGAGTCTTGGGCATTCTTTTCGTTCAGGGAATTCAGTGGGAACTTCATCATTCACATAGAAATAGATGTGCATAAACACACAGTAACTGACTTTTTTCCACCCCAAACCACAAAGATGTTATTACTTTGTCTTGGGTTGAAAATTTTCAACACAAGACACACTTTTTACCACTTTGGACCAAATTTCAAGTGCTGTTGCTGCTGCTGTGGAGAGAGCGAGACCCCATTTATGTGAAGTGAGCTCTGCCATGATTCTATCAAAACAGTAACCTGGGAATGCAGGTCTCAGTGCAGTTATTTGGGTGAGAATTTCCTTGTTGGAAGCTGTTACTCTGGATTTGCAGAAGGGAACAAGGCTCTTGTTATGGTAGAAAGTCAGGGGAGTCATTTGGAGCCTGGCAGCCACAGAGAGCAGCAAGAGCTGTGTGGTCCAAGGAGTCCAGGAGCCCTCTGGAGCTTAGCAGCTCCACAGGGCAGTGGGAATGAGTGGACCCTGACTCTGCCAATCCTTTTTGATGCTGTGCCACGATGTATTCCAGTTCACCATTTCAGTTCTTTAAAATTTTATGAATGTAAAGCTTGAAGGAGGAAAGCTTCAAACTGGCTGAGGTCTCAGCTACTTTACCATTATAATCATAAAATCATCCATGGTTTAATTCAGGCTGTGTAGCCCTCGCTGATGAGGAGAGCTCCAGAAGTCCAGAGCACTGACTTGACCCCTCTTCATGACTTCAGCTGTTCTGTGTTTTCTGCCTTCTTTGTCCACATTTGTGCTCCGTAATTTCATGTGAGAATCTGCTCCTGTGTGAGAACAAACTTAACTCTGACCCACACTCACAAACTCTGCAATTTAACTGCTGGAATCGGGTTTCTGTGCTGGCTTAAAATAAATATGAATATGCTGATATTTTGGGAATATTGCAAAGAAAGGAATTTTAATAAGGGTTTTGGCAAGCTGGAGTTCTGCTTCATGGGTGCAGTAAAGATGGCAAAGAGTTTCTGTCGGTCTCTGCATGTCTCAGTTCTGGCCCAGATGATTATTTCAGTGCTGTTGCTAGTTCTTGTTCTAAAAGGATTTGTTCATCTTTTCCCATCTAATATTTAAATGCAACTAAGGAAAAAGGGAAAGCAGCACCTCCCTTGTCCTGCTTCTGCACCATAAGAGATGAATCAGGTACCTCACCAGCCCTGCAAGTCCGTGGTGGTGTGTGTCAGCCCAGGCTGTGTTAGATTTGCCCATCTGTAAATGCATGATACTGCTGTTACTCGCTGATAAAAACCCCACAGAGAGTGATAAATGTTTGCCTAGGGCTTTGGCTCCTCAGCTCTTCATGTGTTGTCCATAGGAAGTCACCTTTCAGAGGAAAAAAAAGTCCTGCATGATGGTGACGAGTCTTAAAGTGTTAAGTAGTCATTCCCAGCTTGCCACAGGAGCAGCATCCTGTGGCAGGGACTAAGCTTTGTGTTTTTTATTTCTACCTAGCACTGTGAATAGCACCGAGCTGCCCAGGAAGCAGGGCCCCTGCTCAGTGAAAATTGAACTGTCATCAGCAGAAGTTGTCTGGCTGTTCACGGGTCAGGGGTATGGGAGAGAAGAGGTCAGAAATAGTTCATATTTCTGTTGTGCTGGAACTGAGCAGGCACATTAATTGTCCTCTGCCTGAGGCTTCTGGCCAGGGGCTGTGGGATTTGAGCTGGTGCCACATTGTCACTGGGGCACTAATTGGGTGATCATCTGAGCACTGCAGCCCTACCAAGTGATGTGAAGCTGCTGAGCAGCCCTGCCAGCACTGATCCTCATGTCTGAGCTGCTGTGAGCTGCTAACATAAGTACTTTTGTCAGGTGGCAGCCAAAACCTCCCTCTCATTTTGAAATCCAGGCTGTTTTGTCCTTTGTTTGCCCCCAACCCCAGCACTGCACTGTATTTCACAGCAACAGAATCAAGTCAGACATGGCAAAGCATAAAAATAGAGGTGTAGTGTACATCTGCTGTACAACTGGGGTAAGGTGTGAGTCTTAACCTTATTCTGAACTCCATACCGTTGGTACAGGAGAGAATAATGCCCTTACTGTGCCAGGAATGCAGGAACTGGGAAGCATGGCTTGCTCTCCTATACAAACACCCCTTTACAGGCAGCAGTGTCCAAGCACTCCAGCTCCTGGTAATGAAATCTGATCATCCAGCATGAACTCAGCACCTCAGTACTTGTGTTTTACAGCCTGGTCCCTTCAGGTGCATCGGCTCCTCAGTCCTACACATGCACACCACACCCATCACCCAGGGTGCTCCACCAGTCTGGTGGAACCTCACAGGAATTTGCACCTCACAGAATGCTGCAGCAGCTCTCCCAGCCCTGCTCCTCTACCCAGCAGTGTGAGCAGGCATTCCCAGAGATGGACCTGCCAAACCAGCCAGGGCTGCACTTAGGCCTCTTCACAACTGCTTTGCTCACTGTTTGTAATTCCCACCTGGACTTACCCAGTGCACAAATTATCTCAAGTGGCAACTTCTGCTAAAGAAACCTTGAAGCAGGAATTTGGTTCAAGTTAATTGCAAAGGTGGAAGATTATGATGTAATTTTTGTGTCTGAGGACAACTCTTACAGCTGTGCCTCTACTTATCTGAGTGTACACTTTCTCTCCTTGAGTATCAGCATTCTTTTCTCTTCCTCAAAATCTTGGCCAATGCAAAAGGGAATTTCCTCCTCTGTTTGCTGAGTCTCAGGTTATACCAGTGTGCCAAGAGGACTTTTTCCTAGGGGATCTCTCTGGTTTTATTTTCTACAAGCTACCACTGCCCTGCCAGTACAGTGTTGATATCCACCAGCCTTTCTCAGTAATACATCTTAGGAAAACAGGACTTGATTTCCAGTGGTATTTTTAAAAAACATTTTGAAGCAAGCCCCTGACACTCGCAAACTTCATCCCTGGCCCTCATTTCTGATGGTCAGAAGTCTATTGCATGGGCAGCTGCAGTGACAGGGAAGATTCCTACCAGCTCCTAATGCAAAGTGAAGAAAATTCTAGGCTAAACTTTGCTCTGTGGAGCATGCAGGCAGTTTCCACACAAATCCCTGGGCACCTGGTTTCTGAATGGCAGCTGATCTTGTGCCACCACTCAAGTATTTGGCTTGACCCTTTTCAAGTGGAGACAATTCAAAACCCACCTGGACACATGCCTGTGTCACCTGCTTTAGGTGACCCTGAGTTGTCAGGGGAGCTGGACTTCATGGTCTCCAGAGGTCCCTTCCATCCCAAACAATTCAGTGATTCCATGAAATCCATGAGAAAACTCCTGGAGGTTTCAGTAAGACTAGGTTAAACCCTTGAACAAACTTTTGGGAATGACACAAGTACAGATCAGCCACTGGTTTGAAGTTCTAGGTCTGCACCCTCGAGGTCCAGCCACCACCAGTATCAGTCTGACTGTGCCTTTCTGTTGCCACAGTTGTGGTGATAATTGTCAAATGAAATTCAGGTTTCTTTACCCCGAAAGAAACAGCTGCTTAAACAATAAGCAGCTTTCAAGCAGGAAGTGAAACCCCCCTTCTGTTATGCAAGAAAGACTCTTTGGGAAAATGTTTTAATCTTCTGTGGTAGACCTTTATAGTATCTTCTAGTTAGCAGATCAGGGGACTGCTGAGACAGAGGCTGCATCTAAATAGTCAACAAGGGTCTTATTTTCTATTAATTTTCCACTTGGAAAATTTTGGAAAAATTTTGAATATTAACAGAGTTCTCCAGACTCATGTAGAAAGGCAGTGCCAGAGACTTTGATGGAAGCTGTACATTATTGCTCCCTGACTGCTCCAGGAGATTCATGTGACCAAAGCCAGTAGCCCTGGAGTGATGCCTTTGCTTGTGATTTCAGAGCATGCATCTCATGGCTGTCTTACTGGAAATATTTTATTCTACTGTTGCAAGGCAGTATTTGGATAAATCCCTCTAAAAAAAGAACTCTTTTCTGCTGTGGTGCTTTAAACATATCAGTCACTTGTCCTGAGTCCCCTCTGGTTCCAGTGTTGTGATATGTGTGTAGATCAGCAGGTGAAGAGCAGGAGCAGTGACAAGAAGGCTAAAACAATTTGTGAAATTAGGCAAAATTCTAAAATACCTTACTGCTTGGTTTTAAATTTTAAAAAGTGTTTAAAAGTGAGTACTGTGAGTGGTAGGAGAAAAAAGAACAACAATAAAAATATTTAGGAAGATTAGTTATTGAAAAAAAATCCAACTAAATCATTAAAATAGAAGGTTAAATGTTTGAAAAGAGTGTGCTAACACTTTGTAGTTAAATGGTTCATTTCCTGTTCCATTAAATCCTTCCTTCCTCAAGAATAACTGGCACTTGCAAAGTTCTGCCCTAGAGGGATGTGCAGGTAATCAAGGAGAAAGGATCCAGAGGCAGGTGGAGAAAAGGGTTACAGGAGAATCCTCCAAAGCTGCTTTGGTCATTTACACACTGAGAAAGGTGGTTGGTTACTCTGCGTTCACAGCTCTGCACACGCACATAGAAAATACTGCATCAGAAAATACTTAGAATTTTTAAGAGTTTAGAAATTTGTTAGGCTTAATTTTATAGCCAAAAGAATATTTTGTTTGTCTCCAGCAGTTAAAAGAGCACGGTGAGGGTGCATTCTGTCTTTAGGATCTGAAGGGGTGGCAGCACACAGCTCTTTGCTGGTTCTGAGACTGAGGTTAAACATCTACTTTAAAAACATTTGTTGCTCTTACACGGCCCATTTCTGTGGCATCTGATTCCAAAGCACTTAGCTGAGTAGGTGATTGCTGGTATTCCAGGGCAAATCCAGGCATGGGGGGCCATGCAGTTAAGGCAGCTCCAAGAATGCAAGAGGCCTCAATACACATGAGCATAAGAGAGCAAGTTCTGCTTTACATCCCTGAGCCATCATGAAGACATCTCATTATAAACAAAAGCCAGGACTTTCATCTCCAAAAGCATCACTGCTCACCAATGAGCCATTCATTACCCCAGGGTATGGGTATGGGTAGATCCATACTTCTTCCTGGCAGTGTTGTCTGGATCTCTAATGAGATTTAGGGAGCTGAAGTTGGACTCAAACCGATGAGGTATTATTGTCTAAAAGCAGTGAAAACCAGAATGTGAGCTCTTTCTCTGGCATTAGAAGACAACTTCTGGGCTAAGGCAGCCTCCTTGGATCCCGTGGCTCATACCAGCAGCTTTCATGCTTTGGTTGCCCTGTGTTCTGATCAGCTGAAGCTCTCAGTCGTGCCAGTGTTCCCAAGAGCCCTCCAGGACATGCTGACAGCCGTGGGTGGGAGCAGAGATGTCCGTGCACTTTTGTGGGGGCCTGGCCCCACAGCCCTCAGCAGGCTTTGGCTCAGGGACATTTGCACAAACATCCTGCACCAGCCACCCAGCTCCAAGGAGGGACTGGTAAACAGATCACATGGAATTTCTCAAGGTTCCTGGATTCTCCAGTGTGTCAGGAAACAAACCTTGAGGCCTCTTGTGTGAGCTATCATTGCGTCTGTGGAATGTGAAACATTTCCAACTTGAGGTTGCATATGCTGTACAAACACACACAAACACCATGTGGAAATAATAAATGCATTTATGATGGAGATCTGTGCTTCCTTTATTATTTTAGGATTTTGTCTGGATTTGAAACAATTGTTAAGAGCATTAGCTCCAGTCATTCATTACTGACATACTCATAATATTGACTTCACCTATGGAGGCAGCTGTACTCCTCCTGAGCAGATATTCCATTATTTTTAAACATACCAGTTGTTCATACACAAATTTGCAATATTTAGGAAGTTGAATGGCCAAACTGACATTAAGTAGTGCTCTTCAATATCCTTCAGTTCTTTTAACCTTTGACTGTTGAATTCAAATTTAGATTCACAGAAATTCATACACTGGAATTCAGGAGAGGGGAAATTGTCTAGTTTGTAAAGTTCTTAGTCCTCCTCTTAGTTTCCAAGGCAATACTTCCAGTTCTGCAGTTTAGGTTCATATTTAGTGTAGCTCCAAAGGTGCAGTTTTAACATCTTGGATGTCTCCTGTGCTTGGTGGGAGTGGGGTTGTACAAGATTGCCCATGCCTTTAACTCATGAAAAGGGGCTATTTCTTCATGTTTTCCCTATTTAAACACAAGTAGGTACTGATATATTTACCCAAACCTTACTAATATATATAAGTAAAATTTGCTTTCCAGGAAAATTGCACTACAGTTCTTCAACTGGATTTTGAAATGTCTTTGTGAAATGCTATCTCTAAAATGCAGTATTTCATGTCAGGTTGACTGTAACATTTCATTTGTTATGAACTGTTTTCCTGACCTTTTTTCTTTTTTTTTTGGTCTCCAAATAGTTTGGAGTGTTTGTATTTCAGATTAGCTCATCATAGTTTGTCAGTGAATGAAAAGAATCAGTTTCTTGCCCAGCAACAATAATTGCCTATTCCTTAAAATGCCTCAATAACACTACAAGCATGGAATGTCAAGGCTTCTGTGATGAAAAAGCCATGGATTTTTTTTCCAACTATTGGAAATTTTTCACTCATACATTTGGGAAAAATGTGAGCTTTTAGACTCAAAATCATCTTTGGTCTGTGCAGAGTGTAACACCCTCCGTGTGTTTCCTTCCCAAACTCACCTGGGCGGTGGGATATGGGAAGAGCAGAGATGTGATCCTGGATTTCCTACAGGAATGTGTGCAAAATAGATGTGGCAGTGGAACCACCAGCTGTCTAAAAAGGAGCATGAAGGATCCATGGGGGGTATAAATCTGGTGTACACCTTTGGTAATCCTGGAATTCTGCATTCACTTAAAATCTCTACCTTTGGTACTCGGAGAGCCCTGAGGACACTCAGTGCTCTTAAATGGGCACAGCTTCCCATCCACACACTAATCATCCCTTACAGAAACTCCATACAAGGACTGGAGAGAAGGATGAAGCCCATTTTTAGGATGGGTTTATTTTTATCTTTTTTTTGGGGAAGAGTTTATCATCCATTTTTATATCTCCCAGCAATGAAAGCTCAGATTGACTGAAATAGTACAGTCTGTTGGAGTGGATTCTTCCCCAGGAGACTGTTTTTATTTTATTATTACTGAAGAGAGCAGGAATTTATTAAGCCTCAAAAAAAGTGGAGGAATTGGAACTTTCCTGCCAAGGTAGACATATTCCCAAGCTGCTCCAGCCCCTCCTGAGAAGCTCTTTTACTGACTTTCCCGTGTAGGGGAGAGACACAATTTTGTCCATATTATCAGCTGACAAATAAAACAACCAAATTCAGACAGGGGGAGGAGAGGGAAAATTTGCTTAAAAATATATTTAAAGATGTGAGCTTTCCTGTAGAGCAGTTTGTTTGGTGAGAAATGGATCTCATGCTACAGGCTCCAATTTAAACTGGCTGACCCAGAAGGAAGAAAGTGCCTGGGAAAGAATGAAAAGCAAATAAATAAAAAGCAAGAGGCAAATAAAAAATAGGTTTGCTCTTTCCCACTTTTCAAAACCCTGTGGGTAAGATGGGACTTTTGTGTCCTACCTCTCAGGGAGCCAACAGCTTTATGTTTGTGCATACCATGGGCACAACAGGAGTCCATCACATGAGTGTGTCTTCCTTGCTCCTTGCTGATGCACGCTAATGACAGAAAAGTTAATTAAAACAGGCAGAGTTGGTGTTTGCCACTGCTTCAGAGGATGGAATTCTCCAAGGTTTGGTGGCCCTCGAGCAGGTGGCATCTGTCCAGCGTGTTTCCAGTCTCACTCACAGCTCACTCCTCCATCTCCACCTCTTGCTCTCCAGATTCCCATTATCCATGTGCTTATCCCCATCCTCTTTCTTTTCCTCGCTTTCCCACTCCCTCTGTTCCTGATCACTCCAGCTCTTACACTTGTCACAGTTCCTGCTGAACCAACATTCAGCTGTAGTGCTGCTGCTGATGGTGGTTATGAGGAAGGCAGAGTGAGAGAAGCTGAGGCTGAGTGAAATATCCCCTCTTTGTAACACACAGGGTTGAGAATTTGTTTGGCTTATAAAATGGGACAGTCTTGACCTTAAAGCAAACCAGAACTTTCTTCCAGATTTGAAATACCTCAGAATTAAGGAATTTCCTCTCTCCTCGCTATCTGGACCTTCTGTTTTGTCAAAAGCCCTCGAGAGACTGTTCAGTCATGTTAGGATCTCATGAATTTTAGAGTTTTGTGTCTGTCAGAGCAGATGGGTGCTGGCAACGCTTGGCACTGCAGCCAAGAGCTTGGCAGGCATTACCACACCTGCACTGTCTTTAAATTGCCTTTCTTGGGTGTGGTGACAGAGGAATTGGGATCTGGGGAGAGGTTCACTGGTCTCTGCAGAGTTTTTCAGCCAAGTGCCACTGACAGGGAGCCACAGTGACACGGCCACCTCTGAGCAAGCTGGATCAGGGCTGTCTGTCTGATCCGCAGTCATGCCTTTGAGCTGCAGGGCTCTGCAGAGTTCACAGAGGCACCAGCTGAATAGAAAGGCTGATCAGCATCTGTTAGTTCATTTTGGTTATTATATGCACTGCAATGAGCACCCTGCCCTTTGGGCCACCTCACTTCCATCTGTGCAGTGAGGGGAGAGCTGCTGAGGCAGTGACAGATGTGCAGATGTGGCAGTGACAGCACAGAGGGGGGAACGGGAGTTCTGAGTCTTTTCAGAGACTCACTTTTCAGCCAGGAGGAGGCTGCTAGTGCACTGCAAGCTTGTAGAAGTTGGGAACTCAGTTCTTTCATTTGGAGTTTCATAAGTCTCATGGTTGTGTTTGTCTGGATGGGCAGAAGGGAGAGGGGATGAGCAGGGCATGGCTGTAACCACGACTGGCTTTGCTGTGACTTCAGGAGGTGCCATAAGGCCAGGGGTGACACTAATCTCCAAGGCACAGGGAACTGGGGAAAGAAGAGAAAGATCCAGATTTGCCTTCCCTCTGCATTCCTGATACACCAGGCCTGTGAAGTGTCACCTCTTTGAAGGACTGAGCTGTGCACTCGAGCACAGGGAGAGTTTCCCCTCCAGTCCTCTTTCTTAGGAAGTTTTGGTTCTCTGCCCAGTGGTTGTAACCGTGCCATATAAAAACAGAAACAAAAGGGAGCTGATATCAATTATTGCTTGAGGCTGCAGTGCCCCCTCACCTCCCTACAACTGAGCAGTGGCTGTTACATAGAAATTTGGAAGTTAGGCAGCCTTCTAGCAGAATAATGCATGAGACCACGTTCAGGAAGGTGGTGCAGGAACATGTATGCATCCCACCTTGTGGCTGGGATGGGAAATGAAATAGCAAAATCTACTCAGCTCCAGAAATTCCGTTTTCATCCTCTCTGCAGCCTCAAGCCAGAAAAACGTATTTCCCTTATAAAAGTGATGTAAAATAAAGGAGGGGAGATAATAAACCACACTCTCAGTCTTTTACTAGCACAAATAGTTGAAAATGACCAGAAGAGTGACTAGAAGTCAAAAAAGCCCAAACCGAACCAAAACAAACAAACAAAAAAAACAAAAAAAAACCCCAAACAAAACAAACAAACAAACAATTAAACAAACAACAAAAAATCCACAAGCAAACAAAAACAAACAAACAAAAAAAAACCACAAACAAAACAAAACCTTAACAATTATGTGAAAGGAAATTCAAATGGTCAGGGAACACTGATTTTTCAAGGACAGTTTGATGTCCTGACAGAAGCAGAAGGTTCATCCCAGGAGTGGCTCCTTTCTGCAGGGTGATACAGTGGAAGAGAATAAGGATGTACATGGAAGATTCTGTGGTCCAGCAGATCAGCAGATGGCAAAATAGTGTTGAGTTTTTGAACTGAACTTCTTAGTTGTCTAAAAAGCCTTTAACTTTTCAGCTACTACAAAATAATCCAAGCAGTATTTTTGTTTGTTGGGAGAAGGTAAGAGGCTGCTGTAAATCTTAACTCATTTTTCGAAGATATCACTGAAGTAGTGATGGGACCAAACAGGAGTTTTGTATCTTCCCTAGTCCCAAAATGAAAGCTGGTTTTGTTTCAGCATGTCTACCCAGATTTGAACTTATTTAGAACCCACAGTGGGATTTAATTAATAACAATAATAATAACAATAATAATAATGATTTTTTTCAGAAATCATCCAGGGGCCTCATTTTGCTTTTCCTTTTGGATTCTGTCCAAAATGGCACAGCCCTTGCAGGGCCAGACTGCCTCCAGATGAACTTACAGTCTTTCAGCTGTTGGGGCTGAGCATTGGCTCAGTTGTTCATGGGATGCTTATGCTGACAAGACACAAACTTTTATCTCAGACCTGAACCTCTGAATGTCAGCCTAATCCTGCTCCAGATAAAAACTGTCATATTATGGAGTTCGGCCCATTTTTAACCTTTTAAAGTCCTGTTTCATTTGCAATGTAATGGTGTCACAGGCCTTCACTTAGCAAAGACATATCGAAATACATCTCAGCTGCATTAATTTGAAAAGATTTTCAAACAGACCCTTATATCCAGGTTTTGGTATTTGCATTATCTGATCTGTGTTCTTGATGAACCCCTTGTGAAAAATGGTGCATGAACATGATAGGAGACGGTGCCTTCGCCTGTCCTTGGCTCCAGGCAATGAGGGAGCCCACAAGTCCTTTGTTGTGATTTCAGTGCAAACAGCAGGAATCAGTTTTGGTTTGTGTGCGGGTGTGTGTCTCTCTCTGCCCTCCCTTCCATCCTGCACAGGGAAGCGTCACGGTGCACGTTCCTGCCGAGGCTGTTCGGGCTTGCCCGGAACATCTGTGCTGCCCACACAGCCTCTGGGCCATCAGCACCCTCCAGTGACCTAACCCCATCCTTCTCCTGCTCTTTGCTGGGCTGCCCTTCCAGGATCTCCTGCCCCACAGACAGGATGGAGGTTGGGAAGCCACAGCCCCGCATCTAATCCCAGCTCTTGGCTGTGGGGATGCGATAAATTCACTGTCAGCATAAGCAGCCTTTGCCCACGAGATGGATATTTAAGGTCTCTACAGCACTAAAGAAGCAAAATCCACATAACTGAAGTATGAATGTATATGGACAAAACTGCTTTCTGATGGTGGCTGGCTAGGGAGTTCATAGCCCATGACCAGAACCACCTTTTCTTATGATACCTCCCAGATAATTAATATAATTTTCAAAAGTTGCCTTTATTTGTGGTTCATGTTCCCAAAACTCCTGACAGAGACCCCTAATTTTCAGGAATTAGTCCAGACGTGTAGTAAGATTCAGGGGTTCTGTTACTGCTTTATGGACAAAAAGTTCTGTGACTGGCAGTCTTTGGGAGAAGAGATTTGGATGTGCACACAATTACTCAGTGTTGCTATGCTCACTCATTAATAGTTTGTGGGTGGTATTTTGCTATGTGTAACATTTCTTTTTCTAGATCTGGGAGTGCAGGACACTGGACTGGTTTTGCTGGTAAAATCAGACATAGCTGTGGTATTAGGAATTATTCTGGACACAGTTAAGTCTTGTTGTAGCTGTACTTGCTGCAATACACAGCTGGGACTGCTGCACACCACAGAGGGTGAACAAAAATGTCCTTTTCTTAAAATGAGTGTGGAGAGACTCCCATAGGAAATGGTTTTGTTTTGGTTTTTTTTTGAGATCTGTGTGTGGTATAGGAAAGGAATGGGTGGAAGAATGATAACAAGAGAGAGCATGTCTGTGAGAGAGATAAGATTGAAAAGGGCTGGTAAGCAAAATGCTCAGAGTTGAGCCCGTGTTTGCAAAATCGTGCAGCCTTTAGAAAAGCTGATGCTCGTTTGGTTGTGTAACAGGTACTGAGGTCCTGGAAAATCCAGCCTCCCAAATTAGCAAGATAAGAAATTGTGTGCAAAAATCCTTTAGTAAGGATTCTCCTTTCTCTGTGTTAAAAGTCATGAAAACAAAGACAGTCTTGCATGGCAGATTTTGGGGGGGTTGTTTCCTTTTTATAAAGAAGCATATTCTGACTGGTTTTTTCCAGTGATTTATACATGAGCCCCATCTTGTGTGTTCCCTCCATCTCAATGGCTCTGGCAGCAAAAGGAATTCAGATGCTCTGCCTACAGAGAGCTTCTTTTCCTTTAAATCCCACAAA
>VXBR01000360.1:1518319-1529555 GCA_013400215.1 Cisticola juncidis
AAAAAAAAAGGGGGGGGGGCTTTTGAAGTACAGTATATACATATGTGTGATTTTTATGCACATATGTGTGCATTAAATATATATTTGTGTGTGCTTTAAGATTGACTGGGCACCCGCCCTTGGGCTCTGTTTTCTATGATTAACCTGATTAGCATTGCAATTATAAATACCTGGTAAACGTCTGCCTTTGATCTAACCCACCTGTCACTCAATAGTCTTTTAAACTCCAGGTTTCCTCTCTCCTTCTTGACATTTGTCATTGTCCTCCCTCTGAAAGCCCTCCTTGCAGCTCTCAAAAGCTGGCCCAAAAGCACTCGGAGGGGAGATGGGAGTATCAAGTACCATGCTCCAGGCTCGGAGGCAGCTGCCATGTTCTAAAAGGTCTCTTTATTCTTTGCAGCCACGGCTTTGCCCAAATAACAAATATTCACTTCCCAGCCCCTTTATCTCCCGTGGAAAAAAATCCCCTGGAATAACAATAAGTTCTCCCCTCTTTCCAGCCTAGCCAGTGTACATTAATACACCTTGTAATTGCTTGTCTCTATCGGTTTTAGTCCTTTGCCCTTTTTTGCTCCTTCTTTTTGTACTTCAGCTTCATCATTGATCCTATTCACTCTGTTCCCAGTGCTGAAATCCAAGTCCCAGATGCCAGCAAGGAATACTCAGCCATTCATGACAAATTGAATGGCTCAATTTAAAGGGGAAGATAGCACCTCGTCTCCTGTTACTATTCACCACAATAATCTCCGCTGCCCGTTCACGGGAGACAGCGGCGTGTCCCCAGCTCAGGGACAGACTATGCTGATCATCTCTGCCTTGAAAGGGCTCCGGGGAGAGTTGCACATGACAGGGAGTCACCTTTCTGCCTTTGAAGGTTTTTGTGCATTCACATCAAGACAATGGTCAACACTGCTAAGAGCCCAGGAATGCTGCTCTGCTCACCCGCGCCCTGGCGCGGTCCCAACCCGCCTGCAGGGACACGCCAAAAAATAACTCAGGGAGGCTGAAACAAGGCCAGGTCCTCAGCTGGTAGGAGCGGGCTGTCAGCATAAACACTTCTGCTGGGGGATCAGTGAGGATTCAGGGGAAAAATACAAATTTCAGTACTTTGGCAAATGCTGCAGCAAGAACGGCCTTGTCAGATGTAAGTGCACATCTCACCGGCTTCCAGGTAGCTCCTGGTGGACTCTCCCTTGGAGTCTGGGCTACAGAAAGAAGCCACACAGCCAATAAGAGCAGCCAGTGGTGCCTCATTTATACTCATGGTGCCAAAATGCCCTAGGCTGGTCAAAATTATTTGTCAGCATTTGCTATGATCAGAAAATGAACCTCTGAGCTGGGCATGGGTGGTCACAGGAAAGAGCCCGTGCTCCTTGAATACTTTTTTTTTTAAATTTTTCATGAGGTAACTGAAAATACCAACATATTCTCTGGAAACTGAAAAAAAAAACTTGTTATTGGTAAATTTTGTCCACAATAATCAAATTCTGGCTTTTCTCCACTGAAAAAATTCTTCTAGCAGAATTTAACTGTATATTTTTCAGTCAATTTTTTTGTTGTTAAAAAAGTTAGGTCTTTTTTTTTCCATGTATCATTTGTGCAGCTGCAGAACCCAAATAATCATAATACAGAATTTGGTTTTGGTTTCCTTTTTCCCTGTTAACTTCCTTAGCCATAGCACAGAGGACCATAAATCCCCATTTGCACACACTGTCAGCAATGTGACTATGCTGCACAGAGTGGAGATAGAATTATATTGGTTACAAATAGCAGTGCAGCACATTGATTTCCTGAGCTGCAAACAGTTGCAAGAACCATTCTTGTTTGATGTGTTTTGTGGTGGTATTATTCCCACAGGAGAAGGTTATGTCTTGGTGGGGTGAATTCCAGCCTTTCTCCAGAACAAGCTGTCTACAGCAATCCAGCCCACAGATGTTTTGTTCTGCTGAGGAATATAGGGAGAAAGGAAATCAGTTCCAGATCATATCCTTGTTTTCCAGGTGATAATTTTTTTTTCTGTTTTTTGGCTACCTGATATTTTTCCTTACGTTTCCCAAAAGAAGAGCAGATTATTAGAAGCCCCATCTGCCTGCCAGTTGAGTGCTCACCTCTCCCACTCCGTTTC
The DNA here is from genome assembly GCA_013400215.1 of Cisticola juncidis. Taxonomy (NCBI): domain Eukaryota; kingdom Metazoa; phylum Chordata; class Aves; order Passeriformes; family Cisticolidae; genus Cisticola; species Cisticola juncidis. The sequence continues at coordinate 1,520,445 of VXBR01000360.1, forward strand.
TGGCTCTTGAAAGATGCAATGAAGCAGCTGAGTCGCAGTGCAGAAATAAAAGCTAATGCAGACCAGGGCTCTCCAGGAGGATGTTCCCAATAAAGTCCAGCTCCCATGGCTGCAGAGCTCCCGCCAGCAGAGTCTAGACTAACCTGGGAGGCTTGGAGAGCCTCAGCTTTCTGTTCTTGCATTTCTGAATGAGAACATTTGCTTTAAAATAGGACTTTGAAGTACAGTGAAAGCTTTGATGTTGTTAAGTCCGTGCAGAATCATCAGGGAACCATGGGGAAGATTGACAGCCAACCAGCGAAAGGCTGTTTTCCCTAGAGATTTCTTGTAGGTCTTGGCTTCTGCTGAGCTAAACACAACATGGAAATAGTCTTTGTCAAACTACTTTCCTATCTCCAGCCAAAATCAGGAGAGGATATTTTGTGAGAAAAATATATAAACATATATTAACTAAACTTTTGCAAAGATTCAGGATATTGGCTTTTGGATTTCGACCAGTTTCTGTTTCCTCCAGACCAATCTTATCCTGTACATCTCTGCACAGTGGTTGTGTTTTGTGTAAGGAGGTCATCTGAAATATCACCGAGATGTATGGGTCCATATAGATCTCGTTGTTGCAAGCCTCAATTAGGTCTGGATGAGAAATCACACAATTACAGCACTCTGGTCAAGAATGTTGCTGTCTTGTTGTTTTTTCTTGTTTTCAGGGTTTTGGGGTTGATACACACTGCTCACATTTGATGGCATTATTGTACCACCTGGAAAGAGGGCTGGAAATGTATTTATTTCTTTATTGCTGCCATAGCTAAGATTTAAAAATAATCTTCAATCTCTCTTCAGTCAGAATAAAACCCTGAGATAAAACGCCTCTGGTATATTAGCAGCCAGCCCGAGGCTCAACATTTCAGTTTTTGCTTAATACAAAACCTCCACTTTTTCTTGAAATCCTCATTTTTTCCCACTCTTGGCTCAGATCTGAGACTGAAATAATTAAGCTCCCTTGACCTGGGTAACCTGCTCTTCCCATCTGAAAAGCAGAGGCTGTGAGCCAAAACATTTATACGAAATTAGAGAAGATGTTCCTCGCTGTAAGCCCTGTTTCATTGTTGCAGCTCTGTGAGAAAGGGGAGGAGAGCACCTGCCTTTTGAAGGACATGACCAATTTTCTTTTGATCTGTTTTTAACACAAAACTTGGTCTAAAGGCCATCCTCGGGCATCGCAGACATGGCTGGCAAAATGCTGCTTCAAAGGGTGGAGAAAATAGAGCATAGCTTCATCCCTCTGTGCAGGAGCAGTTTGCTCAAACTCACTTCATGCCATCTTTAAATTAAATATGAATACAAAGAAAGGATTATTTAGCCAGTTAATTGAGGCTTTTTCTTGTGGGTAATTCCTGCATGCACTTTCTGCTTAGCTCTTTTTGAACTTTGAACAGAGCATCCTTGATTCTTGAACACAGAGCCTGGAAAGACTCTTCCAATCAAAGGCAGCCTTCCCAAAGCACCTGGCACAGCCCTTGCACTGAACCTATTGACACCTGGTGGGAATGATGCCTATCTTTGGGATAACCAGCTGGAGGGATGGAGTCTGACTGATGCAGGGCCCAAAGCCTCCCTGCTAATCTCTTCTAATTTGGTCATAGATAGGGCATAGATAGGCATCTGTGTAGGTAAATGTAGCATTAAGATGAGTCATCTCTGTCCCTAAATAAAGCTCTTCATATTACAGTGCTGCTAAGCCACCAAGGCTTCCCTGAGAAGAGCATGGTACCTGAAAGATTCCACTAAAGCAAGTACTGAAAGGCAATCCAAACATAAAAACATTAGGAAGAAGTTTCATCCTTTATAGCAAAACCCTTCTTCCAGCCCCGTGGTTGAAGGGATAGCGCTGTCCCGCTTCCACAGCCAGCTTTATCTCCAGGATTACTTCAGTTAGAAATACTTTTGTCTTGTCTTCTGCAGAGGTCTGAACATGGACTGAAACAGCAGCTTGGAATGTTTCAGAACTCCAGAAAATCCTGCCGTTTCTCACCTGCAGAGTGTCCCCTGTGGCTGCTGAGGAGCTCTTTGGGCGGCTCTCATGACTCCTGATGGGCGGTGTTCATCAGGCCCTGAGAGCTGCAGAGAGCTGCCTTAACACACTGGCCCTTTGTAGGGCAAAAGCCAGGGCCTCAGCTGGTGCCTGCAGAATTAGGAACAATTAGAAAGGCTTTAATTGAAGTCAACAGGCTAAACTTACCACATTTGAGGAGCCAGCACAGGCCAGGCAGCACCCACAGTTAAAAGGACTCAGTGGCTGATTGTGACTCAGGGGCAGAGAGGGAAAATAGCAAATTTTTGAACAATATCCCTTGTTGTGCTGCAGGCAGGTCAAATGTTGTCCCGTTTTTTACGACCCAGCAGGGAGACAGAGTTTAGGAGCACACAGAAGCCCTAGAAAAGGAGTTAGGTTTGAGGTCACATTTTCATACTGAACTATACCTCTGAAAGACAAAAGGGAAGGTGATGTCCCAGCATGTAGTTGTTGCTTAATGATTGTGCTGTCGGTCTGGGGAGGGCGGAGTGGCAGGTTGCTTAACAGTTTTACATTTTCCCATGGTATAATACTGGTGATACAGTTGGCTATAATTAAAGGGTTATATAAATAAGCCATTGGGAAACAAATTAATTTATTTCCTTGGTGGGGCTAGTTATGTAATTTGGGGCTTGCACGTTGATCCACTTTCTCTTTGAAGCATTCAGCCCCCTCCCCCCACCAAACCTGGCCCTCCTCTCCCAGCTGTTTTAAAATAATTTCAAAACATGTCAAGGAATGCAGATGTGAAATGTGCTGCAGCTTGAACTTCCTTGAAGCAGCAGTGCCCTTAATGAGAAAAAGCTGGAGAGCGGAGTGAGACCTGGCTTGTAAAAGAGTTTTATGGCATATTTATAACAAAAGGGCCTGGAATGGACAGGGCAGGGGTGCACAGAGGTGCACAGAGATGCACAGAGGTGCTGGTGCCACTGGGCCATGCTCCACTGCCCCCACTTTGGCAGGGAGTGGGAGAATCCATCACCTGGATCTCACTTGGGACAGCTTCACTGGCTTTGGGGACACTCACCCTTTTTGTATTTACTGAGGAGCTGGCACAGTCCTGGGGATGGCAAAAGGAAAGATGGGCAGGTTCCTACCCCGAACAGAGAATTGCCCTTCTCTGGAAAAAAATAAAATGTCATTAAAATTTCCATTTTAAAAACCAGAATACAACCCTACATTTTCCTCTTATGCCTGTGCTTCTTTTATGAGCTTCTAAGTAGCATCATTAAGCTACTCCCCATTCTCTTGCCATATTTAATCATGTAATCTTTTTTTGAATTCTCTTACCTAGAAATGCAGGCCTCAAGCAGCAGAAAATTTTAAACAAATTCCAAAATGTAAATTTTGCTTACAAAGCTGTAACACAGAAAATAAACAATTTCCATGAAGGCTATATGTGCTAATACTAGTTTTCTGTAGTAGACATCTCTTTGGCCTCACAAGAAAAAAAGGAAAAAATAAAAAGAAATCAAAAATTAAAAAGAGGGAAAAGTAGCATTTAAAATCTTGACATCATGACCATTGCTACTCTTCAGACAGCTCCTTCAGGCTCCAGCTGGGAGATTCAAACAAGCTTCACCATCCAAAGGGAAGTGTAAATCTGTGAAATTTTTGGTGCTGAATGAAAAGACATAAAGCATTAAATTAGTTACAAAACATACCTCTCTTCCTCTGATATAAATGTCCAGCTATAAAAATTCTCAGCCCTAATCTCTTGGACTTACCACTGTGGCAAGACCCTACCTTGACAGAGGGAAAGGCAGTGCTGGTTTGCTTTGGTTTAGATGTTAAGATTTCTAGGCTCAGGATAATTCCAAGTCCTAGCTGGCTACAATAATTTCCTTTTAAATTTCTGCTTAATGCAGTGCAGTAACTTCACAGCATGTGTCTCAGGAATGAACATCAACCAAAACTGCTGATGGTGTTTATCTTACACTGCAGGGAAGCCACTGATCAAAGCAATGTATACTTTAATCAGAACCCTTCCCAAAGCAGCAGCCTCCAGTGCCAGCACACTGCCAGTGTGTCTCTGCTAGCTCTGCAGAAAGAATAAAGGAGAACAATTAGGAACAGTCTGCAGGCAGATTTGAAGCCGTCCAGCAGAGCTTCACATCACCAAAGTGGATATCAAGTGGAAGCCTTGGATAAAGCTGGGCTGGAGCCCAGGCTGTGTTTGCCTCTGGTGGATTCTGAAAGGAGTGAGACCCATGGTTTGCTCATAGAGTATCTGTCATTTCAGGATTTTGGAGGTTACTGGCTTTGATTTTCAAATTCGAGACACAGACTGCAAAGAAGAGGAAGAAATGATTGTGAATCAATGGACAGGACTGTTGTGGGCTGGACTTTTCTGTGGGGTTTGGTTGTTGTTGTGGGAGCTTCTGACTGCCTACAGCCAGCACTGGATTCTGTGTGTGTACACAGGGTAAGAGGCACAAAGGTTCAACCCTGATTCTCCCCTGACTTTATTGAGGAGTCAGGAACACACCTTCGATGTCTCAGCTTGCTCGTGTGCAGAAATTGCCTTGACAAAACTTCTTAGTAATGAAGTTTTTGGCTCATTCAGCCCAGTCCTCTGCTGTTTCCTTGATGAGGTTGAGGAAACCATCATGAGAATGTGCAGAAAATAGGCAACCTTAAGGCTGACATGAGTGGATTAACAAGTTTTTAGGAATTTATGGGGTGGAGATTGGGGCTTATAATATTAGAAATGGTGGTTTCCTGTAAAAATCACTCACAAATTTGGGCAAATTGCTTATATTTGTTGTCCTTATTGCTCAAAATTACCTGAACGTCTGCATTAATCCATTTATCTTACAGAAATTTACCTTTAATCATACTTAACTCAATCATACACTCGTGTCCCAATTATGCTAATAGCACACAAGTATGTACTTGAGTGTCTTGTTGACTGATGTTCTTCTGAACTGCAGTTGTGTCTGCCATTTCCAGGGATGCAGTACTTCCCCTGAAGGAGGAGAGCAAGCCAATGTGGCTGACTAGGAACAACAGAACTGCTCACATTTGTTAAATCTTGAACAGATTTGTTAAATCTTGAAATCAGAACTTTCAAGAAACGGGCCTTGTCTTGATAGCTAAGGACACCACTTTTCCTCTTTTTAAATTTTATTTTAAAATTATGTACAGAAATTTGTTTATAATTCACAAAGTTCTTTCTTTAAAAAAAATTTACTGGGAAACAGATTCTGCATCTTCAGTTGAAAAAATGAAGTGCTCTTTAAGTTACTGCTTCGAGGGAAAAAAAAAATCTTGAAACATTAATCTTTGGCTCTTTGTTTGCATTCTTGAGAATTAAAAAGACATTAAAGTTTTTATTGAAAAATCTGGCAAATAAAACTGCCCTTTGTCCTGTGGGTCAGGTTTCAGCAGAGCCTCAATCTGGCTGCTGACTTTTGAACCCCTGAAGATGCTGCTGTGCTTGTACTCGGCGTGACTCTTCCCTTAGAAGAAGAGTGGCATTGTAAGCCATGTATAGGATGTGTTTTTCTACTGGCTGTGGAGAATCTGCTCACAAAGGAAGGGCCAAAACTATTTTGAGCGAGGTTCTATTAGTTTACTTAGCTGATTAAAGCTCGAGGCCCTGTTTCTTTGTGGAAATAATATCCACCATCCATCACAACAGCCCGACTAAGCCGAGGGCTAAATCACCCCTTTGGCAGCCATTTTGTTAAAGCTCAGCCTTACACCGAGGTGAGAAAATAAACTGAAGAGCCTTCGAGGAAATTTTTGAGGCTTGTGTGCAAACTCTGTGTCTTTATTATGTCTTGCTGGAGCTGCCTGGGTCTCTGGGTTTATGTGTCTGTTGGAACAGCACCGTGAGTTAAGCTGCTCACAACTGCTGGGTATCGCAGATGAGGACCCTGCTGGGGCACTGAGCGGCCCTTTGGCAATTCCCAGCGAAATCTGAACTTTTGATCTTATGAAATGAGGTGGTTTTTAAATTCACAGCAAGTCCTGCACACTTTTTAGCTACGAGCAGATGTGGCAGTGACACAGATGAGCCATAGCCTTCCTAGGAGGTAATTCTCATGTGCATCTTCTTGTGCAGGCAGCAGAGATGCATCCTCAGGAAATCACAACCCTTGCAGTTTGTGCTGTTTTCCATCAGCAGCACTGCCTGTGTGCAGTGCAGGGAGGACAGAATTGAAACAAGACAAGAGGAAAAGCTGCAGAAGCAAAGATGCCTCTAAAGCCCCTTTTAAACGTGCAGCACAGGAGGGAAAAAGTGGACACTGATTATGATGAAACCTTTTGCTTCCTGCAGTGTTTGGCATTCCTTAATATGTTCTGATGGCTTTGCTTTCCTTCCTCCATTGCAGCATCAAAGAATAAGTAGGCTGAATGTTATCCAATTTGGTCATTTGAATACCATCCTTTTTAACCTTCTTTTCTCCCTTCCTTCCCACCTCCCTTACTTGGAAAATGTTTTGCTTTCAGATGCTGCACCAACACAATGCTGTCCATGTCTGGAGATGAGCTCAGTGCCCAGTGAAGGTTATTGCTGCAGAGAACCTGGCAGAACCCATCCTACCTTGTAGCTGACACCTTCCTGTGGCAGGGCCAGGTAAAGGACAAGGACCCAGATCTCCAGACAGGTCTGGTGGTTCTGAACACTGCAATGGTTTGGAATCAGTTTCACAGCTGTGGTGAGTCCCACAAGTCTAAAATGACCTTTCCTCTTTGTTTCCTTGAATATACTACAGGTCTTCTCTCTTTGTTTCCTTGAACCTTTCAAGAGTTCCAGGCTGATCACACTTGTTTTGTGCTACTGAGTGCCTAGAAAATATAGATGCCCTAAGTAGGGAAATTTTCTCATTTCTTATCAAGCATGTTCTCCAGTGATATGTTTTGGTATATTTTCAACTTTGTGTTGTGCTTCCAGGAGAATCCCACACCAACTAAAACATTGATGTATTTAAAACACAGCTAATGAGCTTTCTTTGTCCTCTGTCTCATGCTGGAAAATCCCACCTGATCCCTAATTAACAAATTGATTTATTAGAAGTATAACTAATGGCCTTCCTTTGTCCTTTTCTTCCAGCTGCAGAACCCCACCTGATCCCAAATCATCACATTGATTTATTTAAAATTAAAATGTATGCATTGCATAGTTTCTTTATCATGCCTGCCCTCAGACATATGTTGCAGTTAAGTGCTGATTTTTACCCCTCGCAGATTAAATACTGTCAGAGAAAAGCAATTGTTTAAAATGCCACACTGTCCCCATGCTTTGCTCAAATATCTGTGTGTTCTTACTGTTGAGGTCAGTATGAAGCCACTTGGTAGCATCTTAGAGGATCAGCCTCGCAGATCCATTCCAAGAAACCATTATCCCACTGCTGTGAGTGGATCTTTGCAGGTGACTGTGCATAAGTTTTGTACATCCAGTGTTTTTGCTGGATAATGGATTTTGCTCCGAAGCACTGCCAGTCGCCAGTGGTGTTCCTGCCTGACACAGAACACACAGCCAGAGCAGGGGGAGCAGAGCAGGGCTTGCATTCTGGGATGATTTGCCTCTCCTTAGCAGCCTGTGACAAGTTTAGCTCAGTTTGGAAGTGTGTGCATGGATAGCAGGAGCTCAGAAATGCCATTCAGCACCAAGCTCTGTCCTTGTGCTTGCAGTGATGTGAGTACATCTGCAGGCAGCACGAGGCCATCGCATCCTGGGGTGCAAACCTCGAGGTGTCCTTGGCCCTCTTGCCGGCAGTGCTCCACAGAAACAAGCAGTGGGTCACTCAAAGCCCTCAGAGGAGGAGCTGGGAAATAAGAGGCTGGTTTGGGTGAAGCAGGAGAGAATGATGCAGTCTCTGGCAAGGAAAACGTGCACTTACAGGTTATGTGAATTTCCTGCAGTGAAAGGAACAGTGGGGAAACGTCCCAGTCCTTGTGCCAGGCAGCCTCCTTGGAGCACAGGAGAAGGCAGCAGGGCCCATCCCATGCTGGTAGAGCACTCCAACACACATCCCCTTCTCCCTCTGAGCTGTGTCTGAAGCCCTGTGATTCCTCTGGTCTATAAAAACGACAATCAGTCTGAATTCCAAAGGAAAGAAAGTACCCAGGAGTTGCTTGTCTCTCTTCCCATAGGCCCTGCTCCCAGGATGAGCAGAGTAACCCTACAGGGGTAACTGGTAACCCAACAAGCTCTTGAAGCTCTCTTGGAGCAGTGCAGAGCAGACCCAGCACACCAGAGCTGTGCAGAGGTTGAAGAGGGGCCCAAATGAGACCCAGCACCTGCAAAGAGAGGTCTGAATCCGTGTCTGCAACAAAGGCCCCAGGGTGTCACCCAGCCCTGCAGGAATGCTCTTGATCTTTGAGATGTTGGCCCAAGTTAAAGCTTTGGTGTTCCCCAAGGAGGGATGGTGATCTCTCTAGGGCAGCAATAATCTGCTTTTGTCCTCCAGGCCCTCAGTCAGGCTCCCAGAACAAAGCCATATCATGTCTGGCTCCATGACTTAATTGAGTGGTAAGCCCTTTATTTCTCTTGGCCAAAATCCTCTCTGGCTACCATCCTAATGGTGAGAGGTCTTAATTCTTGCTATCCATTTTCTACACATCTCCATTTCAGCCTCCTAGAGCCTTACAAGTTGATTTCTTTAACGTGTAGTCCTGTATGCAGTTGTGCCAGTGAACAAGAGTGCAGCTACACACATCAGGCAGAAAAATGCCCCAGTTGAAAAATAAATTATTGAAAGGGGGAAAAAGGAGCTAAATACCTCATTTAAAATGTGCCATGTTTCTTAGCACAGTTTGGAGCAGATAAGGCACTTCATTCTAATTCCAAGCATGAGAAGAGTGGCATCCAGCTGCTTATCCTTCAAGATGTATTTTCCCTGCTCCCTCCCAACAATGCACACACGTCATAGATCAGATAGGAGAGGAACGGGAAGCTCCTCTCCTGTGCGGGAATTCAGACACCTGAATTCCCATCACATTTGTCTTACAACACAGGGCTTGGCCTCCCTGCAAGGCTCCTGGCCAGCCCTCCTGGCGGGCAGCTGGTTTGTTTTTTTTTTTTT
>VXBR01000360.1:1529578-1556485 GCA_013400215.1 Cisticola juncidis
TTGTAGTTGTCCCACAGTGAGCCAACTGGGAGACCTGGGAGCCCCGGATCCGTGGCTTCCTTGCCTCAGGGCTTCAAACCCACAGCTCGTACCAGGCCGTGGGCTGGGCTAGGATGGGTTTTTTCCCAGCTCCATCATGAGTGGTGCCATTGTGCTGAAAGAAATGATTAGAGCTGAAAAGGGAATTTAATCACGGGTGATGAGGGATGCTGTCTGGGAAAGGAGGTGCAGGAGGCACCTTGTTTTTATTTCTTCCCTCAGACTGTTTCCGTATTTTGTCTGAAGATGATTACATTTGAAACTCATTAATTATTTTCTGGAGAAGGGATCTTTCCTCTCCAGGTAGTTAGAGTCATTCCTAGATTCCCTTCTGGAAGACCCCTCTTCCTTCCTCTAGAGCTCAAAAACCTCAGGAAAATCACAGGTGCCACCAAAAAAGGCTACTTGTGTATGCCCAAGAACTTCTTGTGTGTTTGAATTCCCATTCCAACCCCGGGGTGTGGGATACTTGTCCGTCATCGTACCTAACAAAGGATAGGTTACTGTTGAATAAAAAAAAATCTAAAAGTATGAAAGAGACCTTTTCTCTGAAAATTTCTGTTTCATTGGTCATCCCTTCTTACCTTCCATGGCTGTATTTATCTCACAGCAGTGAATTACACAGAAAATGCTAAAGGAAATGCATGACTGCCAAACCAGTTACTCCGTGTATTATCTTATTAATCTTAATTGACATTTCCTTGTTTGTCTTTTATATTTTTCCATGCTGCAGATTTGCACAGTCCTTTTTTCTCAATTCCAGGTGATGAGTCCAGAGAAAGGCACTGTCTGTTATCCAGCAAACCACATCTTAGTGGAAGATTGCTTGGAGGGTATTTGGTGCTATAATACCAGAGAGAAAGTATCCAAATGAAACTGTAAGTAATAACCAGTAGCTTTAAAGTCATGAAACCTTGAATTTCTTCTCACCGTTGTTTCTGGCAGCTCAGCTCCAAGAGTGTGATGCTTTTATCAGATAGCAGTTCTTTAGGACTGAACTGTTTTCAGCCACCCTCAGTCTTTGATGCACAGCAGGAAATTGTATCCCTCCCCTCTTGGCAGTCCCTCTGTGTGATAATGCAAATCTCGTGGACAAAACCTCTACCCAGACTTCCACAAGAAATACAATTTTTTTTCTTGTGGGGTCAACTTCCCTAGGAATGAAAGAAAACCCATTTTTCAGCCGGTGTATTTAGCCCCAACAGTTCTGCCACAGTGATACAGGAAATTCACAATTGCATTCTCATCCCTCAAAGCTTATTCGCTGTGAGACTTCAGTTCCAGAAACTGAGATTTCCCAAAAGCCTGGAGACATTTGGAAGGAGTTCACGTGTGCTGAACAAATCCTTTGTGTTACCACATCAGCAGTGGTGAAAGCACATAGGCAAAGCAGCGCTCAGTAAATTACTCTTGTACAGATTACCTGGTTGGGTTCCATGGTGATTGAGCAGGCAGCACGTTCTCCTTGTCTCTGGAAGACCCAAAAGGAAAGGCTGCTAATACTTCCTTTGAGGTCCATGAAAACTTTTGGAGCATGAAGTGTGCTCTCCCGTGCAGTCATTGAACACTTTTCCAAACTGCTGCACCTGAGCGCCATGGGTGAAAAGGGATTTCACACACCACCTTTGTGCATCTTCCAAGCCCACAAAAATGCCAGCTTCTTTTAATGAACTGAGGATCCTTGGAAACAGCTGTTTCAAAGCTGAGAAGGCTGCCTTTGGGAAAGCAGCCACAAGGTTTACTTGGTAACAGTCTGCTTCAATGGAACCTTTGTGATCTCTGTTCCAGGCTTGCCTCCCAAGCTCCCTTTCTCTTCCACATGCTTTTCTTCTGCTGCACAGGTGCCTGTGTGAGCTCTGTCACTGGGTATTGGAATGCTTAACCCTATTAAAAATAGGCTATCTCCTCGTTTTCCAAGTGAGGAAACAGACCACAGTAGTCAGAATATTTTTTGCCCATGGTTGATCAGGAGATGTGGGGTGCAGACCGGAACTGGGCTCTTAGTTTCCAGCAAAACAGCTTTTTGTAATGTTAAGGAAATGGAAAAGAGGAATCTCTGCTATTAGCACATAATTAGGAGATATTAGGAAATTTGAAAGCAGTTAAAAATGCAAGCAGAAATGTTTATTTTCCGTTCCTTTGGGACTGCAGACACACAAATGTCTGTATTCCATTGCTCCTTTGGAATCATGGCCATATCATAGGTGTAACTACTGATCTTCCCACAGGTTTGATGTCAGTAAAGTAGTTTCAGATCTTCAGATACGAATTGTTTTCAACCAAAGCATAATGAAAAAGTTCGTCTAGTGCAAAGCATGTCAGGTTTCATCAAACTAACAGGAATAACTGGCTTATTGTCATTAGTGGACCAAATAGGGGCACATCCCAGTTTGTTTCCAAAGCTACAGGGTTTGGGGTTGTCATCTTGTATTTCTGTGGGAAAAAATAAATAATTGCAGAGCAATAATTCCCAAGCCAACACCTTCCTGGTGGTGTCATGGCATTTTCTCTAAAGAACCAACAAATCTTTTTGGCCCTCTTGCAGATGGCTCAGCTTTGTCAGAGGGAGTCCCAGACCTATTTGTTGATGATTCTTGACACTGAGCCCTCCACCTCAGGAAGAAAAGAAACTTTCCTCCGTAGCAAACATCATAACTGGACACAAGGAATCCATGCAGGGTCTTCCATGGGAGGGCAAAGATCCCTTTCAGCAGGGTTTCTTAGGGTGCCCCCAGTTATTCTACAGCAAGTAAATCACCAGAGAATCTCAGGGATGTTGCTGGTGGCAGATGTGCTCTGACACTGCTCAACAGCAAGAAAAAAATGTGGCATAGTCTGCCAGAGGACTGCTCTAGATCTTTAATGAGCAGGAAGGGAACCCGTGCTCCATCAGCAGGAAAAGGCATTTCTTCAGAATCAGAGGGTGGAAACCAGTCCCATTTTGTTCTCTGCTCATGTTTTGAGCAGAGCAGTTGCCAGAGGAGTGGATTAGCCCCAGAGCAGTTAAAACCAAAAACCCAAGAGGTCCTCTCCACAGGCATTTTCCTGGCGTTCGTTCTCCAACACGAAGATTGACTGATAGCATCACCATAACAGCTGTTATCTCAAATGTCTGCCTCCAGGCAAATTAAAAGCAAAGAAAAGCCAAAACACTTGAAGAGATGAATATAGGAGGCATTTGCCAGTAATTTGCTGGCCCTGGATTGCCTGCTGTCAGGGGTAAAACCAAGCGTGTTTGCTTTATAAGAAAATTACAGAGCTGTCATCCCTGCAGCTCATACACACAGAGCCATGGAGAGCAGCACCACCGCTGCCAGGACTGGAGGCAGAAGGATTGTTTCTTCAAGCCAGAATCCAAAACAGCCTTTCTCAAGGATGTGCCTGAGCCTTGCTGCCAGGGAGCAGCAGGAGCAGGGCTGTCCCCAGATGAGGCCAAGGAAGAGGGACCCCCATGCAAGCAGTGCACGAGCACAGCTGCTGCAAACAGGGCAAGGGGGTCCCCCCTGGGGCCCCAGGCATGAGCAGCTGGAGATGGGCTACAAGGTCTGATTCTGGATAGGCTCCAGCCATCAGATCCAGACTCTTATGATTGTTTTTCTGGTGCTCTGGGGGAAGAATGATTCTTCTGAAAGTGAGCAACAAGGTTCTGAGGTGATGTGTCAGCTTGGGGTAGTGAGCTTTTCACCCTGGTTGGATGAACTGGAGTCTGCACCTTTTTGATTCAGCCATGGATGCTCAAAATGCCTGGTCTGGGAAATGTGTTAAAGATCTTTTCAAGAAAGGTGTCTGGGCCAAGCTGAAGTCAAAGCCTCTGAGTGCTCTTGTCAGAGCTCTTACTGAGGGAATTAAAATGCCACTGGCAAGATCTGAGCTATTAGAGATGGGGTGTGAGAGTAAGGGCTGTTGTTTTCAGTGTCTGAAGAACATACTGACCTCCACAAGAGAAGACCCAAAATTTATAGGAGGTTTCAATTCTGGACCATACCATATCTCAGTAAAACTCTATCTTTATAAAAAAAACCCTCCCTTCTGGATTTTTATCCCTTTAAATTGTGTTCACATGTAACAGGCCTGGCTTTTGCATACTTTTGACAATGCTGGAAGTAGAACTACCACAGAAATCTGCAGTATTTTAGTGGGAAGGGGGTACTGCTAACCATAAAGCTCATATTGAAAATCCATCTGCCTTCTGATTTGATGCTAAGACAGGCCAAGAAAACCCTGTGGGCCTTAGGAAGAGAAGCATCAGGGGAAGGGGAAGAGAAGGTCATCTTGGTTTTGTGGGAGAGGGAAAATGAAAGCTTTACAGGTGTTGGGGGAATAGGAACCTCTCCATTTCACTGATGTCAGATAACTGTCTGGAACTGGGATGTTTATTTTAATAGTCAAACCTTTAACATCACAGAGTGCTAACCATAGTGTAAAAGATGTTCAGGAAAGGCTATGAATTTTCAAGATTTAAGATTAAATTCAAGAAGCAGCAGTCTAGATAAATCAATGGTGAGGAAATGAGCAAATCCTGGTTTGGCTCCTGCTTCTGACCCTGGTTTTGAAAGTGTCACTTTTATTCTTTGTGTATGTTTCTCAAGCCTTTGGAATCTGTTTTGTGTTTGCAGCAGACCTCCACCAGCATTTCCATTCTGGTTCATGGTTCAGATCAGGAGCAAGCTTTGGAAGTGAACCTGCCACCCCTGCTGCTCCCAGTGCCAGGGTTCACAGGCCCAGCAGGGCACAGCCTTGTCCCACCACCCCAGACTTTGGGCATCTCCACGGGGACAGAAACAGGCAAGGTAGAGCTGGAGAACTTGAGTAACTTTCCACAGAAATTCAAGCATAGCCTGTTGATGTGCCACCCTCCTAAATGTCTCTTGGTGTCCCTGAGGCTTTTCCAAGAACTGAAGGGCTCATTTCAAACATGGACTTGGAAATGGCAACCAAGGGACCTGCCCTGGGAGCCACCTGTGCTGCGTCACCTCATCCCAGCCCTTCCTGTGACTGGTCCCTTGGGACTTCCCAGGAAGGAACACTGGTGAATGGCACTTCCAGGAATAACCCTGCCCAAAGAAAAAGCCCTTTCTCTACTCCAGAAGTTAAAACCCTTTGTTGCAATTCCTGGAAAGTGATCCAGTCTAAAAAGTCCTGGCCATGCTTCCAAGGGTATGAAAACAACCATGGTGGAAGTTTTTAAAAAACAAACGTGGCAAAGCTTTAAATTCGGGAGTGAGGAACTCTGGACATTACCAGCATTTTTTAAAAGTGCCCTGCCACGCTTTCTTGCAGAAGTGTTTGTGAAACTTTGGGCAAACTTAGGCCATTTGACTCTTTTGGTTGGAAATAACACAAAACTCTGTGGTTCTTGATTTTCATCTGCTGAAATTAAGGGAACAATTCCCTTTAAGTGTCAGGAATTGCACTTTACTGAGTAAGGTTCAAGTGAGATTTAAGTAGAACCAGAAAAAACTCTCCTCACTGTTTTTGATGGTTTCTGAAATGTGTACAGGTTCAGTCTGCATGTCTGTGCTGTATTCTGTGATAAATATTTGCACTGCTGGGTCTGCAACACGAATGAATGGAGAATTTTAAATTGTACACTGCTGAACACTATGGAAGCACACACTGCAGTTTTGCTCAAACTCTGTCCTTGCTATTTTCATTGGAAAGTAAAAATTATGTCCTTGCATAATACTGGAAATGCTATCAAGCTGTACGTCTCAAATTTACAAGCAAAATGCTCTTCCATGTTCAAGTAATTTGGGAACAAAGTCAGTGGCATAATTCATGATAGTATATATAAACTGGTGACAGAGAGATTAAAAAAAAGCTTTGCTGTTATTATTTTCTGGTTTGTTTTTTTTTTTTTGGTGCATCTGTCCAGAGCTGTGAGGACTTGCCCAGCTTGTAATGTGTTGATCAAACTCTCTGCTGGGGTAAGAGGACGTGGCTGCATTGCCATGAAAAATCAGAAGTAATAATATTCACTAATCAGCAACAGCCAACCCCCATTTTGTCTGCCCGCAAACCCTTGTCCTTACCATCTCTGTGAGACTATAAATTCAGCTTTGTAACATGTCCAGAAGATTAAAAATAATCCAGGCTCTCACAGAACACAGAAACGCGTCGCTCGTTCCAGAACTGAGGGGTCCCCAGGGAGTTGCTCCTTTAAAGTTAAACTAAGATGGCTTTACCATGATTGTCGTAGCAATCTGAACTCTTCTGTGTCCAGGAGGTGATTCCTTGGGAATCACTTCCCTGAAGTTTCACAGATATTGCCAAAGAAAGTTTTTTAAGAGAACAAAGTAGATTTTTCTTTGCATTGACATATTCCCAGGGAGTTCCTGGGTGGAATGAGTAGAAGCTGCAGAGGCAGAAATTTCATTTAATATTGGGTTTGCATGGAACAGTGTAATATTTCCTTGGTCACCAGGGACCTGTAAATATCACTAATAGTTCATGTGCCAGGACATTGATGCCAACTGCATCTTCAGGTCTGATGTTTAATTTCTGTCTCTTCAGCCAAGGCAGATCAATGCTGGGATTTACAGATGTGCCAGCTGCTGTCAGCCAAACCAAACCACGGTGCTCTGGGATTCAAACAGCCCTGGAGAGTCACCCTGCAGGGTGCCACAGCATCTGCAGATGCCTCAGGTGAGCATCCCTGACTCAGCTTTTCTGCCTACCAAGGGGGCAGTCACTGAGCATAGAGAAGAAGCTGCCTTTGGCACCTGGAACTTTTGTGCTGCCCCTGGGGGTACCACAGCTCTGGGTCACGCTGTTCAGTGCATGAAAGTTTGTGCAAAGCCCCTGAGGTTGGTTGTCTTCTGAGGAAAGAAGGGTGGCAGGGTTGCAAAGACAGCCAGAGCTTCTTTACACTTTGTCACAGCAGCTTTTGGGGTCTGAATAGCTTTTTGCTGCCTTTGAACCCTTTTCTGTCCTCAGACAAGCAGCAGATAGCAATCATCAATCTTTTCATGAAATATACAAGAATTTGAAGCACTGCTTCTGGGTTAAAGGAAAATGTTTGATTTTGTTAGAAAACTTTACCTCTCCTCTGAAAACTGTTTCCAAAAACATCCATGCACAAATCCAGCTAGCACAGTCATCCCTTTGCACAGCAAGCCCTTAGACCCTCTTTTCCTTCTTCCAGATGACTTTTGTAGCCCACCTGGGAAATAAATTACTGGGCAGTGCTAGAGTTAGTAAACCTACATACACTCATAAAAGTTCAAACCAAAGTGTGATCATAAAGTGCTTATGGGTCAGTTATCACACCCTTAATTTTCAGAAATAGAGTAGATGGTGTTATCTGGAGAAAAAAGGGTCCTTCCTTTTTCTTTCTAAGTATCCTGTTGTAAGCTAGTAATAAATATAAAAATTAGGACCTGGCTGAATATTTGCTGAAGCCAATCAAAAGGTTTTACTTTATTCCAGGGCACTTTTGTGGGAGCCCTTCAAACCTTTCAATTCAGAACAGCACCTATGTCATAAGCACTTCATAAAGCCCCAGTTAAATTGCCCCATTCTGTGGGACAGAGCTACAGCCTCGAAGGTAATCCTTGGTTTAAATGCCTTGCAGAATAAGGATGCACTTTGAGCCTAGAATCTATGTCAGACAGCCTTAATGTTTAGCAGGCCACGCTGTTTGTCACACAGATCTTTTGCCATTTCAGTTGTGGGATTGGTTTGAGCTATGGAAAAAAGGGTCTTCTAACATGTTCTTCCAAAAATGATATCCAAGAATGCTGGCTGGAGGCAGAGTGGGGGATTATTTCAAAAGCAGGCTTTTGTAGAAAGTGATACAATTCTTATTTCTCCTGGTCTGCTCTCAGGTCGTGCTGTTGCTGTTGTGCATCTGAAATGAAAAGGGCTAGAAGGGAAAAGGTTCAGAGAATCGTGACACACAGGAAAGGCACCAGGCTGCCCTCTGCACCTGACAGCTTCTCTTCACACCACAGTTTCTGCTCTGAGCACGTTCCAGTGTCTCTGCACTCCCAGTCCACCTGCAGCAGCCTGGCTTTCCTGCTGGGACCCTCTCCCAGCACCAGCAGCCTCCTTTCCAGCAGCTCACAGATGTCCTCCACATGGCGTGAGCAGGTGAGAGCACAACTTTGCCAAACCGTGATGAAGTTTGGTAGCTGCAACACAAAATCCACATTTGGCCTGAGATCTGAATCTGGCTCTCTGCTCCATCCTCTGGCCCGAGCCAAATCAAACTGCAGCACGTCATGAAAACCAAACAGCGTCGTGCTCTGATCGTGTAAGATCTGCAGCCAGCTCCAAACCCGGAGGAGGAACCTCCTCCCTGTGTGTGTCACAGTGGTGCCAATGCCTGACATGCTAGGCAGGAGTGATAGCACCCTGAGAAAAACTCAAACAGCTGAAAAAAACCTGCCCCTAAAATTCCACGGGGAAGGCGCTAAAATGCTGTGAGCGATTGCAGGTGCAATGGAATTGCTGCTTCATGTGGCTTAAAAAACCCCCAAACCACGAAAGAAACACAAGAGCAAGATTTATGAGTGGTTCAAGTTCTGGGGCAAAGCACCCCCTGCCTTTTTGGCTCCTGGAGTCTCTTAGTTTAAGAGCTGCCAGGCACACAGAGTAATTTATCCAACCCACCTGTGCGTTTTTTATTGGAGGGGGAGAATGCAAAGGATGTGTTCTGTATTCCTCAGGAAGTGTTCCTCACCGTGGAGGCTGCTCTGCTGCTCCCTCATGAGCACTCTCAGGACATCTGTGGTGTGCCAGCCCACCCAGGCCATCCTGCTGCCCAGGCAAGCCTGCTCTCACACTCTCTCTTGAGCTCTTGTTTTCGTTGTTTTTTGGGTTTTTTTTAATAGTGAAGGATCTGAATTTTTCTTCTCGAGTATTTGGCACTTCTGGTAGAGCCTTTGACATGGAAAAAGGCTCATCTTTCAAATGCCTGTGGCAACCTCTGTGAAAGGTGATTTTTAAAAATCCATTTTATTTTGCTTCCTGGCAGTGATATCAAAGGAACAATCAGTGCCTGAGTTGGAGCCAACAATTTATTTCCATTATCATAAACAGAAAACAATGGCACGCTGCCTTATTAGTTATTCACTTTCCAAGTCAACAGGCTTGGAGGGTTGGGATGAGATCTAACCAGAGATAGACTCTGATGTTTTCAGTTTGGAGAATTGGTGTCCTGGCCAAAAAGCTGAGTGATGCCAGTTTTGGATGGAAGCAGGGAGGGAAGAAAGGGCACAGGGAAGGGAGGGAATCCCTGAGAGCACAGAGGAGAGCTCCTGGAAGGGCTGGATGTATGTGGCATGGTTGTGGCTGTCTCTAGGAAGGCACTGGAGCATGGCTGTGGTCCTTGGCAGTCCCACAGCAGAGGTGACACAGAGAGCAGCAGCTGGGCTGGTTGCAGTGCAGCTCCTGTGATTTACACCCCTGGAGGAGCCAGCCCAGAGCACGCTCCAGGGCTGCTACTGTGCTGCAGACCCCCCTTCTGTGGGGGCTGCAGTGTGTGCTCTGATGGAGCCAACCCAAACCAGATGTGCACAGCAGCCCTGGTGCTCTTCCTTCCTTCCCAGAAGCCAGCCCTGAGCCTTCCAGCACTGTCACACAAGCCCTGCTTTGTAGGGAATGCTGCTGGGGTAATGAGTAGCTTTGTTTGTCACTGCACTTTCTTGTTTTAGCACTGGGCTCACACGTGCAGGACATTTATCTTGAACATGCCTAATGGCACAGAGTATTTGTGGAAAATTCTCTCTTGTAGGCAGGGATAAACATGAAAGGTAAATATTTGCTATTTTTCTACATAGAAAACTGTGATCAGCTTCCTTCTCAGTGTCACAATGCCAACAAAACCCCCCAAAAGTCACAGGCTCTTCATTACCTTGAATCCACTTCATCAGAAAGCATTTCTGGAACAATCAAAAGATCTGTATTATTTAATAAAGTAGAAAGCCTAAATATGGGGCAAAGCAATAGATCACTGCTTGCTTATTGATCCTATCTCCCATGGACAAGGCATCTTAGCTATTTTGGATTCTTTTCTGACCAAAATACAAACACATTAAACTCACTTCTGCTTTTCTCACAGAATTGATGCTGTAAACTGTCCAAGTGGCTTGTAACAGTAACCAGATTAACAGAGATAAGAGGAACTGAAGTGGATTGTTTGCTCTGGTGGAGAACTGCCTGTTCTTTGTGGGAGATGCATACCTGCTCCCTACCTGTACATCTTTATTTCAAGGGAATTTCTGTCAGGGTTCTTTAAAACTTTCAGAAGATTGCAGATTTCTCCAAAGCCAAAGAAAACTTGCCTTTCTCAGGAGAAACAAGATCACTTCAAACCTGTTTTATTAAAGGTTTTTCATGGTGATCATAAACAATTATACTTCAGGTGACCAAATAGAGCACAGAAAAAGGAAAGTACTTGTTGGGAAGCAACATCTCCTCTGAGCAAAGATGTTCAGTAATGGTTTTGTGGTTGTTGGTGGTAGCCAGACCCATTGTTATCATGGAGGAGACAATGTGAAGCAGGTGATACTGCACAAAATATTACTCAGGAGTCCACTGAGCCACAAGAATCCATGGTGATGACAATTTTCAGAGAGCAAAGTCAGGAACAAGGCTGCAGAGAGTTTCCTGAACTGTCACTTTGCAGAAATATCCACATGGAATGACCAGCAGTGGCAGCCTGTCACTTCCAGGGTGTCAATTTTCCAGTGCAGAACAGCACTCTCAGATCCTGCTTGAGCAGTTTCCTCTTCTTTGAACCCTCTTTGTGATTGCCAGATTCTCAGTCACAGCCTGGCTCTCATTCTCCTAGTCCTCCCATAAATGGAAGCAAATTTCCAGCAAAGTCTTCCTTGGGGGCATAAGGAAATTAGAGAAAGAATAGACCTGGAGTCCTCTCATGTAGCTAAAAGTCAGACACTGCAGGCAAATTCTCTTTCCTGTGCTTAGTTTCAACATGATCAGCCTTTTCCCTAGCCCAGGAATTCCTGCTCTTTGCTTTTTTCCAGGGCATCTCCCTTCAGTGGAGGAATGTGATGCCCAGCCTTGATCCTCCTAACCACAACAAGCCAAAGAATCCCTCAGAAAGAGCCGTGCTGCTTGTCCTTCTGCTTTTTTGTAAAAAAAAAGTAAGTAATAGACGATGGTGGGATTCTTTCAGCAGACATTTGAGTTTATCCCCCTCCTCCAAACTCACCAGCATTCTCTCTCTCCCATGCTCCTAATTTCACCCCCTCAGCTCAATCTTTCTGCTGGCCCCTGCTCACTTCTGGAGCCAGGGCTGTGTGTGTTTGTAGCCACAAAGCCCAGAGCGTGTGTTCCAGCAGGGATTTCGTGGCCGGGGCCAGGCTGGGTTGTGCCTCCTCTCCTGTTAAATGAGGCACTGAACGCTTCTGCTGAGGGAGCTGCAGCTGGAGCCACCACACGGCCTAAAGGAGAACACACCTAAACTAACTCCAGGAAAAAAACAGGGCTGGTGCTTCCTAGGGCACAGCAGCCACCTCTGATTCACCTTTCTGCTTGTCCTCGCCGTGGGTTCAGTAAATATCCTGATTAATGTGTGTGGTGCCAAGGCCTTCATTGGTCTCTCACTGCCTTGCCTCTAAATACCTAGCAGAGAGGGGAAGGCAGGAAGGGAAGAATGTTGTTCCCTCCATGCCACACTGCAGGGCCAGGCAGCAAAGCTTTTGGCTGAGGTGCTCAGAGTGACACCGAGGATGAGCTGAGGAAAGAGGAGCAGCCAACAGGACAGGGAGTCAGTAATTTCTGCTCCTCCTTCTGTTGCAGAGGCAAATCCCATGAAACCCCCCTGAAACCAGGGCAGACACATGGATAGAGGACAGCAACAATGCCTGTTCTTTTTTCAGTCATGCAAGATTTCTCCAAAATCTGTCCTGTCTCACTGCTAGCAGACCGAGATTCTTAAATCTACAGTCAGTGTTGTTTGGTCAGGGCACAGGGGTGAAAAGCCCAGCAGCCAACAGAGATTCCTTGGAGTATCTTTAAGATCTTATAAAACAGTCCCCCCTCATTAAAAAAAAAATAAGGGAAAAAAGAAAAGAAGCACACAAACTTACCATTGTTGAGTGTTTCTTTAATAGAATCAGAAACAAATTTGTGACCTCGTGGCCCAGAGGTGGGAACACCATCTATAAACTTGCCCAGACATAGAAATGCATTCTGCCTGTCAGTAGGAGTTTGCCATTGAACATGTATATAAAAAAAGGCTGGTGTTACATTAGGCCAACATTTTTTAAATGCCACAGCTCACTTTATATGCCATGAACCTTGTTAATGCTGCTAACAAGAAAATTAAAAACTCAAAGCTATAAAAATAGGAATGCTGCTCCTAAGTAAATAAATATACATGAGAACCAAATATTCAGATACAAGCTCTGGAGTGGCTCGTGTCCAGGGAGGGAGAAAGAAAAAAACATTAACCTGAGTTGTTTCTGATGCCATAAAGGCTCACCACAGTCAGCAAAATTGTCTCTCATTGAGTCCTTGCCTTAATTTCACAGGGTTCTTGAGAATTCCACACAATAGCATGGAGGGAATCAGGGAAGGTGGGCAGCAGGGAACATGCCAAGGACAATTCTGTGCAGGACACTGGATGGGTCAGGGAGGGTGGGATGTTTCTGTCTGGCTCAGGAACAGACTGTTAATGTGGCAGCAGTGGGGAAAATGTTCCCATCAGAACAGGCCACCTACACATCCTGGCCTCTGCTTTTGGCTCTGGATCCAATAGACCCAGTTTGGGCCTGTAAAACCCAGACTGGGGTGCACCATGAATCTTTTTGACAACCTGGACTCTATCCTGGCCCAGGAACCTCCTACATACATTTATTTGGAGTTGCTTATCAATGCAACTTTTTAACCCTACACTGTAAGAACTGAGACCTACCCCTAAGGTTGGGCCCATCATATTTATGTGGACTCACTTCTACTTAGCACTGGCAATTAATTTTATGTCTTCCTGTCCTTGCTTGTGAAAAGCAACCTTTTTCTTTTCCTTTCTTTACCTCCTGGAAATTACGAGTAGTGTATTTTAAAAGGTAGGATATTTACACACACTATAGACTTCTCTTTACAAGACAAAAGAATGTATAGCTTACACACTTCTGTATATGAATCTAGAGAAGGTTATAAAGTGAAGAAAAGTGGGAAAGAGAAAAAGGTGCTCCTTTCACCTTTCTGTGAATGCAAGCTTTGGCTTTTCCTAAGGTTTCCCTGAGCCAAACCCATCTGGTGCCAATGCTGACTAGAAACAAGTCCCCATAAATCTGATGGGCCCCAATTAAGAGTAGTCTCAAATCTTGCATTAGAGTGTTCAAAAGTTGCATTGATGAACCACTCAATGGCCAAAAGAGGACATTTTTAAACCTTTGTGCATTTATTCACTTCCACAATGACAGAAAAACTACTCCTGCTCCTTGTGAGAGGGGAAAAAAATCCAAATCCCCCAAGGCTATGGTAAACCCTAAAACATTTCAGAAGAGGGTTGACTGTCCCCATATAGCAAGTATGTGAACAATTATTAACCAATTATTAATTAAGTTGATAAATTATTGAAATAAAATCTAAGTAGGCATAAGGGATGATATATTAGGACTAAGTGGTTGAGGAGTGAGAAAAGTAGGACATCCAGCTAAGAAATCTACTTGTAATGCTAATTAAAGAAAAGAAAAGTATTTTGTTTAGCTCTTCAGAATTGAAATCAAATTAGATGCAAATATTTAATCCAATTGAAGCAAAGACTCCCTTGTCTACAAGACTCAGTGTAGCCTGCTCACAGGAGAAAAATTAGCGGGGTTTTAGCAGGAATATTTCATTTTCAAGGCTACTGGTTACAACTTGGTGAAAAGTTTTCCCTTCCCCCCTTTGGTCTCAATACTGGCTGTGATTTATTAAGATGTATTTCAGGATAACATGCTGAGATGATGATTTTTGTTGGAAGGCCACACTCGAAATTGCACTGAAATTGGATGCAGCATGGGAACCATCATAATCAGGAGTTCACCACTGAGGCCCAGGAACAATTTTGTGGAGGGTCGTGTTGCATCTTGTCCAGGGCTTTCACAAATTAAAAATCCATCTGTATATGAATTTTATATCAAAGCACAGTAATCCTGTGCTTTGATTTAAAGCACTTACATTTCTCTCTTTGCCTCGAACATGGACTGCGTTCAGAGTTCTTATTTGGGAGCACACCACAGTAAATCATGGGAAAGATGTTTTCTTCAACAGTCAAAAAAACCTCTCGATGAATGCTGCTAAATTTCTAACACAAGCAACTGGGTAAGACTGTCATGGCAATCTGTTGAATTGTTTTTATTGCTTTATTTATAAGCCAGCCAAGGCAGATGTGAAACCTGAATTTTCTAGTGGGATATACTGCCACAGACAGTTGGGTTTTTTTTCACCTAGATTCCCTCTTTGCTTTGCCTCAGGAGTTTTCCAGCTGGGTTTAGGCAGTGTTTCTGCATGTGTGGGGTTTTCTCTCTGCAGATTGTTGCCTGTTCAGATTTCAGCACTGAGGCTTAAGTGCTGATGAAAATATAATGAGTACTGACTGCTGTTAAAAATCATACGAAAAAAGAAAACCTAGAGAAGGAGGAAAAAATGCCACTAACAAAGAATTTTATTTTAGTTGATTTTTTATCTGAGGGTCTCTAATATCATTCTGTAATTGCCCAGCTAAATAATATCCCAGTTCCAGAAACGGGGTGGTTTGCAAACAAATTCAGTAAGTGGGATTTTCTTGTGCCTTACAGGAGGGCCTGGAGCCTGCAAAATTTCTTTGGTTATAGAACCTCAGTACATAATTTCATTTAGAAATTCTCTCCAGTAGCACATTGCAGGTTCTCCAGGTGCTGCACTAACAATTCCATTAACTCCTAATTTAACTCCTAATGAGGCCAGAGGTAGCAGGGGAAAGGGCAGAGTCTGTAACTCTCTCTAGAGGACTTTTTTTGGCATTTATGCATGTAACTGCCTGGATCCTACTCAGTCCTTACAGCTCTGTGGTTCCTGCATCCCTCTTCCTTCAATACAATGAAAAAGAGGACAGTGAAGAGTTTTTAGAAACATTAGTCAAAATTCACATCTACAAACACCTTCATTGTGGCTTATCCCCAGTAATGAATAAATTATTATTATGGAATCTCCAGAAATTGGGTCTCCTACCTTGATTCCTTCCTCTGTTTAGTTACTTGCACTTCACATTATTTAATGGCAAAGTCTTTCTTCTTCTGATTAAAATTTAGGAACCTCACCCTGAAGACAAGGGCATCCCTTCTCAATGCCTTCTTCACTCTCAAACCATGCTGAGAAATGTGAAGAACTTCTTTTCAACATGACAATTAGTCTTGGGACCAAATTCAAGTTGTGTAGGCAAAGGAACAGTGAGGGAAGACAGTTTTCTTCAAAGTCCTCTATTGACAGCAGGGTCCTGTGCAGGGTTTAGCACTTAGGAAAGAAGTCATTTCTATACAGACTGAATCAAGAGCCATTAATGAGTAGAAAAATAATAGGAAAAGCTCTTAAAATTTGAGTTCATCTACTGACCTAGGTTGTTTGTTTTTTTTCTGAGCTCCTGGGATTCAGTATCCTTATAGCACTTTAAGTGGTCAGTGTGTAACACAGTTCATGTTGAGCTGCTCTTCTGATGCTGTGGATGTTTAGTTATCTGAATTCAGTGATACACTCTATAGCATGCAGCAATACATATTTGTATGTGGGTGTGCAGAGATGTTGTGTCCAGCAGGAGGGCTGGCTGGGTAGAAGGAGAGGAAAACATAATCTTTTCGTGCCTCTGGCAAGTTTCCCTAAGTGGCTCACCCTCACTGGATGGGGTTTGGTTTTTGTGGAGCAGTGGCTGCTGGAGAAATGCTGCAGCAGGCAGTTCAGCCCGTGTGTGTCGCAGCAGTGCATGGAAGAGGCATTATCCTCATTTATTTCTGTCAGGGATTAGGGATGCCCATTCTCCCAAGGCTGAATTTGCTCTTCATTCTCAGCTTCTTTTCCCTTTTCCTTGTTGAAAGATTCAGCCTTGCCTGTGGTACCTTTGCTCCCTGCACCCTTTGCTAGCAAAGATATGGAATGGCAGAGCCCTGATCCCAGCCTGAGGGCTTTCCTGGCATGGCCAAATGGAAAAGGCAGCTTTTCAGTTGTCATTCAGCTACCCTTTAGTCTGTTTTCAAAAGGAAAAGAAGGAAAAATGGGAATTCCTAGTAAAAGGAGAACAATAATATTCTTCATTACAATATTCTCAGCACTTTCTTTGTCTTATCTTCCTTTGAGATGACTGGAAACATCTCAGGACTGCCTGGGCAGCTCAGGGAGGTGTCTGCTCACAGCCTGCCAGTCCCTCCCTGCACAGCTGCCAGCTTCTGCCCTCAGCAGGAATGTTTGCCATCCATGGGCAGCATTTCCAATGGCAAAAAGAAATCAAATAAATAATTCAGGCAGCTCTAGCTACCTCTGCCACAAAATCTGCTGCTCCAGCAGAGGTCATTGGGAATGATAGGAAGCAGCCTTGGGAGGAGAGCAGAGCTCAGCAGTGACTTCCCAAGGGAAAGGCTGCTGGTGTTTTGTACCTGCGGGGCTTTTGTAAAGCAATACCCTGTGCTCAGTCCATCCTCCTGCTGCCTGGTGCTAACAGTGACAGAAATATTGGGATACACATACCCTGGGCATGGTCCTGTCCTACTGGTCTGGGAAATGTCTTCTGCCCCATGGGTAAGTGCAGCTGAGGTCATAAAAAGTGATCTAAAATTCCAGTTCTTTTCATTCATTAGCTCTGAAAACCTACAGGGAAAGGAGCAGAACCCACTAAAGGTGCAAAGCTGAAGAAACCTTGCTTCTCTTGTAGGCAGCTCTTCTGCTGTATCCCAAGCTTGCTACCAACACTTTTCCTGCAGGTGTAGATGGGAATGATGTTCTTGAGGGAAAAGTCATGAACATTTTTCTGAAATAAATTAAAGGGGCTTCTATCTTTTCGTAGTTGGGAAACAATGAAGAGTTCTAGGTTTTGGGAGAGGACTCTGAAACTCTTGATTTTGAACTCCCTAAACTTCCAAATCCATCTCCCATGGATCCAATCAACAGGTGGCAGTAAAAATTCAGATCAAATAGATGCAATATGTGGTTAATTTAAAAACAAATCCTTGTACTTCAGATGCTGGGCTCTGATTACAACTGATACGATAACAGTGGTGAGGAAACCCTGGGCTCATTTCAGCCAACACGTGGAAGGGTTTGGAAAGCATTAACTCATAGCTGGAGGCCCCCAAGGAATACTGAGCCTTTCTGCCTCCAGTGGTGCCATTTTTTAGCAGAAGGAACAGCTGGATTTGACTCTTATCTTCAGGGGCTTAAGCAGGAATTTGGTCTGAGAGGACTGTGCAGGTTTCCTCGCCAGTGTTCCTGGCGGTGTTTTACGAGTCCGTGTGATGGCCCGGGTGTCTCCATGTGGGCTCTTTACAGCAGGATCACAAAGATAAATGAAACACGGTAGAAGCTGTTAAATTCCAGTGCCCCCTCATGGCACAACAAGTCATGAACTCTACCAATTAAAAAAAAAAAAAAAAAAAAGTGATCTAAAGTGCATCTCTTCTACTAAAAGCATGTCAAAATTTCAATGAAAATACTTTCTGTTGTGAATTTTTGTATCTGTTTATGAAAACTGAACTGAAATTGTAAATGTTTTTATAAATGCTAACTGAAAAAATTCCAGTTCTGAAACCAAAAGAGATGTATTTAGATCATCAAAAATTTTATTTCATGGAATTCAGAAATAGAGTTTTAAAAAAAGGAAGCCCACTAAAACCCACCTCAAAACCAAAGTAAACCCAGCAAACAACAACAAAGTAAGATGCTCCTCTAAACTTATTTTTTCATCTTTCTTCCAGCCTGGGAGAGGAAATTCTGCCAGTCCACTCCAAACTAAGGAAAGGGAGGCACTACCAAGCTTTCTGAGCTGAGGGAAAATACAAAAGGTAAAATACAGTGACATCCCCAAATGATGTGCTCAGTGCCACAACTTCCTCGGAAGATGCTGCTCTCATCCAGGTCACAGCAGTGGGACTGGATGCAGAACACTTTCACCAAAAGGCAGAATTTACAAAAAGTGAATACAGACAAACATTTAAAAATTTTAATATTGAATGCACTCTCTGTGTCAAAGCATTAATGGCTGGAGAGTTTCCTTCGCATTTTCACTGAGAAAATATTTGCTTCTTCTGGTGACTCACTCAGATTACTGCTTCAAGAACTGTGCAAAGGTGAAAGGATTTGTTCTGCCTTTTCTAATTCATCTGCTGAGCATGTTTGTTTCTTGAAAACTTGCTCACTGAGTAGTGTTTGCTCTACTTTATTACAGTATTCTGCTTGTTGGACTCTTTTTGCAGATCAGTCCCTGGTATGAGATTAAAAGTTTTAAGTGACACCTAATGCCCTGTTAAGTTGCTAAGTCCTGGAATAGCATCTGGAAATTATATCTGTCTCTCTAGGTGGATTCTTGGAAGTGAATTCACTATAAATGTAATTCCCCCTTTACTTTCCTTCCCAGCTTTATCTCCTTTGAGACCTGACAGGCAAAAGTCAAGACAAGTTATGAGACAATTGGTGTAAAATCTGTGTACATGTAAATCTAAGTTAGTGCACATAAAAGGAAGGAAAATCAAAATTAGAACAGTACTGGCAGCTATGTGATAGGAAATCTGGAAGCTTTTCATTCCGTCTTGCATTGGAAGCATAAAACAAGAAAATTGCAGGTAATGGGAATTTTGATCCAGGCAATGAAAACCAGAGATGTACAGAGGAGAGAAGAGCGAGACTGAAAAATCAGTGAATAATCCTATTTCTCTGAAAGCAATTAGCTTGGTTAATATTACACGGACAAAAGTTATTACAGTTTGTAGAGGGCCAGTCTGTGGATGAATGTTTCAAAAGGAGCTAATGCTAGACAAAAGTTGTGCCTGAATCTCTGCATCAAAATAGCCCTTCCATGTTTATACCTCAGAGTCAGACATTAAAGTTTGCCAGAGTGTTTTGTGTGGGTCGGGAATAACGATTTCTGGGAGTTTTGTTGCTTTAAAATACATGCAGCTGAAACTGCCTGGAGAAATATTGGTTGTAGATGGCTGGTTATGAAAAGGTTTAATAATTCACATTCTTTATGTAATATATTATTGACTGCTCATTCAACCCACACCAAGGTGGAGCAGCTGACGTGGCTGGAAGCCATTTGGATCCCACCTCTGAAATGGAGGGAAGGATTTACATCTAATCCCCTGCATCTAAACCAGAAAATGTTCAAGTTTAGGAGCTGGGGCTGCAGAGCTTGGTTGTGGTGGAGGAAGCTGGGGCATTACAGTGCTTGAGGATTTTTATAAAGGTGCTGCAGGGAGCAGAGCCAGGCTGGGTTTGACTCCTCACTTTACCTAAATTGTTCTCCAGTGTTACGACCTGCCCTGTCTCAGTGCAGGAGCAGTGAAACCCCAGCCATGCCGACCTCAGTACAGCACAGCCCAGCTCCACGTGAGGACTGTCAGTAAATCAGCCTGGCTGCAGCCAAACCACAAGTAAAAGCAAGCTGTGAAGCAGCCTCAGCATGGCCAAACCACATGTGAGAGCACTGAAAGCCACCCTCTGCATGGCCAAATCCCACACCACGGAGCGGAGTGCTCGGGCTTGGTGTGTTTGCTGGGAGAACTCAGCACCGTGGAGAGTCCCACCACAGCACTCAGCCTCTCTCCACCTCGGGTCTGAGCAGGCACACAGACCCACTCCTGAGTCTTAAGTCTTCAGGTAGGAAAAATTAACTCCAGAGCTAAACATAGTAGTGGGTTTAGGATGGTGTAGTGGGTTTAGGATCAACCTGATCCAGGTTTGAAAGAGCTGAACGCGCGAAAAGATCAAGCTCAGAAAGGGCAAGACTAATTTTTTCTTGCCTGATTCAGACAGAGCTGGTATTGCTGAGTGATTCCCACTAATACATCCTCTACTAATGGCCCTGACCACTTAGAGGAAATCAGTCAAGGGCAAAAAAAAAACCCCACTTGGCTCCTGTGATTAATCTTTCCATCCAGAAATGAGTAAAATGCAATTAGTAATCCTATTTTCACTTGTCCAGACTTCAAAAAGCCATTTTACTAGATGAGAGGGATAACTATGAGAATTGAGCCTCCAGTTCACCCATGTTTTGTTAACTTGCCATGCACTGAGCTTTCAAATGGCTTTTTGTTATTACACATTTCATGTATTAACAGCCCTGCAGTTCATTATTCATGAAATATTTGCAGGGGGTTATGGACTTTTTCTCCCAGTGAGAATCAAAGCCCTTCACAGAGGAGCTCAGCATCATCATGTTCGTTATACAGGGGCATGAAATGACCTGCCTGGTGTTGCTCAGGAGGTCAGCAGCAGGCCTGGACGTGGAACCTGCCTCTTCTGAGCCCACACTCCACCCCCTGAATGCTGGTCTCAGCTAGCTGCTGCAGAGAAAAGTCCCAAAAAGGGCTGCTGTTTCTTGCTCCCTCCAAAGAAATCTGGCAAACCCTGCTGTCTGGGGCAGCGAGTTTCTCACCCTAGCACAAAATGCACTTCTGTGGGAGCCAGTGGAGGATTGTGCCGGGAAGGGCTGCTCACAGGAGCTGGTAGGAACATTTATGGGTGTGCTCAACCAGCAAGGGCTCGTTTGGCTTTTCCTTGCACTGGTATGTTTGAACATGTTTCTGTTTAGTGTGCCAGGAGGGAGTCAGAGAGCTGACTTCTGTAGGATAATCCGGGATTCCTGGCCTTTGGCACATGGTGTGGTTCTTGAAATTAGGGTCACAGCTTCCCCTATGTAAAGCAAAAAGACTTCACTGGCTGAGGTGGAGAAGTTGAGCATGTGTAGATGTTGAGGCTTTGCCTAGGGGAAAAAACTTGCATTCAGTGTAAGAGGCTATTAATCTACCAAAACCACTTTGAGATTTAAAAATTAATTTATTTAATCAATACGCTTTTCATTTTCCATTTCCAGTCCCCTGGCTGAGCAATCTGTCAGGGTATCAATGCCATAACTTATTTACACGCTTTGCTAAATCCTCTAAATGCAAGATTTGACATCTCATTTTTCTCTCCCTCATTCCAAGCTCCCCTTTTTCAATCGTGCCTGACTGAGCATTACCAGGATACACAGAAATGTGGAGCCAGGCTGGTACTGAGCAGTACAAGCTAAGGTGCCTGGCTGCCTGCCCTGCTCTAGTCCCAAATATGAGCTATGGACAGCTGAAAAGAGGCTTCAAGGGCAAATCTTGAAGCCTGTTTTGTTGTCACACCTTTTCTGCTCCTGTGGAGAAAGGAGGACATGAATATGATGAATTCATCCCTCTCCATCTCCGACACAAATTGGTACATTTGGTAGAGCCCGGAGAATAACATTATTATTATTATCATCATCATCGTTATCATAATTGTTATTGTGGAAGAGTTGCTGTTTAAAAGCAGGACAGAAATTCTCTGCAATATCTTAAAAGGCCCATTATTGACTCTATGAAGTATCAGCCACTGTATTTATCAATAACATGTGACACACTCATGTAAAATGATTTCTCAGGGCAGTAAAAATACTCAGCAATATATGAAATAAAGCAGTCCTAGGTGTAAAAAGGGATCAGGAAAATGCCAGTGACATTATAATTATTTAGCACAGCAACAATGCTGAATAGAGGGAAGGAACAGAGAGCAGGGTAACAAGTGAGGGAGGGAAACTATTGTTGTATGGAATGGAAATCCTGGGTGAAATCCTAAAGGGAGTTTGCCATTATTTGAATTGGGGGTTTTATTGCTTTAAGAACTGGAGAAAAAAGTAGAGAGGAAAAATGCATAAAAGTGTTTAAATATGTGAGATTTGCTTTTGCTGTCTGGTATTATATTCTGATCACAGCTGCACCATGGTATATCTCTATGTGTGCTTTTACACCTCATTATCTGATGGTCTTTAAGAAAATATGAGAACGTAAGAACAAAAAGCCAAACAAAGCCCACTTTTGCTCTTGCCATATCTTATCTCTTTAATATAGGATAATTATGAACACGTCCACCGTGTGGTTAAATATATTCCTTCTGTTTCTCTAGTTATACTTTATAATTAGCTTTTAACTATCTCCACCAGCACCAAATCAACATATATTAGTATTTTCTCCTGCTTTATGAAGCTAAAGGCTCTGCAGATCTTAAGTAGATCCCTATCTCCCCAACACTTGTCACTTCAGTACTCCATCACCTTGCTGTGGATAGAATTAGTTTTTGCCACTTTCCATTCAGTGGGAAAATCTTCCCTGGCCCTCAGCAAACGCTCCAAGCCTGGGTCTGATTTGGCAAGGTCAAATGAAAACATCTCTCCACACTTACTTAAAGCAAGGCATGGCTCAAACCCTGCTTTGTCCAGCTGTCAGAGGCCTGAGGTGGGAAGTGGCTCAGGCACAAAGACAGGGAGATGGATCTGCTGGAACTACATCCATCGGAACTCGGGGGCTGAGGTGTCTCGGGATCCTTCTCTCCAGGCTTTTCAGCAACCATCCCTGCCAGAAATACAACAAACACCCATTCTTTTATTAGCCCCTTTGGTATCTAATGAGGCTGGGTTTGACAGCTCCAGCTTCTGGATTCCTGCTGCAGCAGCCTGCTCCTGCTTGTATGCTCTTAAGATAGGAGTCCGTGGGGGTGGGACCTGTTAAATACAGAAATACTGGAGAAAAGTGGGCTCACAAATGTCTCCTCTTCAGTGGGAGGTGGGAGAGAACGTTTAATTGAGCTACTCTACTGCTCTCATGAATCCAGGAGAGAAAGCCCATGAGGATAACTTAGGACTTTAGAGAGACAAAGTTTAGGAGTTCAGAGTCACTGTGTCTGTTTGAAGGCAAGGCCACTTCTGTCGTGCCTTGCGCACCTCTAACAGATTCAGAAATTAGGGCTGTACCCTCCCCAAATCCTGAAATCTGGTAAAAGGAGCAGAGCCTGATCACCAGTTCTTGGGCAAGAATTGTAGAGCCAGCACAGAGGTAATTTTGTTTCCTGATCTGTGAATTGAAAAGAGGAACTGGGGATGAAATAAATGGGAAATTCCATGAAAACCTATGTGCAGAGAATTTTCTGACTGGCTGCGAGAGTCTGTCAAAATCAGAGCAAGATTCTTCTTCCATCTATCCTTTCTTAGAGACCACAAGTGCCAGAGGATAACTTAGGTCTCCACTTGGAAAGTGGAGAAGTGCCCTGAGCTTTGAGCCAGGAACAAGAAAAAAACACTACAAATATAGAGACTGTGCTTAGGAGTGTTCTCCCCTGTTTAAAGACATCCAAAAATCATCAGTGACCTTGAGACAGAGAATTTCTTTTACCTTAAACTCTCCAGTTTCTCAGCCAGTCTTCAGTCCTTAGGGTGTGCCCTTTGCCTTCATCCTTATTTCTTGGACAATCTGATCTATTTGCCTTTTGGGCAAATAACCTCAAAATGTTGGCACTCAGGGAAAATTGAATGGATCTGCTTCCAGAAGGGAAAATGCCCAAATAACAAGGAAGTGCTTTTGAATGCACTGACTCTAAATATCCCCGCTTCTTTTTTAATATCTCTTCCATTGTTTCATAGAGAATTAACACATTTCCAGAAATATTTAATGACCCCATTCTTATTCTTCTACCTCCAAGTCTGTAACTTGAATATTGGGTACCCTTGGAAACAATTGAACCCTACACTCCCAGCTGCTTGGAGACTGCTTTATTCTGTGTGTCTCATCACCAAATATTCTGGAAACATCACTACCAGATCCAAAAGAGGTAAGGGAGAGCTTGAAAGCTCTACTTCACAGTGGTATTCTTTATAGTACTTCCCTCAGTGGCAGGCTTGCAGCAATTTTTTTTTAAAGGTAATTAAGACATTACATCAATCAAAAAAGCTAATCAGAACAAAATGCTGATTTCTGTCTCCTGTTCTGTTTCTCTCTCTCTTTGCAGAGTAGTTGCTGATATGTGTGCTGGACTTCTAATCCTTTAATGGGGGCACAGGCTTTTGAAGACTCCCTCTCAGAGGTGCTATTACCAAATATATGCTTCTAATTTAACTTCTCATGCCGTATTACAGTAGCCTGAAGCAATTTTAGGTGTTGGGTTTGTGAGAAAAGCCCAATGTTGATGTTTATCAGATGACCTTTCAAAGGGTAATGTGGGGGTTATCCATTGGCATGATTAGGACCATATGTAGGTGACTTTTCCCAGGCATTGCTTCCCGCTTTTCAAAATCCCATCTATTTTTACCCAAATTCAGCCAGGTACCTTTCATCTCTGGTATGTTCATGGGCATGACAAAATGAGACTGAAGCAAAGCATTTATTCCTTTGGAGTAATTTCTACTGGGAAAGTCAGGAAATTTTTCATGCATTAATATCTAGTGTCAACACAACGTTATTGTAGATAAACTCCAACTTTGTTTTAAGTTTGACCCTTTCACGTATTTACAGCGGTGTTCCTTTCCCTCCTCTGCTGAACTGTCCCCTTTTACAAAGACTTCTTGAAAGACTGGGGAGAAGTGGCTTTTCTCTGTGAGATTCAGCTTTTAGTGACCTAGCAGGGATGTCCTGCTTTGAGGCTGCTGAGAGACAGGGATTTGAAGAATCCATTATCTGTGCCACAAACAAGGACAGAGAACAAATCCCCCTTGATGTTTTGCCTGTAAGAGGATCATTTTGCCATTTTGGAAGCTCAGTGTTTTCCCCATGGCTTATCATCTCGGTAGAGAGCAGTTGGCAATGTCTCCTGTAAGTCTTTGAAAATATGTTATTAACATATATTGTGGGGTTTTTTAAATTTTTGTGGGGTTTTTGTTGTTGTTGGGTTTTTTTTGTCAGGCTGAAGATCTTTCTGTTACTGAATCTCAGCACCATCAGCTGGGATTGCCTCAAGAGATGCCATGGTGAGATGCACTGCAAAGCACAGGGGGAGCTCTAAAGGTGAACATGGTGATTAGATGTGAGCCAGGGCAGTGGGTGAGGAGGCAGGAATTCACAGGAACTAAAAACCCTTCTAGGGCAGGAAATAGGGCAAGCACCTTATGAAGACTTTAAGTTTAAAAACTACACTTAAAAAGGCTTTTTCAGTGGATAGGGACTTTGGTCCATGTAAGTAGTTTTTATGCCTCAGTATTTTGAGGTGAGGTGACAGCCTGGATTGTCTAAAATAAATTTATCTTGGAGCAGTTCACTGTTGAGAAGCTGGTGATATTTTAAGTTGTTCTGCCCCGGATTTGTAGTTTATTATTGGGAAGTATTGATTACTCTTCTGCCACCAACCATCCTAGGGCTGAGACACGCTTAGGAGATACAGGTGAGAAAAAACTCCAGCCCCAAAATTATGTGTGTGTTGCCTTCAGAAAGAAATTAGGAGAGAGGTATGTGTGATACCATAAATGGTACTAATAACAGAGGAAAACCCATTTCTTTCTGCTGATATATTGAAGGGTTTTGTAATTAAAGGCCTCTAAGCCTGCAAGCCTGGGTCTGTTCATGGTTTGACTGTTCCAGAGGACTGGGAAGCTTTCAGGTTTTGAAAGGGTTTGTGAAAATGCAATAATCCCAGAGGCCAGCAGTCAGGTTGTGCCTTTTCCATGGTAGTTCCAGTGGCTCCTTATCTGGGGAATCATTGCACAGGTTGGGGCTTTGCTGGAGAATACTTACAGATCTCAGCCCAAATGTACCAATTATGTTCAAACAGTGTGGGGATAGAATATTCCCATAAATAAATGGGAATATTTTCTGTATTCCATAGATTCTGGTGATAACAGCTGTGAATATTATCTCAGCAGTTGCACTTCCCTCTCTGCTTGCAAAAGGTATCACCATAAAATTTAGGGTGGGATTTAATGTGGGAATTTGGGTTCTTTGATGTGAAAAGATGGGTTTGAAAACCTCAGCCTTAGCAAACAGCAGCTAATAATAATGATAACAACAACAGAGATAAGCCAATTCATATCTCCCCACCCGAAATATTTATCTAATGAATTAGCTAATTGCATTTTGTTTCCTGATGGGTGGGTTGGTAGCCTTTTGCTGTGCGACAGGCCCAGAGGAGCTCTTGTGCAGCCTGATGCCAAGAATATGTGTTAGTTCATATTCTGTTATTTGCTTTGGGTTCAAGGTGGCGAGAGGAAATTCCCCAGCAATCAGCCCTAAGTAGTTTTGCGGTGAGCTGCTCTTTCAGTGCTTGGACATCACTTAGAAGAGGAGGGGGGAAAGAAGAAAAATCCCTTGATCTGCTTCTTGTAATTGAGACATTTGCCATCTATCTAGAGAAAAGCATTAAAAAAAAAAAAAAGGCAAGTTCAGACATTTGAGCGTACCCAAATTAATTCTGGTGTCATTTCATCTGCCTAATTGGGCCTAAAAATAGCCTGTGGGAAGGGGTACCAGCAGCCTTGAATGCCTGAAGCAATTAGTATCCATTATTTCCTGGGTGCCTCCCTTAGCCAGGTGTCAGAGCTCTGTGTTTTCATCCCAGGCTGTTCCCTGGGAACAGGCTGTGCGTGCAGGGAGCACCGAGGAGGAGCCGGAGCCCGGGCAGGCCCGGGAGGGCGCCCAGAGCAGCCCTGCAGCCAGGACAGCGCCGTCCCTGCTCTGTCATCGCCAGTCCCTGAGAGCCATCACCACCCACCAACAGTTCCTCCAGATAAGGCCCAGCCAGCTGGGAGGAGAAAGCCTTTGATATTCCCTGCCTCGCTGAGTAAGTCTGCCATAACAATAATACTTTGAACTTTTACAGCACCTTTTCATACCAGGGGCTGAGTGCTCCACAAACATTCATTCCCCAAGCCTCGTACCACCCATTTGAGGAAACCTTTTTTTTTTTTTT
>VXBR01000360.1:1556538-1586177 GCA_013400215.1 Cisticola juncidis
TTTTTTTTGCATTGTACCACTTTTTCAGGCCAGACCTGCCAAAGAGCTCAGCACCCATTTTGCCAGGACTGGTGGAATTATTTCCTTTGTGTTGCCATTTTAGATATCTGTGGCCAATGTCAGTAATGTTTACCCAGCTCCTGCCCAAAAAAAAAATGCTTACAGCTAGGCTTCTTCAGGTCTGCAAAAACTGAGCTAAAAATCTTGTAACCTGCTTTGTCTCCTGCTTATAACCCTCAGAGCACCCTGATGAGAACTTTTTTGAGGAAGCAAAATTCCATCAACCCTCCACCCAGTTTCAGTCAGACCCTTCTGTTGTCTGTAGCCAGATTTCTTTTTTAGCTGATGTTAGACCTTACAGGAAAAGTAGAGACATTTGTTTTGTTCATCAGAAGTATTTTCTGTGATGCTCTTCTGTTTGGAAACAGAGCAAGAGCATACTTGTCTCAGACACAGACATACAATAGATAAATAAAAAGAGAGATGCTACATCCCAGATAGGCATTGTATTGTGTTTTGCTACAGCAGGCAACAGGATTAGACTTTGATTTTCATCTGTCTGCATTCTCAGTGAGAAAATACAGTCAAGGCCCATTTTGCAGCTGATCTATCTCTATGGAAAGTTGATTTTAAAGTGGTGCCAAGTGCTAGTGAAGAATCCCAGCTAAGGTTTTCACAGTAACAATAACAGAGTCTCGCAGGGAGGGTGAGCTAAGAGTGCACTCTGCAGCCCAGAGGAAAACACAGGTGCCTTCCAATCACTGGCCCATTTGGGGAGTACACACATTTAATTTTCTGAAAGGACATCACCTGTACAAGCACTCACAGCATTCATCCCTACCCCCGCCCCTTGTCTGACCAGAGCATCCAAAGGGTAAAGCCTTGACATGGATACAGCATCCGAGTCCTGCTCCAAAGTCAAACCTCTGACTCCTTCAGCTCTCATTTCCCCTGATGCGACTGAAAATCAATCAACCTCCTTGGTCTGTTTAATTATGGGGCAAATTAACTGTGTGAGCTGGAAACACAGCTATCAGTTTATTCCTCTTCCTAAAGTATGCCAAAGTCTTTGGTCATTCAAATCCCAGGAATCTGAGGCAGATCATTCATACACTTGTTGCAGTGACCCCGGTCGCTGAAAATAGAAATGTAAACTTCAAACAGAGAGTTGTTTATCCACGCCAAGTTTGTAATCTTGTGAGATTCGCCCATCACAAATCATAAATGCAAAGTGGAATAAAGGGGGAAATTTGGAGTGATAGAGCCTAGCTACTATTAAATATGTAATTTATTCAAGCAAGGCTGGAATAACAGGGAAATGGGATATAGCCTGATGATGGGTTGAACTTCCTTTAACATGTACCCCTGGGAAAACAGAGAGACACTAAAGCCTAAATGTGGGAAAAAAATAGAAGAAGAGAAACAGACAGGCAGAAGAGGCAGAGCTGTTTGAACAGTCTTTGAACTGCTGGAAAGAGGTGCCCCCCACATCACTTTCTTTACTTTCCCTGCAGTGGAACAGCTGTGTTTCTCACTGCTCACCTTGGAGGTGGCTGTGCACCTAAGAATAACACTGACAGGGGGGTGCAGGGAAGGTGCTAATCTTTTGCCGTGTGTGTAGGTATGTAATCATTTAACAGATAATCTCAGCCTCTGTAAAGACAGCCGTTCATTTTAAAACAAAGACCAAACCCACTGCTGCCGGGGAGCTCTGATCAGTTCATAATTTAGCTTTAGCTCTCACAAAGTCCTCATCATTCAGGTGAAAAACACCAGATTTGTGTAAATCAGAATAGCCCCAACTTCCTTGCAACCCAGAGCATCGGTGTCCTCTGGCTGAGCTTCCCTGTGACTGCCTTCCCTCTGGACAGGCGCCGCATCAATAAGGCAGAGGAAGGTGAAATGATGGAAATCAATCTGCCTCTCATTAGTGGGATGAATAGAAGTGTTCTGGGGAGAGGGATCGATGAGGGGCTGAGATGTGGTAAGGACTGGTTAAAAGAGGGATTGAAGAAGGATGTTAATACTTTTTTATTTTTTCCTGATAGTTTGGAATAAGCTTTGGAGGGCTTTTGGATAATGGTGAACGGCATCACATACGTTCCGAGTATAAACACTGCTCGACAAAACGAGCTCAGGGGAGATGTTTTGTGTGCAGGTGCCACAATGTTTTTACAGATTTCAGGGAGTTTTAAAATAAGAACCACACATTTTCCTATAATGAGCACGGGTGTTTGTAGTTGCACTGGAACTGAGCCACTGAAAGCACACAAATATTCTGTAGGCATAAGATATGTGTGTGTTTATGTTTGCCTGTGCTCAGGCACACACAAACACACACAAATAGCAGCAGAGCCACTTATACATATTTATTTCCCTTTTTCCTACTAGGTAGCATAATCATTGCTGTATTTGTAGCCCAAATTATTCCCAAGGAGGAAGAAAGTGAAACATTTCCTCATGTCTATTTCTACTTATAGGCAAAACTTTGCCTATTAGCAGAAATGGAGACGAGGAAATGTTTCACTGTGGATGCAGTGAGAAGTGTGGGATTGAAGCAGTTCTGGAGCAGGCAGTGTGGACACAAGGAGAGGTCTTTTCCCAGGCCTGAGCACCTTGCATTTCCCACAACACAAATATGGCATTGCTGCTTCTGGGCCCGGGGCCAGCTCATTGCAATGCAGCACTCCAGAGGGAGGAGAGGCAATTTGCCACGACACCTTTTCCATCTTGCTGCCTCGCTCACTGCTGCAGTTACAGATGGCCAACATTTGTGTCTTAAACATTTATCCTGAAAAATAGAGACTTTTGTATAAAAAGTATTTGGTGCACCAAA
Source organism: Cisticola juncidis (assembly GCA_013400215.1). Taxonomy (NCBI): domain Eukaryota; kingdom Metazoa; phylum Chordata; class Aves; order Passeriformes; family Cisticolidae; genus Cisticola; species Cisticola juncidis. Next base: position 1,559,375 of record VXBR01000360.1, read on the forward strand.
ATATTTCCCTTAAATTTAAATTTTCATCTCGTTTCGATCTTCGGAAAACATTTTGAAATTTCAGATGTTGTTTTTCCTCCTTTTTGTCACTTTCCTTCTGTCTCACACTCTGTTTTCTGAATGCAGTAGATATTTGCCAAGGTTGAAGGATTTGGTAGAAGGGTCATTTTCTCCTTTTTGTTCCCACTTTTTTATTGTTTTTCCTGCTACTTAAGGCTTTACCTATATTGTTAGTGTAGTGCATTAAAATTTGGCTAGCACAGAATCTCAGCCTCCTATCACACCTCTTAATGCAATAAGTACAAGATAAAATATTATATTATATTATATTAGAATCACCTTTTTTTCTTCTTTACTTGAAGTTTGTAAAATTACCAAATAGATGTAAAAGTAGATAAACATTTCTTAAAATTCTGACATTTAGGTTTTTCATGCAGTCAGTGGCAGATGGAAGCTATTACTGGAAAAGAAACAGAAGTGAGAAATTTTACTAATATTTTGGGTAAAGGAATACAATTTGTCTCAATTTGAACTCTGAAATATAAACAACTTCAAAATTAAATGAGTATTTTGAAAACTCTACTTATTGTCTCCATGCCTTGCACATGCAAGTTGAGGGTCTAGGTGGGCTTTGACTGAAAAGCAGCACTTCAAGTTCACAAGACATCAAGAAACCTCATCTCTTCACACTTGGGTTACATCCCAAAATCAGGCCAAAACGAGGAGCTCTCAAACCCCTGGTGAGCTGCAGTTTCTGAGAGTATTTTCTTCTGCGTACAGCAGAACATGTTGCTCCTAAAACAAAGCCTGTCTGCTCAGAGCTCCAGATTCCTAGGCCTGCAGCAGTCCTCAAGGAATCAAAATGTACATATTTTGCTGCTGAGTGTATCTGAGATGTCCCAGTTTATTTTTGACAGGACTTGTTGCCAGGCTCAGTGTCAGCGTCTAGAGATCGAGATGAGATTCTTCAGAATCTGTATTTTACATCTTAACTTGGCTCTCTCAAAAATCACCCTGGAGTGGGTGGACTTTGCACCTCTCTGCTCCAGGTAGCCAAGATTTTGTTTCAAGATTGTGTTAGAGGTTTGGGCTGATTTCAAGGCTCGCCCTCGATCCTACATATGTCTCGTGCTTTTTGCTTGTGGGTTCAGTGTTTTGTAGTGACCCAAACTAGTTCAGGTCCTGCAGAGGTACTGTGTGAAAAGGGATGGGTTCTGCATGTCCTTCCAGGAGGTTTGTAATATTAAGGAAAAACCAGTCACAAGAAGGAGAATATACAGGGATAATTGCTCTCACAGCGTATAAACGAGATGTTTATTCCCATGCAGAGAAGTGGATCAGCTGTTTACCCAGGAAAGGTCAGGTTTTTATGTGGTGCCTTCCTGTGACACCCAGGGGTGAAGCTCTTTGGGAGCAGTTCTGGGAAGCTGCTGTTGCATTTCCGAGCATCTGAACGATGGTTAGGACACCCCGTGTACGAGGTGCTTAACGGCCCCTGCCGCCAGGAGTTTATAATCCCTGGTTTATCAGAAGCTGATGGGTTTTGGCTCCCCATACAAAGATGGGAAAGGCTGCCAGGGGTCTGGCTGTGCCCGTGGCTACCCGCAGCCCCCAGGAGCAGCAGGGCTGGGTGAGGAGCACAGGGTGGTCACCCTGGTTCTCCCTGCGGGAACGGCGGCGGCAGCTCCGCCGCGGAGCGAGGCGAGAGGAAACGCAGAACAATCGGCAGGGAAATCCAACCCAAAATAACGCGCTGGCCTTCACGAAAAGGAAAGGTCACTGCTTGAAAGGCACTGTTTGAGAGCTGGGAGGGGTTAAAAAAGAGTGAGTGGAGGCCACTCAATGCCTCTGCGTTCCAAAGAATTCCTTTTTTACAAGGAAAACAATGCAGGAGAACAATGCGGATACTTGCAGCGCTTTCGAGGCAGTAGATTTGGTTTGTTTTTGGGGGTTTTTTTCCCCTTATAGAAAATAAATTGGAACATAAACAAGAGGCATTGGCTACAGAAGAAAGCGGGAGCTTTTGTGGAGATTTAAAAATAACCAAAAGTGAGGAGCGTGCTGGCAAAGCGTTCTGTGTCCTCAGCACCGCACGGAAAACACGGCACAGCCTGAGCTGCTTGAGGAAGGGAAAGGCTACAAAAGCAGATGGGGAGACATAATGTGGCAAACTTCAGACCTGCCAGATTTTGTTTTGGAAGCCAGTGTTTGATGATAGGTTACCTCACGATGGGAACTGGATTGCAGACTTTGCCAGCTCTTTGCCCAAACATCTAAAATCTTTCAAAACATTTTTTCTCCAGCAGACCAGTTTATTCCAACAAATTGTATTACCACGCACTGTGCCCCAACTCAGTCTGGTGCTTAGAGCTGCCCATAACTGAATATTCATCAGGCAAACCAGGCAAACAGCAGGTTTTTCTGTGCTCATGCAGTACCTGGCAAATAAATTTACCACACAAATAAAGCACACTCAACCCCTCCAATGCATTAACCTCAGCAGCTTTAACTTTTTAAGGCATTCACTTAACTTTTTTTTTTTTTCAGTAGATAAAGCACTGTTGGTGGTGTTACCTGATTCCTGACCTCTCTAATTACACTAGTGCCAGCATATCCTCTGCTGCTGGAGAGGGTTTTTGTACTGGAAAAGGTTATTTTATTTTTCTGAATGAAAATAAGCTGCTCAGTATGCCCAAGTACACAGCAATAAAACACTTGCTTTGGTAAAGAGAATTTGGTACTTGAAAGTAGGGATTTTTTTAAAGTTTTATTTTATTGTAGCTGAGTCTGCAATGAGTTAATAGTCACAAAAATGTCAATATTACAGCCAAAAGGTCTTTATCAGATAGATGTTGAAGAAAAAAAATACACTGGTTTTTCTGTACTGGCTATTTGTGTTGATAAATGCAAGTTTAATTACCCTCTATTGGTTTCACTTGGCCTAAGTGGCTTTATGTTTCTTTATTTCCTTCTTCCATATGAAACAAAGTTGCTGATTAAAGGCTGAACATTTCAATATCAGTGGCCAACCTTCCAGTCCCTTGTAGCTGTGCATCAGTCTGCACATTTTAGCTTTTCTTTGACTTTTGTCACCGAACATCTCTGAAGTTCAGACTGACTAGAAATCACTTTTGAGATAAATGTTTTGTCATGTGAAGTTTTGCTTGCTTGTAGCAGTGAAAAACCCAGAGCAACTGGCCACCTAAACTTACTCCACCAAGCTTTAAGCAGAGGAGGGACAATTGTAACCTGATTTCTTTAGGATAAACCTCACAGAACAAGGCAAGTAAAGGGATTTAAAGCTTTTGAGGGAGGGTTGTTAGATTGCACAATCAGCTTGAATCCTGGCCCTGGGTAGAACAGCCCTTAAATTCAAGATCAGACCCTTGGGTTCCCCTCAAGTCAGCACAGAGGACTCCCCAGGACTCCTCAGGGCTCCATGGGATGGGCACACACCTGGGAAACAGCAGAGGAGCTGCACTGTAAAGCTGTTAGCAGAAAATTTGGGAAGAACTGCTCTGGTAAAATTTGGGATTCAAGTTCAGGCATCAGTGGTGATGCTAACACTGTCGGAATGGCTCAGTCACTCTCAAGCTGAACCAGGTTTACCTGAGTCAGGTGAAGTGACCAGATCTGTGCTCAACATAAACCAGGTGACCTCCACATCTCCAGGGCTAATCATTCTTGCACCTTCAGAGCTACAATATCACTCAGCTTTTTTTTTTTCCTCAGGCTCTTAATCCCCTCTCAAACAGACAAATACTCCCCTTGGAGGCTGCCATGCCCTGTGCAGTGGAGAGCCTGGCAGGTGACCCAGTTGGTGGGAGCAGGGCAGCTGCAAGCAGGCAGCCACCAGGAAAACATGGGAGTTTCAGTGGTTTCTGAAGCCTGGGAATGGGAAGATGCCCTGAGCTAAGCAGGAGTTAAGCACAGTTACACAGAGGCCTGGCTGTTATGATTTAGGGTAGCTTTACTGAATATCTGTAAAAGTAGGATATAGAGCATTGTGCAGGAGAAAAATAGCTCTTTATGTAAGACATGACCTGGGGCATCATGCCAGGCTATCACTTCCAGATTTGGAAGGGTCTGGTGTTTTGTGTGGCATGATGGAAAGTTTTGAAAAATAAGATTTCCTCCTGGGTGCAGGTCAGCTGGGTGGCACCTGGCAGCCTGTGCACTGCTGTGTGCTAACCTGTGTGCCTCCCCTTCCCTCCCTGCTCCATGGGCACAGCACAGGAGCAGCAGGGAGAGCTGGGTTTGTCCTGGGGGATGCAGGAGCTCTGTGTGGGTGTCTGGGCTCCAAGCTGCAGCAGGACCCAAGCTCTGCACTGTGCAGGCACTCTCAGAAACGTGGGGTGTTGTGGCTGAGACCTCAGGACCTGGCAGTGTCAGCTGGGAGAGCAAAAGTGATTTCCATCCTTTCCTTTTTTCTACATTTCCAGTGTTCAATCAGTCTAAATTACTGCTGGGCCTTTGCCCATCATGTTGTGAAATGCTTCAGGGGCTAAAGGAAAAAAAGAAAAAAAGGGAAGAGAAAAAGATCAAACCATGGCCTAAACCTCAGGAGGAAGAAGATATCTGTCAGGACAAGCTCTTAACAGAAATGGGATAAAGAATACTTGTTTACTAAATCTTTCATGTCTGTAGCCAGTTCAAAGACATCTCACAGTCCTCCTCATTAGAAGAGCAAAGAAACAACAGAAAACAGCCCTCAGCCTGACCCATTAAAAGCAGCAGCTTTGTGTGCCGTGGTGTGGCAGGCATTCAGAGGTTGGGTTTTTTTCTTTTGCACCTACCACTGGTAGAGGAAAGTTCTTCCCAAGGCAATAGTTCAACCCCTGTGTGGAAATGTGAGCCAAGAGGCACTTTCTCAGTGGGATTTGGGTTTATTCACAGCACTTGTAAACAGAGTTCACATAAAGACAACACGTGCAGGGGTTGTGAGTGTGCTTGGGGACAACAACCTGTATTTTTTACAGCCAGGTCTTCTGAGGCACAGCTGATGGGACCCTTCCTGCTCTGGGGTGGGCAGTGCTCACTGATCCCAGTGAAAACAAAATTGTGTGCAGACATTCTGCAGAATTCCCTCCTTAGAGCCCACTGAAGCACAGCTTTGGCTTTCAGGCATCTCCCCTGCAACCCGTCCCTTGTGTCATTTCTGCAGGGGATTCATTGTTAACCAATTCTTTCCATATTTTCTTAATTTCTAAAGAATATCAGTTGAGTTTTACAGCCTTTTCATCCCTTCCCAAGCTTCATATCTTGCCTAAATGCTCATTTTCACTGCCTGAAGATCTTTTCTGACCTGAATGATTCTATGAATCTGGCCTGTACTTCAGCTTAAGGGAAAAGCTACACATTGGTTGAATTTTGGAGAAAAAGATTTGAACATTCAGCTAAATGTAAATTTATCTTGTGTTATGTCTTCCAGGTTCATTCATATTGTAATTTGCAAATGGCAAAACAATATTGCTGTTTATTAGAAAAACCAATAGCGCTCTCAAAATTTGGATGGAAAAACGATGTTGCAGGGATGATGATGATGAAAAAGTCACTCCCACATCTCCCCCAGGGTCTGGGCAGAGCGAGGTGGAACTCAGCTGATTCTTCCACAGGTATCAAGCACTGTATTTTTTTTATTCTTTGTGTTTGTTGGTGCTCCCACTCTGATCAGCCCTTGAATTATTACTTTTCAAAAAGATATAGGAGAGAAATTATGTTTATTCAGGGAGAGACATAATTTTCATCTGTTTAAAATGCAGCAGGTATGTTTTAAGCCCTGCAAACACACCCAGAGCTCCAGTTTGTTGGGAAGTTTTCTGCAGCACTGATTTTTTTCTATTTTACAGTAACCATGCCCTGGGGTACCAGGTAGGCTCGACAGCAGGAATGGGAGAAACAGACCTGGAAGATGCTTTGGGTACAGTCCAGCCAGGTTTTATGCAGCCTGCAAAGGCTGGCTTTGCACTACAAACCGGTCTGCTGTTGCCATCTGCTGGAAAAATCCCTAATGGAGATTTCCAAGCGTGGGGAGGAGGAGTATCTGCTGCTGTTGCAGAAATACTGGGGGCTTTTTGTGCTTTTTAAGGCAGGCTTTTTCCCTGCAGGTCTGTGTGCTGTGCCAAAGAACAATGTGTGCACCGGGCTGTTAGCACTGTGCACACTGAAGCACCCTCAACCAAGGCCAAGGTAAGAGCAAAACAATTCTTCCAACAAAAGCCTGCTGCTAGAGAGGCAAAAATTATCCTTCCAAAGGAAATCATCCTTTCTCTCTCTTGCAACCCTCCTGTTTCATCACACCATGGAATGGTTTGGGTTGGAAAGGACCTTAAAAATTACTTAGTTTGTCTTGGGCAGGGACACCCTCCCCTTGACCAGGTGGCTCTGCTGTGTCCCCAGATCTGTCACCTGAGCTGAGCAATCCCCATTCCACACACGTTCATACACAGACCACACAAACTTTGGCACAAAGAAAGGTCCTAAAGATCCCGTTCAGCCCAACACATCAAATCTAGAATTCATTTCTTCCTACACTGTCTGCACTTATTTCTCTCTCTAACTGCCACGCACGCAGAAATGTTTCTGCAGCCTGCTCCTGCGGGATTTTCAGAGGCCCTGGGTATCCTTTCCCTCAGATATCTTTTCCTCGCAGCAGGAGTCTTCAAAATCCTTTCCTCCTCTTAAAGATCCTGCGGCTCATCAGTCTGTGAAACGTTAAGAGCACATAATATCGTGGGATACTGACAGGAGAAATCTCTTCTGGCTTCAAGCAGCCTTGAGCCGTGCGTGCTGCTGTTTGCCACCCTCAGCTCCGTGTCCTCAGGCCCCAGTCTAATCTGCGAGGTGTAATTGCCACGGCATTAAATCCTTTGTTGGTGGCTGATCACCCCCGGCTCGTGGGATTACACGGCCCGGAGCTGGAGCTCACAAAGCAGGGAGGGTTTCCAGCCCTGCTGCTGACAGGGCTTTAAAGTGTCCTGCTCAAAGGAGGAGTCAGTGCGGTGTGAATCCTCCCCCGGCAGAGCTGAGAATAACGGGACTGTGCTGGCTCTGAGCTACTCTTACACTAAAAACTAAACCTGCCTAAAAACCGTCCTGCAGTGTGCCCTGGAATCCCAGAACAAGGGGTGTTGGGGCACAAACCCTGGCGGGGCTGACAGGGGCTGTTTCAGGCAGCACAGGGAACTGGTGGCACTCACCTGGTGGAGAAGGGGTGAAGGTGAGTTAGCCCAGACCCAAGGCAGCACTGGCTGTGTTCATGGGCCTCAGCGTGGGGACAGAGACAACAGCACCTTTATAAACCTGTTTATTATTTAAAGAACCTCTATTAACCTTCACTAGCAGAATTAAGCAGCTTCTGTTTCAAAACTACCGTACACAGACCCCAAGCATTAACTGTAGCTTGGAGGACTCCTAGGATGGGAAAGAATCTGCATCCCGAGCCATCCATACTCTCACTTGATGGGGAAACTGTAATGATTTTATTAAGGCATGTCCTCAATGTGCCTCTCGTTGTCTTGCCATTCTTGAAGCTCAAAATTGGTTTGTCCTAATTAGATTTCTGATGTGGAGGAGCTGAACTGCCAACTCATGTGGAAGTTTGTACTCACCGAGGAGTGACTTATCCTGTAGAATTTCTGTCATAGATTTCTGGGGGCCTCGTTATCACCAATTTTTATTTCTGCAATAGTGTAAAAATACTATTTTAATACTATTTATTATTTTTAAAGAAACTATTTTAAAACGGACTCCAAAGACTAAAATCATACCTGAGAGCCAGAAAGAGCAAATACACATAATACTTCTCCCTCTTTGTAGAATTAGTTTTCATACAAAACTATGTTGATGGGGATGTGCTTTTGTGTATTTAGTGACCTTTGCTGATTCATTCTCCAGGGTTCTTTGAGTTCATAGAAGCATGGAATAGTTCAGGCTGGAAGGGACTCCAAAGATCACCTCATTCCAGCCCTGCTGCCATGGGCAGGGACATCTTTCTCTAGACCAGGCTGCTCAGAGCCTCATCCCAGAGCATCAGCTGGCCTTGAACCCCTCCAGGGATGGGGCAGCCACAGCTTCTCTGAGCAACCTGGAAAACCAGAACAATGGAAAACCAAAGCATCCTTTGGTTATTCCAGCAGGTTTGGGAACAAATTGAAGGAGGAGCAGAGCTGGCCCGGTGCCACAGCTCTGCATGCAGTGGGGATGGAGGAGCTGCAATAATGTGTCTTCTTGGCTGAGTCTTTAAAAATAAGGCACATTTCTGTTGTTCCTTTTCAAGCATTACATAAAAGTTCCCTCTAGAAGTCCAAAGGCAGCTGTTTTCTTAGCAGAAGGAAGTCAGGAAGAGGCAAAGCAGGCAAAAACATCAGATAAGTCTGGATAAAAAACTTGGCTAACCTATTTTTCCCCCCTCCTAAACAGCCAATTTCGAAGCACTCTGCAGAGATCAGCCTGGGAGGAAAAGCAGAGCCAACCACTGAAAACTGATATCTGAGCTCTGGTGAGGACTGCTGCTCTCGGTGTGGGAACTCCTGAGCTTCCATTCCCTGTGGTGGGAGTATTTCTCCTTTCATCCAGCCAACACAGAGACCTCCTAGGTAACAGGCAGATAGGCTTTAACGAGATCTCCCAAGTAAGAGGTGATCTGACAAAAGGAAATGGCTTCAGGTTGCACCAGGGAAGGCTTAGATTGTATTTTAGGAAAAAAACTTCTTCACTGAAAGGGTGGCCAGGCATTGGAACAGGCTGACCAGGGAAGTGCTGAGTCCCCATCCCTGGGGATATTTAAAGGATGTGTAGGATATTTAAAGGATGTGTGGATGTGGTGTTCAGTGACTTGGTTTTGGGGGCTTGGGAGTGCTGAGGCACAGCTGGGCTCCATGACCTTGGAAGGCTTTTCCAGCCTAAAGGGTCCTGTGGTTCTAAGCAGCCTTGGCCCCTCCAGCTCTAACACAGAGCCTGGATGTTGACAGAATGGGGGTAGTCATCAGCACTGGAGGCCCCAGTCCCACAGGGGAGGACAAGCCACTGTCACCTGCAGGGAGGGTCTGGTCCCCAGACAGCAGTGAGTGACTCCATCCCTGCCTGGGGCTGTGTGTGCACCCTTGGGTGGACACCTGCCCTCGTGTTTCCCTCTGGGGACCCGGGAGGAGAGCCAGGTCCTTCCATGTGACAGCTCCAGGGCTTGCAGGCTCGGGGGCTTTGCAGTTGTGGTGCCTTGTCACAAGGTGGCAGGGACGTGACACTGTCTGGCACGCTTCTGGCCTCAGATCCTGGCTGCTTTCCTCCTTATCCAGTGTGGACTTATCTCAAATCTTCTGTCTTTTCTTTAAAACCGTCCTTGGGATCGTTCAAAGAGAGGGTAATTAGTTATTTCAAAGCCTAAATATTTCATCTATTTGCACTCAAGGAAAAAAAAAAGACAAAAAACCTGCTTTGCACCCTTCTGCCTGGAGGTCATTGTGACATGGGGAAGTGAGGCTGGCCTGGGTCTGCCTCTGCTGAACCTCAGCTCTGGCTGCTGCTGCTCCCATGTTAAACCCAAAAGCTGTCATGGTCAAAAAGCAGGCAGCCCTTCTGTCCTGGGTCACAGTTTCTTCCTAAATAACTGAAGATGGGAAATCATTCTTGGAGCTTCAAAAGAAAAAAAATACATGTATTCATGTATAGGTGTGTATATATACATACATTTCCTTCAACGAAGGAGAAAATCATTGAAATATTAGGTTATCTCTGGCTTCCTATAGAAGATCCTTAACTCTGGGTTTCTGAAAGCAAATGGCTGTGCATTTATAGGACCATTTCTCTTCTTTTTATATATCTCCCACAGTAATCCTTTACCCTTCCACATGCCAAGAATTTTGTGATTTTGCTGCTCTGCTCTGTCAAGGGTGTTGCAGGCTGTGTAGCAGGGAGTGAAACCTTTGTCGCTGCTCCTCAAACATTTTCATACAGAATTCTACCTGCGGTGATAAAATCAGATTTGTGTTAATAAGCTGTTAATAACCATCAGGTAATTATTTAGTTTGTGTCTGGAGTCCCAGCTGATCATTGTCTCGTTATGTTTGCTTGCCTGGCAGTCTTCAGGGACGGGATTTTCAGGTTTTTTAATCTGCAGTACATGCAGTGAGAGATTACCCAGCTGCCACTCTGCAGAAAACATAGAAAACATCCCTGTGCTGCAGCAGGAGGTGTCCATAATCAATTGCTGACATCCAAGCTCAGCTCTGCACAAGTGGAGCTGCAGGATGCCTGCTGCTCCCCAAGGCAGGACCAGACCTCAGCAGAGCAGAGGCACTAGCACAGCAGAAGGAAACGAGCAGAAAATGACCCAAGTAGAGCAGGTAACATCAAAAAAATAAATTGTTTCTGAGCTGCTGTTCACTGGCAAATATTTCTTCTTTTCAGCACTGTGCAGCGGCCCAAGAAGGGACTTTTTGTGGTTCAACTGGAGATGTGATCCTGCTTCATGCTGAGGCTCTGAGATTGACCTGAGGTTTACATTGCAATTTTTTGGATCAGAGAGTAATCAGAAGCATTCTCAGCTATCCAAAGCACAGACCCTGAGCTCCTACGTGCTCTCTATGAACCTTGAGATGAGTGTGTCTCATTGCAAGCTTGCAGTTTATTTAAATACACCAAGGAAAGCACTTCTGAAGTTCAAGGCAGGGTCTTAGTTGGGAGGGAGGAAAATCCTTTTTTACCATGTGGGCATTTCATCACTGCAGGACAGCATTAAGAATGAAAGTGCAATGAGATGTAGAGTGAAATGAAGAACCTGACAGGTGACAAGAGCACCCAATGCACAAGTGCACCAATTTTGGGGTTTGCGTTGGTTTAAACTCGAAGTTTAAAGTAAGGCATTTGAGAATGAGATGGGAAAGGTCTTTTTATCTTTTAAAATGAAAGCTAGGTGAACTTCAAGGTGAATTGGTTTCAGAACAGCAGGTCAGGATGTTTCATTTTGAGAATGTAGGGACTCTGCCTTTCAATTGTTCTGTGCTGTTTTCTAACCAGGGAATTTGAAATGGGCTTGTGCAATGCTTCAGCTGAAGTAAATCAATGTTTTGCAGTGAATGCAATTTCAGACTAAAAAGTTCCTTTTGTCTTTAGTACAGTTTTATCATATTGAAGTGGAAAATACAAAATAGCAGGGGCTATCTAACTGCCCCAAACATTTCCAGTAGGGAATTGACTTAAAACTGGTAACAGGCTGAGTTCTTTCTCCCTTAGGAAAATACCTTTCATCATCCTCTGAAGCTGGCTACATTCAGGAACAAGGAATTGGATGTGAAAGATCCATTCCTGATTGCCACTCCTCACATCCCCAAGTCTGCACTGTACCTCTCTTTGTGTGCACCTCCTGGGTCCCTCCAGTTTGTCTCGTGTTTGGGCAAATTTTGGTCACATCAAAGGTCTAAGGAGTCCCCAGGTTCAGTTCAGGTTTAACATCAGAATGAACTTCCATGAGAAAAATCCATCCCAGCTCTGCCTCTCGTGCCAGGGAACAGCCTCCAGATCTCATACAGGGCTCGTGGAGGTGATTTAAGTTCCTGGCAGAAGTACATTTGGGCAGAATGGTCCACCACACCTCCTGGAACAACATCAAGAAACTCACAGGGAAAAGCAAAGATCTGTTAAAATCTCTGCCTTTTCCGATGTTTGCTTTTTTGTTTTGGGCATGACAAATATCTTAAATTGGCTACAGATTTCTCACCAGCCTGGACACACTGAGGTAATCCTGGAGGAAAATGTGTCCTTTTACCAAATTCCGACGATTTGCTGCCAGGCTTGAAGTCCGAGACCTGAACTTTATGCCAGAGCCTGTGTGATGTACTAGTCAGGAGAATTGATTTATTCCTTTGAAACACTCTGCTCAGCTATCACCAGCCACATTTTTCTCTGGTTCCCAGGAACCCTGCTTCTCTGGCTGTTCATGGCCATAGCAACTGGAAAACAGACTCTGTAGGAGAAAGAGCATCAAAGAATCCCCTCTGACAGTGAAAGGGAGAGGAAAAAAACATGAGATATAGAAAAGCAAGGAGCTATTCAGGGCCAGGCCTGAATCCAGTTTTGAGGGAGAAATTTTCCACTAGAAGACAGAGATAATCTAGGGCAAGAATAACAACAAAGTCCATAACATTATTTGCTTTGCTGCTTTCTGCCACAAGCCCTTTTTTTTTTTCCCCACACTTGCCTCCCACTCACAATTTCACAAGTCAGATTCTTGCAGGTACCAGCGTAGCTGAGAATCCTGCTGGGAAGTTCAGTGCCCTGGCCAGCCAGACGGCTGTGCTGGGTGTGTTTATTTCCACAGAACAGCTTGTCAGTTTAACAAAGACAGCAAAATCAGAGAGAAAAACATGTCACATGCAGCCACCATGTGTGTTTAGCACATCGAGGAGGAGCTCATTGCTCTTTTCCTTCAGCAGTGTAGGTTTAGCCCATAGCTCTATTTTCACACTCCTAAAGCTATGTTAAAATCATCCAGGGGTCAGCCACAAGCCTGCACTACCAAATTCACCTTTAAACACAGGCTGCCAGCTCTTCTGCACTCCATAAAGGGTGGCAAAAGCACCTCTAACAGCAGCCCACTGCTTATGCATAATGCAAAAATGGGCATTAAAAAAAAAAAGTTCAGCAAATAAAAGCACACTTTTTGCTCGAGATCAAGTTGTCACGTTTCAGCCCACAGCCATTTGCAGCTGAGGAATAAAGCTCCAACAAAACAGTTTGTAATGAAAAAATGGACAGAGCTTCAATTTCAGCCACTCTTGTTCACCATGTACTGAATGCATTAATGCCTCTGGTCCGTTTAGGGAGGGCACTGCCATTTTCTTCCACATGTTAGAAAAGGAAAGGTGGGAATTTGCAAGGCCTGGCACAGCAGGGCCCAGGCTTTAGGCAGCTGTAATTCAGCATTTCAGCAGATCACAGCAGCACAAGGTTAAAACCATCCGGATGGGGCTGGAGTTTGGGATCCAGAGGCTGGGGACAGGCGTGGAGAGAGGGATAGATGGATGGAGGGATGGATGGATGGAGGGATGGATGGATGGAGGGATGGATGGATGGAGGGATGGATGGATGGAGGGATGGATGGATGGAGGGATAGATGGATGGAGAACTGTTGGGCAGCCTGATCAGGGCAGATCTGCTGCCACCTCAGAGGTGTCAGCACGAGCCTGGCTCAGAGTCTCAGCTGCAGTACCATGGCCAATATTCTCTGTCCCTCAGAGCGTGTGTATGTCCAGGGCAGGCTGAATTGCTCCCTGCTGGAATCCCCACATCCCTCATGATTCCTCTGCATTGACTCTTTGCTTTTCTTCGACCACTCCCCCTCAATGCTCCCAGATTTGCCCTTCAGCACCTCAGCTGAGTGCCCTTGGGGAGAGGCACAGGCTCCACACAGCCAAGGAGCTCTGGCTGTGAGGAGCACAGGAATTCTGTGAATACAGGGACAGCCACACAGGCAGCCCTCTGCCAGCAGTGCAGGAGACAGAACAGCTCTGCCAGAGCCACCAGGCTGTTCTACCCTTTAAAGAGCTGCCATGGCCCAGGGGACCACAGGCAGCCCAGGCTCCATGTGAGGAGCATGGTGGGCACAGGGACACTGACCTGAGCGATGCTCTGCTGTCCCTGCAAGCCAGGCAGGACCTCAGGCTTTTCACTGGGGGTCCCAAAGTTAAATTCATGCTTTGGCATGCTGAGTGGGAGTGATTTACAGCACAAACACTGGAGGGCAGGTCTCACATTTGTGTTTGGTTGTGAGGACTGAACAAAGGCTCGGGAGCAGCAGCAGCAGCTGCCTGGCTTCCTCGGGCTCCCATCGTTGAGGATGAGCCCAGCCAGGGCCAGACTGCTGAGCAGGCATGGCAGGAGCCCTGATCAAGCACTGATTGTGTTATTGAAGCTGGGCACGCTTCTCCTTTCCTGCTTGGTTCCTCACAGCCCTCATGGGAGAAACGTTGTCTCTTTTCCACAGGTGGGGAAACTGAGATATAAAGGTTTTTGCAGCCAGATTATCTGAGCAGCTTCCATCCCAGCATCAGCCCCACAAGCTGGAGCAGCTCCCCAGCAGCCTGGCAAGCTCAGAAGTGCGTGGAGCCAGTGGCACAAACGTGTTTAGCATCTCTTGTATGTAGTAAGTGGTTTTGTCCATGATTTTCTGCTTTTGCTGAATTAGTCTTCTTGTTCTTTTAATTTTAATTAGAAATCCTGGTGGGAAAAGCTCTGCAGCAGCTCCAGTCACAGCTGGCTGGGCACCTGGCTTAGTGAGCTGGCTGAGTTCAGTACCTGCCTGCAAGCAGGAGCTGCCAAGGTTTTGCTGTGCAAGGTTTTGCCTTTTGTTTTTGGAGACTCAGATCTTATCCAGACAATACTTTGGCCAGTAAATGAAAGGCACAATTGAGGATTTTCTGCTTTGGGTGCTCTGTGAGATTTCTAGCCTTTAGATGAGAAAACCTAATCTCATGTTTATTGCAGAAAACCCCACAAAATCAAACTTAATACTCTGTTCATTCACATGGGGCAGAGGCTGCTCCTCTGCTTTTATCCTGGATGTCCCTGGCAGTGCTGCAAGTGAGGTGCTGCCTGTGCCCAAACATTCACACAAGGACTGCTAAATTACACCAAACCTGTGTCATTCTTCCTGAGCAGTAATTCCTACTGGTAACAGGAGACTGGGCCAAACCCAGCAAAAGAGTGTTAGCCCTAACAAAGGCTGCCAAGTGCTGCAGAGGTACAGGGCAGCAGTGAAACAGCTCTGGACCTGCAGACCTTCCTCCTCCCCTGCAGCCAGAACATTTAGAAACCACTTCCTTCAAAAGAAGTACATATTTGACATAAGGAAAATTACTTCAGCCTCAGGTTAGCAAAATATTTATTTCATAAGTTGAAGCATAAACGGGAGCCAGAGAAGTTGCTTTCTTTTGGCCTCCACTTTGAGGCTGCCTGCTCAATTCAGTGCTTTACAAAAGGATCTCAGGCTCTCTCACCTTCTGCTAAACAGGAGGAAAAGTGAAGAGGTCAAGCAACGTGACCCAAAACCTGCCAATGGTTATCCACCCTCCTGTGGGTTCAGCAGGTCTGAGGCTGCTTTCCCTCTGCTCAGGGGCCTTTTGTGGGAGGAAAGCCTGGCTTGTAGCTAAAGGACACCAGGCTGCACCTTGTCTGTCAACACAGGATCCTTGTCCCACACCCACAGCTGCTCACAACAGCATTTGAGGCTTTAGTTTGGACCTCAGTGTGGCTGGAGGTCTGCAATAAATTAGAAGCTCAGGCCTGTGGCTGCAGGGCAGGTTTCAGGGGAAAACATGTCCAGGTAGTTTTGCTCCCCTTCTGAAAGCTTCCTTGGGGATAAGTTACTGCTAATTTTAGTAGGTGAATGTGTTACATGGAGCATGGCCATGAGGATTTTAATTTTCCAAATGGTACATCTTTCATTTTGCAAACTGAATTTCTGAGTAACAAAGAAGCAATATAGTGGTTTTTCAGGAAATGGTGATATATGAATCAGTTTGCAAAAGCAGCTCCATGCAGTCACTGCTTTATTAATGCTCATTAAAAAAAATAAGTCAGATATGTCATTCCCAAGCAGATCTAAGCAAAGGAGAACCATCCCCAGGTGAAGGCTAAAGTTCACCAGCCTTCTGAGTACAGCAGGGCTCGTGCAGCCCTTTATCTCCATAATTATGTATGCTTTTGATATGGAAGATGAACTGAGCAGTTTGACTGAGTTCAGCTTGGAGATTTGGGATTTGTTTGAACTGCTCACCCCGAGTTCAGGCCTGGACTGCAAAGCTTTGTGGCTCTGGAACAGACGCAGGGTGAACGCTTAACAGGGAAGCTCTGTGTGTATACCCCTGTGGTCAGCAGCTTCTCTGCCTCTAATCTATGCAGATACATCAAAAGCAAAATATTTTTAACAGTGGCTCTGTGGAGGATGGTGAGAGAAGAAGCAGTGGAGCTGTTTTTCCAGCCCCTGGATCTCAGTGTGGTTGCTGATGGGAAGAGATTTACAGTTTCCCTTGCACTGCGTGGGGAGTCAGGAGCTTTGTCCTTCTCCTTTCTGCCTTGGCAGAGGGGAAAGAGGACACGTTGATGTTTTGCTGTGGGAGATGCACCTCCCTTCAGGAGACTCAGAGCCAGGGATTTAATTTTTCAAGAGCTTCTTAACAGTGCCTGTGATCTGCAGGCAGGGTTTCAGTCCCGTGATGGGTAAATGCACTCTGAGCACACTTTGTGTGCTGTGACCTCCCATCCTCCTGCTGTCCCCAGTCCCAGCTGCTTCACAGTCAGATCCAACCTGACCACACAGCACATGGAAAGATGTTTTTAAAAGAACACTTTCAAGGTAGAGAGGTGGGAAGCAGGCTCAGATGCCCACTCACACATTTGGATATTTAGATATTTGGATACTGTCGCCAACATTGGTGGCAAAGTGAGTGAACAAGCGTTTAGAAAGCAGGGACCAAGGCATTAGTGCTCATGTCAGAGGTCATTGCACAAACAACTTAATCTGTCACTGAAATAAGGGTCTGGAAATGTTGTCCATATCAAAGAAAACGTACATTTGATGGTGCTTGGAGGGTATTTTTCCTTCAGGAAGCAGCATGTGGTAAGTGAGTTACTGACATGTCAGTAATTCAAAAGAGGAAAGTTTTGTATCCCTGCTGTGAAGCTGAATGACAACATAATACAGTCAGGAAGGGGAAAAGGGAGCCTCAGTGCATTCTGCACTCTATATTCAGTAACAACAAGCAACACCAAAAAAAGACTCATACATCAGGCAGTCTTGACTTTCTCCTGCAGTCCACAAAGTGGAATGAAACTGAGCAAGTGAAAGATTTTAGCTGCAAATTGACATCTTGGCTTTTGCCAGCCAACCTTCTGGAAATGGATTTATTCCAGAAGAGATTAAAAATGACTTTATACTTATAGGTTTTCAATATAATGAAAAATATGCACTTGTAAACCACTGGAAGAGTAGAATTTCAACCCCTTTATTCTTTTATTTTTTTTTCCAGAAAAAAGCCCCACCTGTTTCAACCAACTTTTCCAGATAGACATAAGTGCAGAGAAACTCAAAGTGGGGGGAGAAGACCTCAAGCAGGTAAACATTGGCTTTTGAAACATTCAAAAAGCTCTTAAAATAAACATTATCTTTTCTAAACTTTTCAACCCAGTTTACTTGATTAAAAAAAAAAAAAAGAAGAGGTGTGAATACTTCATGTGAAACTCAGGCTCTGAGTAAGTAAGAAAAAGAGGGATGAACTGCCCTAAAGGCTCTGGCTCTGCTGTCACCCAAGCAGGGTGGGGCAGACACTTCACTCTCTGCTCCAACCACCACAAAGGTGAACTTCAGCCCATCACCTGTGTCATCACTGATAAAAGAGATCGGTTGTTGGAGGAGGTGGTACAGGAGTTCACAGATTTTCCCTAGACACAGGGAAGAGCTCAGCAACCTTGGCATGAATGTACAATCCATCATTTGGTTTTCAAAATACTGCAGGCAAAGAAAAATGCAGGGATGCAACGTGAGCCTCTTCCCTGAGGCTGATGTTGGGTTTTATTCTGCCTCATACCTGGGAGAAAACAAAAAATGAGCAATAATGGTGTGGGTGGAACTGTGCAGGTCCTCCTTCTGCCAGGCAGGGACAGCACTGAGAAGTGGATTTCAGGACAAAAATATGCTTTCTGGATTTCTTCAAAAATTAAAATTCATGCAGATTTTTCCAAAATGTATCATCCCTGGGTAACAATATCCCAACTTTTTGAGGGTGGGTTACCCTTCTTTATACATCAATACATATATATATTTCAAAAAGTCATATTTCTTTCTTTTTTCATTACAAAGTAGCCAAACCAGCAACCCTTAAAAAGCAACAGAATTCACCCAATGGCAGCCAGCCCTACATGTCTCTGATTGCTACTGACATGTGGGTTAGGACCCTCAGTTTCTCCCAGGGAACGTGTTGTGGTATTTCTTGCCTCCCCAGCCAGAGTAATGGAAACAGTGTGAGGATAAGCTGTTCAGATAAGTGTTTGCCAGCCATCCACTTTTACAGTTACTTGGAGCAATCTGGTACATATTCTTTGTGAATTATATTTCTCCCCATAAAAAGAGCTTGGTTAAGGCAAATAACTTTTTATTCCACTGTCAGCCCTATTCGTCCGTGCCTGATTGCAGCTGTCTTTGAATTTGAGAGACTCTAACTTCTTATCAGCTTTAGTGAAAGGATCTTTTGCTTACATAGATTTATCAGAGCTGAGTAATGACTAACAGAAATCAAAACCCAAATGATGACAGGATATAGGGCTCCAAGCCACAGCTATTTGTAGGCAATAATCCCAAACGTCTGGAACCACCCATGTTCAGATACCCCGAGCCCACAGCCACGTGTGTGGCACCAGCCAGCAGCAAATCCACCTCCAAAAAGGAGCACCCTGCAGCCAGCTGGGCATGGGCATCACAGGCTCAGGTGTCCCCAGTCCCTGGAAAAACCAACCTGGAGCACGGCCTTGGACGTCTGCTGCTCCCTCTGACTGCCAGTGCCCCTCTGAGAGAAGACCAGGACAGGGAAATCTGATGTTCCACTCATGCCAAAACTGAGTCCTAAGTGATTCCTGGGCACTGCTCTACCTGGTGATCCTTGCTATATTACTGCCAAGGGATATGTGGAATTTGTCTTTTCTTCTCTCAGTTCACAACTGTAATTTCAGGGCAATGGAATCACTTAAGCTTTTGGATGGATTTCTGCATTGTTTTGTTTGAGGAAATAACAAAACCAAAGCATTGTTTCACTTTAAGACTTTCGAAATTAAGTTTTCCATTGCCATCAAAATGAAATATATATTTTGTTTCAAAATTTACCTCTGTCATTTACCTGCCCTCCATCCACATCAAAATGTTCAGCTCGAACTCCACTTTAAAAATAATAATATTAATAATAATCTCTGAAGAGTTTTAACACATTCCTTAGAAGAATTTGGGCACCCCAGACTGTGGATTAGGAGGGGAGTTGGTACTTGGGACTATTTCCTGCTGCCAAACTTCTCATTTGGAAGGCCCTCCGAGGAGTGCTGCTGCCATCAGCCAGCTGGCAGTCCTGGCCATGTAATGCTGGCTCAGCATTTCTCTGGGCCCCAGATGCTGCCAACTTGAGCAGGGCACAATGGTGCAGAACGGATCAAACTGGGATTTGAATGTGCTGCACACTGAAAATGAACCAGGCAACTGCTGCTTCCACCCCCAGGAGGCTGCAGACTTCACACTCCCACCAAAATAGGAGTTACCTATTATTTGTCATGGCTGTCACGTGCACAGAAGTGTTATCAAGTGTCCTGGTTTGGGCTGGGATAGAGTTCATTTTCTTCCCATTAGCTTTGCTGTGCTTTAGGTCTAGTGTGAGAATAATGTTGATAACACATTAATGAGGCATCACTTTTTTTCTCTTGGGTTTCATTCCTCTCTTTTTGTTATGTCCCCTTTTATCACTACTACTCCTACTCCTACTTCCACTTCCACTTCCACTTCCACTTCTATATTTATTATTATTACTGCTATAACAATATTTTATTTTGATACTGATGGTTTTTATCTCAGCCCACAGGTTCTGCCCTTTTCTGTCTCTCCACCCCATCCCACTGGGAGTGGGGAGTGAGGGGAGCAAGAGACCACGTGGGATGGCATCCCGAGATACCTGGCAACCTCAAGCATGACTGGCACGGTTTTGCAAAGCTCCTGGCACTTTTCTGTGGAATTCACCAGGTAATGAGGGACACCTGTGTGGGATATCTGGTAGAAATCCCAGCATGTGACCCGTAGGCAGGTGCTGGAGTGGCCCTGAGCTGACCTTGCCTGCTCTCGCTCCAAGCTCAGCCTTTCTAGGCCTGGTGCCTCCAAGCCTGGCCCCTGGGCTTGGGGCATCCCTCAGCACTGCCAGGTGACACCAGGCTGGGTGGAGCACTTGGCCAGGTGCAGCCCACAGGGACTTGGACAGGCACCAGGAGTGGCCCACAGGAATCTCATGGGGTTTAGCAAGAGCGAGTGCTGGTGCTGCACCTGAGTCAGGGCAAGCCCTGGTGTCAGTCTGGGCTGGGGGTGGACAGAGGGACAGCAGCACTGGGGAGAAGGACGTGGTGGAGGAGAGGCTGAATGTGCCCTGGCCATGTGCACTGGGAACACAGAAAGCCAAATGTGTCCTGGGCTGCACCAAAGCCCTGTGGGCAGCAGGGGAGGAGGGGATTCTGCCCCTCTGCCCCACTCTGCTGTGACCCCACCTGCAGGGCTGTGTCCAGATCTGGGGACATGGAGCTGTAGGAGTGAGGCCAGAGGAGGCCTCCAAGATGATCAGAGGGATGGAGCAGCTTTCCTTGAGGAAAAACTGAGAGATTTGGGGTTGTTCAGCCTGGAGAAGGCTCAGGGGTGACCTAACTGACCTTCCAGTACCTGAAGGGAGCCCATGAGGAAGATGGAGAGGGATGATTTACAAGGGCCTGGAGTGACAGGACAAGGGGGAATGGCTTCAAACTGATAGAGAGTAGGTCAGGATTAGGTGTCAGGAAGAAATTCTTCCCTGTGAGGGTGCTGAGGCCCTGGCACAGGTTCCCAGAGAAGCTGTGGCTGCCCCATCCCTGGAAGTGTTCAAGGCCAGGCTGGATGGGGCTGATGGCAACTTGTGATAGTGGAAAGTGTCCCTGCCTATGGCAGGGAGGTTGGAAGGAGATGATCTCTAAGATCCCTTTCAACCCAAGCCATTCTTTGTTTCTATGATATCCTGACTGTATCTGTAAAATTATGGACTTAAGTCCTGGGCTGCAGCTCCCAGGCTGAAGGGCTTGGTTTGTGGCCTGGTCCAACTGTATCCTCCTTTTATTCCTGAACACCCCTTCACACTCAAAGGGTGAATACCATCCTGTAAACTTGCACCTTGCAGAATATTTTCTACTTCCTTTCAAGAGTATCGACAACACCTTGGATACAAATTGTCATTGCACAGCATTGAGGTGACTGAGGCAACCAGGGCTGGTCTTTAACGTTTCCATTGTTTCACAATCCCTATTTAATCCTGGCAGTACAATGCCTGCAATTAGCAACGGTGCTGTGCATTTTTGTGCCTAGAAACTGTTAATTAGCCAACTGTTGGAGAAAAATGACTGAAAGTGTAGGAGGGAAACAAAAAGGATCGTGACTCATGTTTTGGTGTATTTGAGCCCTTCTCAGTAAACAGGTAGAGAAAAAGATTAAAATCTGGAAAGTGTTTGTTTCCCAGTGGATCTACTCAATAGTTGGGTTTCTTTGTTCCTTTACAAGAGCTACAATAACAATTCCCCTCCTTTTTTAGCATGCTAATCACACACACACACACAAAATGTTAATCTTGCTAAGCATTATAACGCTTGAGGGAAAATAAGAATAAGGTATCCTGCTGTTAGGTACTGCACAGCCCCTGCCCGGATGTGTAAGGCAGACAGGGAGTGTGGGAAATGGATATCACAGAGTTCCTGCTGGTAGGATGTACTGGCAGAACTTCTCCTGCAGGATGGTAGTGCTGTGATTAGGACATGTTGGAGCAGGGCAGGGGAAAAGATCAAACTGGAATCATTGTTTTTGCTTTTTCTACAAGACAAGAAGTCTTTTGGAGTGGACTGATACCACTCAGAAATTCACATCAAAGTCTTTAAGCTGTTTTAAAGAAGAACTCTTGGGAAATTTGAAAGCTCATTTAGGCATTTTGAAGGCAGAACTTTCAGCAGTTTTCATGTTGAAGCAGTATTTTCTTCAGAGATGGACCTAAACTGAATTTCTTTTAAAAAGTTTCCATGAAGCCACTTTATTTTGGTTCAAGCCAGACATTAGTTGTTTGAACTTTTGTTATTTGTTATTTTACTTTTGTTTTGCTAAACCTCCTCTATTCCTTTGCCCCTTATCCCCACTCCTCATTTGAAGCTGACTTTAAACTTTTTTATTGAAGGTTTCATTCAGGAAACTTCTGGACAAGTTAGGTAGTTTTGCTTTACACAGGAGACCAAGGTGAATGTCTACTGAATTGTGAATTTCACATCTCCTCATCTGTGCTTCCAGCCATGCCATGAAGACACTCCTGAGCCTAGAAGGTGCACATGGATTGGTGATTCCTGCCCTGCTCTTGCTGGTTGGAGCTTCCAGCTTTCCATGGTGATTTCAACCCCTTGTGTATGAGTGCATGAGGAAAATGTGCCTTGATTCAGACAGCAGAGATCTTTGATTTTAACTCTAGTTTATTATAATCTTTAGGTGCAGACTGACAGAAAAATGAAAATAAAGCTGCCAGCTTCAAATTACAGGAGAGTGGTGTCAGAGAAAGCTTTTTACCCACAACAACAGATGACACAGAATCTTCAAAGACACCAAGAGAATCCAGTGCATTTTCTCTACTGGTTCACGGTGGATGTTTGGAGTCTCACTGTCGAAGCATAACTGATGTGATCAAGTAAGTGAAAAAATGCTCAGCTGACAGCAATAAGGGTTTTGGAAACTGGGGTAATGATATTTGTGTTTTGAAATGTGACTTCTCTTTATGAAATGCTCCACAGCTTTAGAGCAGGAGGTATTCTCAGTGAAAGAATTCCGAGAAGATTGTCCCTTGGCACTGTGCCATCAGAAATATCTTTGTGCTGGTCATTATCCCTGAGGCAAAGTGTCATCAGCTGGTGTGCCACACCCACCATTCCCAGTTTGGAGGTCCCTGACTGCGGTGTGGTAACAAATGTTCTCTCCCAGACATCTTTCTTTACTGTTTTTCTCTTACATCATCCTTGGAAAGAAGCCGTGGCAAATAATCTCCTCTCTGCCGCGTTCCCTGTGCGTGGGACTGATTTGGGGGAGTTCAGTGTTTTCTTAGGACTTGACATCCTGCCCTGCCTGCTGTTCCTGGGAGCAGGAGTGGCCTCCCAGCTTTGTTCTGGGGTGGCCTTGCCGGCGTCCTGGCGCTGCCGTGCTGGGGGTGCCGCGGGCTGATCCTCCCTTGAAATGTCTCTGGTTTATCTTCCCCCTTTTCACAGCGCACAGACATCTGCACTCTTGGTTCTGTAAAATTCATTACAGCACTGCCTAGAGGCTTCTGCCAGGTTTTGGATTCCATCAATCTGTGAGGATTTATAAGTCCTATGATGAGCAGCTGAGGGAGCTGGGGGTTTTTAGCCTGGAGAAAAGAAGGCTCGGGGGAGACCTTATCACTCTCTACAACTCCCTGACAGGAGGCTGCAGTGAGTTGGGGCCGGTCTCTTCTTCCAAATAAGAAGCAACAGCACAAGGGGAAATGGTCTCAGGTTGTGCCACGGGAGGTTTAGGTTGGATATTAGGAAAAGTGTCTTCACTGAAAGGGTTTTCAAGCACTAAAAGTGGTGCCATCACCTTCCCTGGAGTTATTTAAACAATGTGTAGATGCGGTACTTTGAGACAAGGTTCAGCAGTGGACCTAGCTGTGCTAAATAGGTGTTTGGTCTCAGTGATCTTAAAGGCCTTTTCCAGCCTAAATGATTTTATGATGCTGTGTGCTCTGCTCTAAGCCAAATCTTGGGCCAGGCAGCTCCTAGTCAGGCGGAGCTCAAGAAGAAAATCTCAGTTTTGAAGGTCAGTTTTGAAGGTCAGTTTTGAAGTTACTGGCATGTCAGCCAGCCCGAGACACAAGACTATCCCTCTTTTCTTTCCTTCACTTTTTTCCTTGAATTCTCAGCGTTAACAACACTGTGACCAAGTAAGACCACAACAGCAAGTACATATCCCATCACAAATGAGTCAGCTGCACAGGGAATGGTGTGGGCAGTGGCGAGAGGGATTTGTAGTTTTGGAGGTGACAGGAGATGATTTTACTTTCCCTGACCATTTAAAGATGCCCTGCCTTGCTTTGCCCTGCAGAGGAGGCTCTGAATGCTGCCTTCCCCAGTCCTCGCTGGGAGCAGGAGGGGAGAGCAGCCTGGAACAGCAGCTCAGGTTTTGGTGCCATTCAGCCAGAGCCTGCCAGCCAACCCGCCTGCTCTGGAGTGCTTCGGGCAGTGAGCCAGGCAGAGCTGCTGGCTCAGCTTTATTCTGTGTAATAAATGTGCTCTGGCACTGCACCAGCTGCCTTATCTGCTTGTAAGGACAGAATTCCCCGGGGAGCCAGCCTCAGGCTCTGCTAGGATTGTGCTCACTAGGCAAAGGGAGCCAGCTGTGATGCTCGACACACCAGCCTTGCCTTTCTGAGTCCCACTCATTTTGAAAGAGAGAGTGTGACCAAGTTCAGGAGAGAAAATTAGCCAGGGTAAGTCATCTTTTATCTGTCTTCATTAGGCATTAATAAAACCCATCATTGACTCTCCCCTGCAGTTATCAGTCAGTCAGTGGTGCATGGTATTTCAGTCAATTGGGGTCACTGGAGGACTGTCCCAGTCACACCAAAGGCAGGGAGAACCACTTCCATGGCATCAGCTGGATTCCAATGCTGTCGTGTGTGCAAAATTCCTTTCTGATTACTTAGGCAGAAGCATTGCCTACCACTAAATTCCCCTGAGATCAATGGAAAGGTTTTCCTGCATCATCCATGCACCAGAAACCAAATGACTCCAACTCTGTCTATAAACACAAACCTTGAACTTGGCCTATCCCACACGTTTGGGAAGATTTATTTCCTCCTTTGGGGAAATAGGACTGAGACTTTAAGGGGTTAAATGAAGGGTGAACATGTGCCCACAAGAGCCAGAGGACAGCTCTGCCATGTCAGTTCTGGCACTGGACAAGTGCAGGCTTTAGGCTCAGTATGGAGGGGGCAGATGGTGGGAAAAACATGGAAGTGAAACATGGAAGCCACAAACCCAGAGACGTACTTGGCTGCAGCTCCTGATCCAAAGGCGTGTGGCCATTCCTGTGGTGGTTTTCTGCACGGTGCAGAATGTCAGCCTCCTCTGAACCAACTCAGGGAGGCAAAACTGTGTGTGCAGAAGGAGCTGGGGGGCTGGGATAGTGCTTTGCTCTTTGGGCAGATGTGTACTCACCACTAAAAGCACACTGGATGTTTCTTGTTAGGCAACTCAGTACATAGGTGAGTAAATAAATACAGAAAACCACCAAGGTTTAGGTGCTGTCTGAAAATGGTGAGTTTTGCACACTGTAAGGTTTATGCAAATGAATTTTTGCATTTCCATATTTAATCCATATACCATATATTAATCCATATACCAGCTGGATTAAACCCTTATGTGAGCTTGGGAAACAAAGCTACAGTTCAGGAGGTATCAGTGTGTGTGTGTGCCACATACGGAGTATTTGCAAAACAGGAATTGGAACAGCGTGTCTGGATTTGGTTTTGAGAAACACTGAGAGCCTGAAGAAATTCAATCTCTTTAGTTTCCCATTCTGGGTGTGTTGTGAGGGGCAGGAGCAGCCTGGTCTGCAGCAGAGAGCAGGTCGGGCTTTTGGAGAGATTTTTCAAACACATCCTCACTTCCCAGCCACAGGAGCAAGCACATCACTGAGCCCTGCCCTGGCTGCCTGGCACTGCTTCCTGCAGCCTCTCTTGGTGCCACATCTTGGATAACCCAGGTGTGATTCCAGGGGTCAGCATTCCTGGCAGATGACAGTACTTTAGGTACCATCTTAAAGTAACAGACCTCCTTTCATCTGCACAAAGGGTGATTTCATCCAGCAACACAATGTCATTCCCTTCAAAACTGTAGCTAAAACCTCTTCTATCACTCTGAGCTATTTGTTTAATTCTCCATATTACTTAATGTTCTATTAAAATTCTCTCTTCCTAAATGCTTATTGAAGCAAACCAGAAGGGCATAAAACCAATCTAATTAGCAATAAAAAGAATTCCAGCCCCCGATTACTTCATTAATATGGAAAGAAGTGCAAATTGCACAGAAGCAACTTTGCCTACAGGTACAGAGTTGGTGCAGCACCATTAATGGTAACGGCACCACCAGGGACAGGGGCTCTTCTTATTCCAACAGGGTTCTCTTCATGAGAAGTATGTTCAGATTCTGCAGCAGTTTTGTGCTCTTGTTTATTGTTCTCTTTTAGTTATTTTTTCCACCGTGCCCCAAATTTTTTACTCTTATTTTTTAGCCAAATCTAAGACAGTGAAGTACCTGTAACATCCTGCCTTGACGTTCACACATCCTTCCCACCACTGCTTTGTACCGGCAGTGCCTCCAGGAGATAATTCCAGTCCCTTTTCCTCCTCCTGAAGAAGCAATTCCTTCTTGTCAACACTTCAAGCAGTGCTTTTCAGCTGTGGCAGCATCCAGTAGCTAAGCAACAAACAGCATCCCCAAACACGAAATCGAGGTGCACGGGGGGGAATAATCCCCGCTGTGCACATTACAGCGCAATCCAGGGAAAATTGCTCCATCATGGGCACTTCTGCTGTGTGCTGAGAAGGAATCAGTGCCCACACCTGGAAAATAACCCGATGTCTGAATGGTCAGGGTGCCTGCCACCTCCTTCTGCAGTAGCCATTGGCAGGTTTTGCCCTGGCTTGGTTCTCACAGACTGTCTGAGGAATCATCCAGGCATGCAGGACTGGGAGCATCGCCTTGATTCCCATCCTTTGCAGGTAGCAGAGAGGAAAACTGGGACATGAGTGGAAATGCCTTATGGCCAATGGGTTACCCCATCTTGGCAAAGTTTGGGAGAGGAGAGCAAGGCTGTGAGAGCACTGCAGCCAGAGCTGAGATAGTGCCACAGCCCTGTAGATACTTGGGGACTATGGATCCCAAACACCAAAATCTCTCCTCTCCTCTCCTCTCCTCTCCTCTCCTCTCCTCTCCTCTCCTCTCC
>VXBR01000360.1:1586895-1638848 GCA_013400215.1 Cisticola juncidis
TCCCCTTCCCTCCCCTCCCTCCATCCTTTTCTGGAAAACATTACCAGTAGCTAAAAGCCAGCGTAATTACTGGTACCATATTTAGTAATGGATCTTTCTGGTTGGTGGCTGGAGAATTTTCTAGCTGATTTTGGTTTTTAACCCCTGCACTTAAAAATACTCTTCACCACGTTGGGCTAAAGCCAAGAGCCAACACCAACCTGCTCAGCTGTGTCTTAAAGCCTCCCATTTCACTTGTTTCTTTTTGCTGCTCCCATTTTCTTTTCCCCTCCCACATACACTACTGTGACTGAACAATCTGAAGCACAATTTCCTTCTAACAGGCAAATGACTTTTAGTTGGCCCCTGAGTTATGGCCTAACATGTGTTTCATTATACAAGGCATAAAACCCTTCCATACATTGTACATTTTGTTTCAACAGACTTATTAATGAGAAAACAAAGTTCATCACATTAAAGGAGTATAAGCAGCTAATGGGCACCTAATTCCTTGCATAACTGACTGGACTGATAGCTCAGCAAGGCTACTCTAAGAAGCAAATAATAAATGCATAATGAGCTGGTTCTGATCCCCAAATCAGACTTGTGCAACCTATTTTAGAGAAGATATTCAGAATATTATTACCCTGAGCTGAGGCAAGGCTGTGTAAGAAGAGAACTGGAGCTGAGCAGTCTCCTGTGTTGTTATATTTTAAAAGTTACTGGGAATATATTATTGACTACAGTTGATGAACAGGATGACCAATACATCAGCAACATTTAAAGGGGATGCTCTGGGTCAACAAATAGACTTCTTAGTCCACAAGGGATTGCTTGTTCAGCTGTAAACTTTAGCCTGAGAGCAAAAACCTTTGGTAAGAAACATGTTTGGGATGCAGTTGGGTTAACAGAACACATTAAATACCAATGACCACCCAGAAAGAGAGAAAACCCAGATGGAAAGCAGGGGAGCAAGGCTCCACCTGGATGTTTGTCCTACTCCTGCATGAAGGTCTTCATGAATTTAGAGGCAGCAAATTCCCATTCCTTCAAATCATCTCCACAATCTCTTAGCCAGGACTTTCACCCCAACACAACCGTTACCTTCTTGAACTGACAGAGGAGTTGTGTCCCTCTGGGCACCATGAGGGGATAAAAAAATGTGTGGAAAGCTTTTATTCACAGAGATGTGCTGCTCTCACCTTCCAGAACACTGGCGATGATGATGATGATGATGATGATGATGATGATGATGATGATGATGATGATAACCCATGGCCTCATTCATGAGCCCCCAGGTTCACAGCAAAGATAGGCTGGCATTTCGGGATTCAGACAATCTATACAGCTGAATACAGCTATACAATCTATACAGTTGAATACTGAAATTAATAATAACCACAGAGAAACTGCTGGCAACCATACTGTGAGATCCCACCCCACATGCAAGACCCCTGAATTGCCCTTCCTTTCTTAGGTTAAGGTAGTTTGTGGTTAAAAAGTAATTCAAAGCATTTTGTTGCCTTAAGTTATAGGTAGAGGAGACTTTTGCTTATTTTTGGGCTCAGACTTGGCCCCAGACAGTTCATCTGGGGAGCTGTGCTGACTTCTGCCAGTTTGTCATCTGGCTCCTGTGTAGAAAACTCTGAAGAAGCAACCATTTTCACTTTTTTCACCTTTACTTAAGGCTTTTTCATGTCACTGGGAAGCTGCCACTCTTGAATTGCCCTGGTCCTCAGCATAGAAGAAGCTCACCCCTCCTTTATCATGGTGCAAAGTAGTTTCTTGCAGCAGCGCTGTGGAAATCACAGATCCTCTGCACTGTCAGACTGTTTGGTCGGCTGTGTGGTGACAGGCTGGGCAGTGTGGATGGCAGAGCCTGATGTTCTCCGTGCCTTGTGCCAAACCACATTTCCTGCACCCCAGACCTGGCTGTTGCACTCTCACAGTGTTTTCCTGACACTTTGCAACTCCACAGTCACTAGAATTTCTTAGAGTTAAAGCAAAGAGGGTTTATCTGGAAAATCACAGTGCAAAGATTAAATACACAAAAATGGTTATTAAAAATACGTAACAATAGTTATTAATGTGCTGGTACTGTACTGAAGGAATATTTACTTATTTACATTTTGGCTGTGTTCCTGTAGCTCGAGTGAAGCTGCTCTTCCTGTTCACGCACGTACTGAGCCTTTTGATTTCTATGGCATTGTGATTTCATTGCTTTGTCCCTTGGAAACTTTTCCTGGATGGTTCTCTGCAGCTTAGCAACCTGGAACCACCTGTATAACACCAGCCTGTCTCAGGCATATAATTCTTTCCTCAATCCCCAAGCTCATTTTTAATTCATAATTTATTGGCTTTTTATGTGTAAGCGCTGACTGGTCTGGAATTGGCTTTGCCTTTAGATTTTGCTGGGCAAGATCTTCCTCGGAGGGTTAATGTGGAAGTCTTTTCGATGTACAGCTTTCCATAGGCTCATGATTCATGAAGTCAGACAGATGAAACAGCTGGGGTGGGACCTGCACCACGTTCAGCAGCTACAAGGCTGCCTTCTGGGCTGGGATGTTCAGCTTAGGAAGGAAAGATTGTCCTCAAGTTGACTCAGTGTCTACCAGGGACCACAGAGGGATCCTGACTGGATGTAGGACAAGGTGACCTGGCCCCTGATTAGTAACAGCTATGTTAATTATCCAGTTATTATCCAGTGACTCATGGCTGTATCCAGTAAAGAAAAGTATGATGAAAGGGAGTGGGTCAGCTGGGGAGGAGGATCATGGAGGAGGAACCTGGAGGAAGAGGGAAGGAGAGGATCATGAAGAAGAAGGATCCTGGGGAGAGAGACTCACTGCTGTGTGGTCCGTGTGGGTGTGAGGTCGGTGTGGGTGTGAGCTCAGTGTGGCTGTGCAGTCAGGGCCTGTTGTTGGAACCTGCAGTCCCAGTCTGGCTGGGTAAAAGCTGCAGTCACAGCCTGCACACTGATCCTGCAGTCAGAGTTCAGCAGGAAATAAGCAGCACTCAGGGCCTGCAAGGGAAACCTGCAGCAGGAGCTGCTGCAGCCAGAGTCAGGGAATGGTTGGAGTCAGGATGGCTGAGCTGTGAAGAGGAATAAACCAGGACCCTTTTCATGCTTTGATGAACAAGAAGTCTTGGCTCATTTCTACCCTCTAAAAGAGGGCTGCTGCAACAACTGGACACCCAGTTCCCAGACAGCCAAATCAGAGAGGATGGATCCCATTGAATGCACCATGGTTCTCCGTGGTAGAAGCAAGATAATTAATTGTGGAGCCTTCAGTGCTGAAACACCTCTTTTCATGCCCTCATAGTGCCCTCACTGCATCACCGAAGCAAAGTAGTGAGAGGTTAAGGCCGACAGAGTCCAACCTGCCTGTCTAAAATTACAGAATTAAGGATCTCTTCTTCAGAGAAGATCCTGAAACTTCACAGGGGCTGCACAGGCAGAGGGGCAGGTCTGGCATGAGCAGCCATGGTGCCTTAGTGCCAAGGTGGAAAAGAACATCTTCCGATGAGGGCAAAAAAATGGAATGCTACATGTCCTAAAGTCCAGATGCTTGTGCTTGAAAAATTGCTCTGCTGCTTCTAGGCTTCCCCCCAAAAAAATCAGTCTGTTTTGATAGCAGTCCATTTGATAATGGGACTTTTCTGGGAGGAGTATGGGAGTGTTGGCCTGTGAGGATCCAGCCTCATTTCCAGCCCACACAGCTGCTCAGCCTGGCGGGTTCTCTGCAGCTCCCTGTAATCTGTACAGCCATTTCCTTGGCTTCTCTCAAACACCAACAAAACCATCACTTGCCTCCAGGAGTTCTGACACAGCTGCATGTACTGCTGACCACAGCACTGCCCTGCTGCCCACAGCACTGCCCTGCCTGCCAGGAGCTGCTGTGGACAGGGTGACAGATGGGGGAATTCTGCCAAGAACAAGGTTTTCTCCTCTCTGGTTTTGTCTTGCTGACCACTTTGCTCTCTTCTGAGGAGGGTGTGCCTGAGGGCAGAGGGGAAGCTGATGCTGATCTGGCTGGGAGAGTCACTGCTACTCCTTTCACCATGGTAACAGGGAGAAATCTGTGTGTTCTGGGGATGGGAAGGTCCGTAGTGTTTTACTAGGGGCTTCTAAAAGTGGCAATTGTCATTTTGGTAGGCCCCTGCCATTCCTTGCTTGGCAAAGGTAGGATCACGTTTGCCTCAGCAGGTGCAGGGTTCTGTCAGTGAAAAAATAACTCAGAGAAAGCAGCTGCCACTGTGGGATGGAGGACACCCCCTCCCTCCTTAATTTGCTGTGTCTGGCATAGGACCACATGGTCAGGCTTTAATTACTGTCTGATGAGGTCTTCTCCTTGTTTCCTGTCTGTTCATCTCTATCTTACACACTTCCACTCCCCATTTCTCACGTTCCTTCATCACTTTGAAATCTCTTCACTGCTGGAGCAAAGTTTGCCATCTGAAAGGCTGCCAGGGCTGTGTGTCCTGTGTGGTGGCCCAGGACCCCCTGTCCCAGCCACCTCCACCTCAGAGGAGAGGGGGAGGTTGCTCCCAGCAGCCCTGGACTCGATAGCTGGGAGTCCTTGGCTTGGAGAGCTGGAATTGGGGCCAGGATGGAGGCAGCAGGTGAGTTCACAGCTGGGCACTGTTCTTCTGGCTTTGCTTTCAGTGCTGAAACACGGGCTCACCTCGGGAAGGAGAGTTAAACACAACAAGTGCTGCTCATCCCACTGGAGTGCTGCAGAACAAGGCACCAACGCCAGAACCTCCCCTCACTTTTTCTTCAGCTGCTGGTGGCATAACCAGGACCATCACAGAAAGGCTGGGGTGCTGCTCCCACTGGGTTTGTGCCAGACCAGTAATCCCAGGTGAGTTTATAGCACAATAAATCACAGCTTCTTCAAAGCATCCCCCCTCCAGCCCTTTCGGTGCAGTTTTGCTTCCCAGAGGTGCATCCTGCATGGCTCCCCTGCGCTGGGAAATGGGAGTATCCAGCTGCAAAGACTCGTTAGCACAAACACCTTCCACCATTAAAAATCCTTGAGTGGGACAGAGCTCCGTGCCCTGGGGAGAGCACTGCCAGGCAGTCAGGCGTGGTGTTCCACATTTAGAAAATTAGAGCTACAGTTTACAGCAGTTCAGGTTTTTACCACTCAGCTGTAATGTCTCCTTTACAGCATTTTGTCCTTCGGAGCTGGATAGAAATCGACTCTCCCCCTGGTCTGCAGCCATTCTTTTGTGTTGGCAGCGGCTCTAATTATGCACCAATTAACCTTAATTAAACCAATTCCTGTGTAACTGCACATGCAGACAATGCACTGAACAAATGGCCTGACAAATATTGTCACTTTAAAGGCATAAACCGACATCAAATCCTTAATTGCAAAGTCAGATTGCAAATTGCTGCAGATTTGTAGCCCTTTGTTCTTAAAACGATTGAACAGGAGTAGTGGCCAAATACCCTGAATGTTCCCAAAACCTTGGCTGAATTAATTTTCTTAGCTGCTGGGCCAAAATGTGTTTTTTGTCAAGGAAAAGGGAATTACGGAGCATCCTTAAGTGTAACATTTGTCAGGCTGCTCTAGAGGTACCAGAATGGTGAGCCCAGGTAGAGACACCAAGCTCCCCCTCTGGAGGACGGGTGGCTCCGTGCAAATTTCTGGATTATTTGGCGATTCCTGCTGCCCTCTGCCTTGCAGTTTGTCCCGAAAACGCTCCCCAAAAGCCGGGGCTGTCCCTCGTGTCGTGCCACGGAGCTGCAGTTTGCGGGAGTGGGCTGCAGCTTGCACGCTGTAAGCAGCGATGCAGCCAACAGATGGTGCTCGCACACACGGCTGCTCCGGGCTTCTCCCCAAAAATGCCACAAAAGCCTTCTGCAATTGGGATTGCAATTTGGGATTGCAATTTTATTATATTTAGGGAGCTGCTGCAAACAGCAAAGATTTAACTTTAATTTCTCTGAGCAGAATAACCTCTGGGACTGCTGGTGAGTGGGCAGAGTTCTTGCCAGAGGGGTTTGGTAACTCCAGTTTGGCCCTTTTGCAAAGTTTGATATAGAGGGAATAAGCTGGACTGCGAAAAATTCCAGGCTCTGCATCACTAATTTGTCCTCCAGTGGAAAAAAAAAAAAAACAAAAAACAAACAAAACCAAAGACCTTGAGACAGAGCAGCAAGGGGAAAAAAAATTAATAACTAGCACCGAATTCAGCATTTTATCTTCCCTGCTGTTTGTAAAATGTGTTTAGTTGGGGGGTGGGGGGAGAAAGCATTTCAAATCCTTTAATATGTATTGACTTTCTGGTGGTTCAGCTTTACGCTGCTGAATGCTTCCCTTTCTGTAGCTAATCAAACAGGCTCTGGGCATGGAGCTTTGTGGGAAAATATTCTGCCTTGTGAATGCAGCAAATAAAAGCGGAGCTAATTAAGCATGTAAATCATGCCCACATAAATTAGTTACTAACACGTTCCCTTGGCCGCTGGCGGCGGTGGGGAGGGGATTTGTGGGATCCCCGTGCCCCTGCAAGGCTCTGCTGTGAGGAATTGGGTGGGAGAGGACATGGATAGGGCAGTGGGATGGAGGGTGGGAGCTGAGGGTGGGATGGGGGGTGGCAGATGCTGCAGCAGCTCACGCCAGGGATGGGGACAGAGATTACCCAGACACCGCACGGCTCTGTTTAGGAAGGGATGCAAACCCCATCCATCACCTCCTGAAGCAGAAGGAAACACTTCTCTGGGATATAATGGTTTGGGATTTGGTCCAGAGTGAACCCAGTAAAAGGATGTAGCTCTGGATCAGAACACGCTCCCAGGAGAAGGGACAGGAGCTGCCGCACTTGCTCCTTGCAGTCCCCTGAGATGTCCAGCAGATAGGGGGGGATTCGAGAGTGTTTGATGAGACTTTGTGGGAATGTTGAACGTTTCACGGCAGGCATGGAAACAAGCTGACTGCACGCTGGAGAAAACAACCAGGGGTTGGCCTGTCTGTGAGCAGAACTCAGGAGAAGTGGCCTGGTGTGACAAGGAGAGGAAGAGGAATGAAAAACCTTTTGCCAATGAGGTAACAAAAATGTGTTTTGGCAGCTGGACAGGTCTGTGAAATCCCAGGCAAAATATAAATGAGCTAAAAATTGCTGCCATCCTTAGGGACAGTGCTAATCTAAGATGTGCACACAGAACTAAGATTTTTTTTCCCCCAAGAGCATTTTTTTTTTTTCTTTCAAGCCACCCATCAGCCTGCACTGGGTGACATCCCTGCACATCCCTGGCATGTGCAGGAGGGCCCAGGGGAGGTCCTGTGAGCTGCCCTGGCTCTCCATCTCCCTCACATTCCCAGAAACCCTGCAAAGACACAGCAAGACCTTGGAAAGCACCCGAGGGCATCCAGCTCACTTTTCAATAAAAACAGAACCAGCACCTGGATGGATCCCAGGGGTCCACAGGGCTGGGAGCAGAAGGAAGAGCAGGCTCTGGGCTCCAGGGCCACAGGAAGGAGCTTTTGGAGAGCAAAGGTTGGTGGGAAGCCACAGACAGCAGGTTACAAAATGCCAGGTGCTGAGCTATTCCAGTTATTATTATTATTATTAAATTAAATATAAAATTTGTCCTCTTGCAAGATCTGGGACCATGAGGTTAAAGAGCACATTTATCACTCCCACCTGTTGGAAAGCAAGAGCCTGCAGACATCTTCTGAGAGCAGGGTTCACTTTTCTGAGTGTGTCAAGCTGACCTTTGTTGCACCAGGCCCAGGAATCGCCTGCTCACCAGGAATTAGGTCCAGGCTGTCTTCTGCAGCCGAAGCTGTGCCCTCTTCTGCCTGGAAAGCACCTTCTTGGCTCTGGCAGGAACTCATCCTCCTTCCTGGAGCTGGGCCAGTGGGCAGCCACGAACAGGAGTGGCCCCAAGATGCAGGAGGAGGAGGCTTGTGATGAAATGGTTGGACCATTCCCCTGGCTGGCTTCAGTCTGTGCTGCCTGGACCCTTCATCTGTTGTTTCACACCTTGCTGGCAGGGCAGGAGAGCTGATGGTCCCTGCTAGGATGTGCTCATGTGCTCATGTGCTAGGATGTGAGCCCTGGGGACAAGCTGCCCTACAGCCATCAGGCTAAAATGAACTTTTTCCCCTTGTCTGCCAGCAGTGAAGGATTTTTCTGTGACAAACTCTTGGGTACTAATAGACTGTCTGATAGCAGTGGAAGGAATAGCAGAGCAATTTCCAGTAGCTCTGGGCAAATTCAGTTATATTAAAATTACATAACCACACGAGCTCATTCACAAATTTTTGCCAGCTGAAGCTGAGAAGACACAGGGAAGAGACTCCCCAGAAGCTCCCTTCAACCACAGCTCCCAAGAGAAGACAATCCAGCTCTGCAGTGACAAGATCCATACACCTGCATGGGATTCAACTGGAATCCCATTGCAAATCAAGCTGTCAGGATGGCTTCCCAGTATTTCCTTCCTCCCACAGTGCTCTCCACACTGTCATTCCTGCAGGTGGCTCTACCCTTCCCAGCTCCTGCTGAAGTCATTAAAGGAGTTCCAAACATGCCAGCACAGACGTGTCACCCTCACCCTGCACCTCCCGGTGCCCTCAAACAAACTCCTTGTACCTTCAGCAGAACTCTGTGGCTGAGCAGAGAAGAGGAGCCTGGGGAAGGTGCTGACAGGCTCTTTGGTATTGAGTGCCAGACCAGGGACCTGCAGCCCACAACTTCCAGATGAAGGAAACACCTGAGGAGCAAATGTGTCCCTGCTGTTCACAGGTGGGGTGGAGTGATGCTCCTCTGGCTATGCTGAGACCTGAAATTCTGCTGTTCTGGAACAGATAGTTTGGGTCACCTTGAGGAAGGTGTTTAATCTCCCCGTGTTTCCATTCCCCAAGTGAAAGACAGAAATAGCAGCAGTGCCTTCCTTCCAGCAGAGTAAGTGCATTAAAGATTGCGAGGTGATGGGAGTCCTGGAAGGCCCTCGATGGGAGAGTTTCATCTGAATGCATTTGCTGTGCATTACTCACTCAGCCCTGAGTTTTAATCTTCTTCTCCTCTCCATCATTGTAACCTAAATTTCCTTGAGCTGTCTCACCAGAACTCAGTCCCAGTTTAATCCCTGCCTCGTCTGAGTGATTTCTGCAATTTCTCCTTTAGCAGAGGATGAGCTTTATGCCAGCCCTCATCTCTCCTCTCAGTCTATCCCGTGAGAGCGGCGAACGCTCCCTCCACAGGGAGCACCACGCTTTATCTGGGAGCTTGTGCAACTCCTCAGGATAATCCCTCTCCTGTTTTTCCAGCCCACTGACCTGTGGTTCACCGCCTGTTCCAGGAAGGAGGGAAGCTTTCCACCAAAGCACCGGCAGCCTGCTGCTCCTCCTCCTGGCTCCCTCGGGATGTTTTGGTCCAGGCAGAGGTGCCTGGGCTCCCCTTGCTCGTGCAGGAGGGAGCCCTGCGTTTCACAGAGGTGCAGCTGGCAAGCTGGGAGAGCAGCAGCACAGAACCAGGGATTGGGTTGGGAGGGGCCTTAAAAATCATCCTGTTTCAACCCCCACGGACAAGGACACCTTCCCCCATCCAGCCTGGCCTAGAACAATTCCAGAGGTGGAAAATCCATAATTTCAGTGCTACGCTTGGATTCTCCTTGGTTCGTTAACTTCCAGCTTTTTTGACTGGATTTTTTAATTTTTTTTTTTTTTTCAGGAGGATTATTTGTTGCTCTAATATCAAACAAATCCTGGCTCACATAGGCAGAAATGTGCAGGAGGCATATAATTCCCAATTTATTAGCTTGGTTCACATGATGTTATTGAGAATTGATTGTAATGCTTAGTGGCATTAGCAGTGCCTTCCTATCATAATGGCGACATTTACTGCCAGGAACACTATTTGTGCAGCAGTTGTGCTACAGCACAAATAATTATATTACTTACATTCAATTTGTATCATTACACATAACACAACTGTGCCTGCTGCACCATCTCACACTTCATTAATGCCCGAGGCAGAACAGCCTCACATAAATACACTCCTTGGCACTTTCCATTGGAAATTATATTCTACTTATTATTAAAGTGTAGATCAAAAATGACATTTCCCGACTATTAAAAATACAGAAAGAAAAGTCACTGCTGTATTAATAAGGAACACCAAATAAAATTCATTACTCTGAAAATATTCGCTCTACAAATTTAAGGAGATGCTGTCAGGTTTGGTAAAACCCAGATATGATGGATCTTATTTTCCTGCAGTTCTCTGCAATTCTCCAGCAATTCTGTGTGTTGTCCTTGCCTTGATAAAAAGCACTAGCACAGACTTGTAGAGATGCTGTGCATTTTCCACCCCTTGAACAAGGCCAGGCTGAGTGAAGCTCTGAATCACCTGGTCTAGTGGAAGGTGTCCCTGCCCATGGCAGGGCATTGGAACTGGATTATCCATAAGGTTCCTTCCAGCCTAAACCTTTCCATGATTCTGTGAGGATATCCCAGGTAGCCTTCCAAGAGAAGCAGATGGTAACAAATAATATAATGGGACATTTCACCACAGGAGCATTGAGTTTCTTTCACTTTGGAAGTGTTCTGGGTGGGATCTTGTCCAGCAGCAGAGCACAATCCTTGCAATTCCAAAGGCACTCCAGAGGAACATGCACATGTCTCCTAAAAAACCTCAGCAATAAAAAAATGCACCTTGACCCCCACAGCCAGCCGTTGTTTGAGAAGGTCTCTATCCTTCTGAAAATTAATCCACCAGGTGTCAAATTAAAGGGTTGGGTTTGGGTTTTTTTAAGTCCTTAAGGGCACAAAGAGGTTATTTGTAAAATAAGATACCAGGAGCTGAGATCAATTGTCTCCCCAGCTCATGGTGACAAACTCCTGTTTGTGTCAGCCACGGAACAGGGATATCAAAGTCCAACCTGTGCCAAGGATGAAAGGTCAAGCCCACTTAGCCCTGTGAGACAGCTGTATCTGGAAGTTTTGGGACAATTCAGACAGCAGTGAGGTGGATTTAAATAAATTAAAGAACTTTTAGGCATTTCCAACAAGCAGGAGCATTTTCAGCTTTCAGTACAGGATGAGGTGAGGAGGGCAGAATGCAGATTGGAAATATTTGCACCTATGATATGAAAGCACACACAAATCACCTTTTTGTGAGACAAAGAGACAAGATTTGGCCCATCTCTAACTTAGGACCCAGCTGAAAAATAATAGAGATTTTTAACATATTTTCCAAGAGCTCTCTAAAACTAATGGCAGTTGAAAGGCAGATGAAGTAGCTATTTTATCTGGCAGGCTTCCATGCAAAATTTCCTGCTGATGCTGGCTCAGACAGATGGAGATTTGAGAGGAGGGGGAAGAACCAAGTACCACAGGGCTTTATTGGATGAGCCTTGAAAGGTTTCTGCAAGCTTCTATCACAAGGTTTATGAACCTTGTGCTTGCTAACTTCAGTTTTGCTCAGTGTTTTAAACCCTGCTTTATCTCCTGTGGTCCAGATGACACATTTACACATCTTTAGAAAATTTAGTGGGATGCTCTTCAAGCAATGTGTGACTCTGCACCAGGGAGGGCAGAAACTTGATGGTTTTACCTCAATATATAGAAGTTTTGCAATATCGCTCTAGAAAGTGCTGCTCTCTGAAATGTCTACTTTGGTTACATCATGCAAATTTAGTGCTGGCTGGTGCTTCTGTACCATGAAGAGTAAGAATACCTCATGAATATTTCATCATTTGTCTCTGCACTGGTCAGAAATGGTAATTTGAGCTCCAAACTGTGGAGATTTAGCAAAGAGTTGGACGCTCAGAGGATAAAAATAGAAGAAAAGGCTTTTGAAGCATTTTTCCTTGCTAGTGCTGGTATGTAGACAAGTTGCCTAAAGGGCATGAAACTGGAATAATCTATTGAGGGCACACATTTGGGTTGTGCTGCTGAAGCAATTCTTGATTTGCAGTGCATTTAAAGCTCAAGTATTTTGTTTATTTGCCCTTTTTTTCCCCTTCAGAGACAAACTGAAAGCCCCATGTCACCCAAGATCTCTGGCAAAGTGTCATACAGAAGACAGCCATGGTCTTCATCCACCTTGGGCTTGATGTGCACCAGCATCTTCCTCGGGACCTGAGCACTGCCCTGGAAAAGCTGTGAAGGGGAAAGTGTCAGCAAAGGTGCATCAGCCTGGATTCTTCTTCACTGATCTTCTGCCTTTGTCTTTTGTAATGTCCATAGCTACCTCACCCTCTTTCATCCAATTGGCCATCCCAGGAGAGACCCTAAAAAATTCAAACCCAGTATTCATTGAATCATTGAACCACGGAATGGTTTAGGTTGGAAGGGACCTTAAAGACCATCTTGTCCCAATCCTCTGCCATGGACAGGAGCACTTTCACTGTCCCAGGCTGCTCAGAGCCCTGTTCAGCCTGGTCTGGAATACTTCCAGGGATGGGGCAGTCACACCT
Source organism: Cisticola juncidis (assembly GCA_013400215.1). Classification (NCBI taxonomy): domain Eukaryota; kingdom Metazoa; phylum Chordata; class Aves; order Passeriformes; family Cisticolidae; genus Cisticola; species Cisticola juncidis. The sequence goes on from VXBR01000360.1 coordinate 1,599,308, forward strand.
TCTCTGGGCACCTGTGCCAGTCTTGTTTTCTGTAACCAGTGTGCACTAATAATTTTCTTCCACCTTTCCCAAATACTAAGAGATCTGGGCTTGGAACACGTCATTTTTGGACTGGGAAATGCCCAAATTTCTCTGTATCCCAGCCTAGCACAAGCACATGAAAAATGATTTTTTTTCCCCGTTCTGAGGAATTCAGGTGTTCTTTACTTTTTTTTTTTTTTTTTAGGGAGGTGGATGGAAATCGTGTCCTGCTGTTCGCTCAGCTCTGAAGCTCACGGAAATATTTTTACAGCTCCAAGAAAACGAATGGTTGCAATTTTTCAAACTACCATTTCTCCAAATTCCTCACTGGTTCCTTGGTTCCTTTCCTGCAGCAAGAGGAGGGGCAGAGGTCAGCCTTAAGCAAAGGAAGCCCTTTTCTCAGGAGCTCAAATGCCGACTCTCCCTCTCTTTGGCACCCTTGGCAGGCTGTCTGCTCTGGACTCAAAGTTGTCTCATCAGATTCTCGTTTCAGCCTTTGCCACCTGATGGGTTGTGACAGGCTTTTAACTTTGGGGCAGCAGTGCATGGAAACACATCCCTGCTTTGGGAGCAGCACGGCACGGGCTGCCAGCTCCTGCCCCAGGGGTGGCAGCCCCTCCGAGCCCCACAGCCATCCCAGCCACGGCTCCCGGGCAGGGAATCACCTGGAATGCTTCCAATGGCCTCAGCAGACCCGAGGAAAATGTGTGACCTCCAAAGAGGGAGAGACTGGCAGCTAAGAGGTGAAGCTGGGTGGAATTTTTCAGGAAATAGGTGCTTGTACTTTGCAGGACCAAGGCTGTCTAAGAACCCAAAAAAGAGGACGCTGGAACTGAAGCTTCCTATTGGCATCAGCTGGTTAACAAGGGACAGCACGGGCTCTGCTGGTTTATCTGTGCCTACTGCTACTGGTGCTGGAAGGGAAACACAAGATAATTCTGGAAAAATTCCCAGAGATGAGTCTACACTTCAGAGGGCTCAGCTGGCGAGAGCTGAGGAGCAGGAGGTGCTGCAGATTTCACGGTCTCGATGGCTTGTCCTGTGTTTATCCCCTCACTGCTCTCTATCCGTTTAGGCACACCTGAGTGACACCAAAACAGGCTTTTCACAACAAGCAGCCCCTGCTTTCCCAGCTGGCCTGTGCATTGCTGTGGGGTTTTTGTGGCTGTGCTCTGAGGAGATGGTCACACCGACAGAGCTGGCTCCTGAGGCTGCCAAGCACCCCTCCATGCTGAGCCCATCCCGTTCCCTGCCATTGCTTCATCACCAAAAGGGACTGAGCAGGTGAAAGCAGCCCTTTAAACAGCTCTGTTGACCCCAGGGGGCACTTAGGAGAGGACCCACCACGGCCCCTTCCAGCCTTACCCATTCTGTGGTTCTCTGCGTTAATGAGCGCTCAGCACTTCTGAAAACCTGCATTAATTAGCCTGTTTGACATTTTAAACAACCTTTGCCTCGACCTGAGAGAGTACAACTCGAGTAATTTCAGCAGGCCAGCACTGAGGGAAGGCAGTGTGGCCCAGCCAGTGTCCTACAGCTGAGACCTCCTCACCCCTCCTCCAGAACAGTCTCACCCACGTCTGACCCCAGGCTGAGAGGAGCTGTCCTGGGCCACATCCAGGCCAGGGAGTGCCCTTGGCACAGCACCAGCCCTGCATGGCCCCCAGGCAGGGCTCAGCCCCCCGGGCATGTGCAGCACAATCGTGTTCCTGTGGATGAGGATGGGCTGTGGGGAGCTGTGTGCACCCAGCTCCTCTGTCCATGTGCAGGTGAGCAGAGCAGGTGGGCAAGTTTCAGTGACCAACCACAGGAAACATCTCACTGCCCCGTCACTCTCTGGATTTTCAGGAAGGAAAAACCCTTAACCCTGCCTGCAGGTAAGGTTTGGCTTTGGAGCTCCAATTAACCTTAATTAAATCAATTCCTGTGTAACTGCACATGCAGACAATGCACTGAACAAATGGCCTGACAAATATTGTCACTTTAAAGGCATAAACCCACATCAAATCCTTAACTGGAAAGTCAGATTGCAAATTGCTGCAGATTTGTAGCCCTTTGTTCTTAAAACATTGAACAGGAGTGGTGGCCAAATACCCTGAATGTTCCCAAAACCTTGGCTGAATTAATTTTCTTAGCTGCTGAGGCCAAAATGTGTTTTTTGTCAAGGAAAAGGGAATTATGGAGCATCCTTAAGTGTAACATTTGTCAGGCTGCTCTAGAGGTACCAGAATGGTGAGCCCAGGTAGAGACACCAAGCTCCCCCTCTGGAGGACGGGTGGCTCCGTGCAAATTTCTGGATTATTTGGCGATTCCTGCTGCCCTCTGCCTTGCTGTTTGTCCCGAAAACGCTCCCCAAAGCCGGGGCTGTCCCTCGTGTCATGCCACAGAGTTTGCAGGAGTGGGCTGCAGCTTGCACGCTGTAAGCAGCGATGCAGCACAATCGTGTTCCTGTGGATGAGGATGGGCTGTGGGGAGCTGTGTGCTCCCAGCTCCTCTGTCCATGTGCAGGTGAGCAGAGCAGGTGGGCAAGTTTCAGTGACCAACCACAGGAAACATCTCACTGCCCCGTCACTCTCTGGATTTTCAGGAAGGAAAAACCCTTAACCCTGCCTGCAGGTAAGGTTTGGCTTTTAAAACTACCATTTCTCCAAATTCCCCACCGGTTCCTTGGTTCCTTTCTCTGGTGCATTCCTCCAGCAAGAGGAGGGGGAGACTCAGAGAATTACTCAATAACTCAGAGAATCACTCAGATGGAGTCAGCTCCAGAGCAACCAGGGCTCATGCCAGCTTGGCTGCTGCTGGACCATTTCAAGGGCAGATAAGATGCTGAAAAGTAACAATGGCTCAGCTGCCACCATGAGCACTGAGAGCACGGCTGTCCTGCTCTCCCTGCCCCACTCCTGCTGTGTGGGCTCCCTCCAGGCCCTCAGGAGGGAAGGCAGCTGACCTTGCTGCATGGCCAACTTGTCCTTGCATCAGGACAGTGGCTGGTGTTACCCAGGAGAAGAATTCATGCTGACAAAATAGGGGAAAAATGAATTCCTGCTCTCTCAGTGCTCCCAAATCCATCCCACATTGCTGCTTCCTCACTGCTGGCTTCCTCACAGCCACTGAGTTATCTTCAGGTTTAATTGCATTGTGGGCTTTTCTGTGATTCATTTGTTTTCATTGAATATTCCTTGGGTCTGGTTCAATTTTCCACCAACCTCAGGCCTTGGAGTCTTCTAATGAGGTCAAGAAGCTACTGTGAAATTCAGAGCAAATGGGAAAAAAGAAACACTGGTGACAGGTCGCACAGTTTTAAAGAGCAAGAGCCATCCCTCCCTGGCAGGCTGCCCTTTTCTCCCTGTAATCTGTCCTGCAAAGAGGATGGGAGATAACTCAGTGGCAGATCCCTCCCCTGGACTGATAAAAAGGGGGTTTAATTTACCAGTGTGGTCTTGGCACTGCAGCACAATATTAGAAGGATGACTCCCCTCATGCTCAAGGGTCTTCCAAACCTTATTTATAAACTTAAAAAAAAGGACCTGAGGATTCATTATCCTTTGGGTGAAAAAGCAAAAAAAAAACCCAGCACACATGTCTTGATGTTTCCCTTATTTAATACCCACAAATAGTTTGTCTTATGCACTATCTTCCATTAAAAAAAAAAATTGTGTGATTTTCCGAAGGTCAGCCTCCTGTTTTCAGTGGAAAAGAAAAAAGAAAAAGGAAATTATCACCTCTGTAGATGGGAAAGCAAAGGCAGAAAGAGGGCAAGAGAACTGTTCTGCAGAGCTGGAAAAAGATCACATGGCTGATTATCACAGTGGTAATTTGATCACAAGTCCTGTAACTTTGAGGGCGGACTAGCTAATGATGCAATTAGCAAGGAAAATATCCATATTGCTGCTTGAAATGTGCTGGGCAAATCTGCCACTTATTTTGTTATGTATCTATGTACCTACAGCAGGAGTCCAGTTTAGAAAATCCTTTTTGTCTACCCATATTCTCTGCATTAAAAAAAAACAACAAAACACTTTCACTGGCTCTTTCCATAAGCCCCAGCATTCCGGGCAGTGAAGAATGGACTTTGTTATCATTAGCACAGAAAAAAAAAATTATTATTTTAGTTATGTTCTCTGAACGAAAACAACTGGCTCTTTAAGGTTGTTCTGCCTTTTTTTTTAAATCAGATTCTCCTTAAAAGCTCCTGCATCCTTTGCCCAGTGTTTTACCACGCTTGCTGGAAGCACTGAGCTCTCGGCAGTAATTACCTCTATGAGTTTTGTGTCATTTAGTTATAAATAGGAAAGGCAGCAGACAGTGCTTACCAGAAGGAGCAAGCATTGGGAAAAGCCTTTGGAAATGGGGAAAAATAGGGAGGGTCTGGATACGTAAAAAAAACCCCAAAACCTGAAACCAGAAGCCCCCAGCACAAGTGCATGGGTGGTTGGTGCCCTGGCAATTGGCTGAGAAGGGTTCACCAGCAACTCCTGGGAATGGTTCTACTGGTGGGACATATCCATCAGCTTCTCCACCCATACCAGTTTTAAGAACCCATTAATGTTAGAAATTACTCAAATGGAAGGAACAACAACGAAAATTCAACCTTTTGTGTGATTTTGATAGCTCCAATTTCAGAAATGGAAAGGGAGGGATATTGTTAGTGTAAAAACCTTCTGCAAAACTTCTTGAGGTCAGAGGGTTCCTCCTCTGTCTCCTGCAGGACAACCGACTGGAGAGAGGAAAGGAGATATTTTTATTTGTGATGTTTTGCATTTAACCACAGTGGGAGGTGGTACAAAGTGAGACCTGAAGGGTGGTGGCTCTTGGCTGTGACTGAAGCTCTCTGAGGGCTGCTAAACCCCCCCATCACAGGGGTTTTGAATTGGGCCAGGGAAACAAATGCCTGTGTGCTAATCCTGTTGGAGTGAGGCTTAGCCTGGGTATGTCAGCAGGAACTTGTTTCCCCAGGCCTTGGCAGCACTGATTTCATGGCCAAAGCTTCCTGCTGTGTACGGAGTATCCCATCACAGAATCACAGATCATCCTGAGTTGGGAGGGACTCACAGGGATCATACATGGCCCACACAGCACCAAGCCCACAACCCTGGCATTGTCAGCACCGTGTTCCAGCCTCAGGGTCATCATGAGCCCAGGAGCAGAGCAAGCTCTCCCCGTGGTGCTGCCCAGACCAGCTCAAGAGGGGATGGCACAGGCAGCACCAGCTCGCCGAGGTCACCGCGTCACCGCTGCCAGCCCAGGTGTCAGAGCAAGCAGGAGAGGGCTCCCCATGTCCTCACCACAGCCCTGCCCAAAGGGAGCCATGCCACGCGTGCCATCATCTGCACGGCCCAGAGAGGGCACAAAAACCCACTGAGGACACTGCCACCTCCTCCCTGAAGCCTTCCCTGGAAGCAGGGTCATCGGCAGCCACTGTGGGAAGACTGCATTCACTGCCCACCAGCCACACTGTGTCTGCCAGGAATTTAAATACCCCAGGTTTGGGTTGGTGCTGAGCAGAGGACAGCAAGGAGAAAAGGAGAAGCCTGTGCTGCAGGGCAGGTGGCCAATTTGGGCAATTTGCAGGGCAAAGCCAATTTGGGGAGCAGGCTAGTCTGACAGCATTTCGCTTTCCGCTACTAGAACTGCACGTCGACAGATTTCAAATATCTTGCTAAGTCCCAGCAGCCTGCTTGGAAGTGCTGTGTCTTTATCAGACCATTTATGGCCCTTCTGAAATGTGAGTCTCACTGGCTGCATCCGAACCTTGTGCTTGGAGAACATTCCTAATTAAAGCAGGTTGGGCCTTTGGGGAAGGAGGGGCTGCAAAGCATTTCCTGAAGCGCTTTCTACTGGAATTTCATTGTGAGAAAATACACCTGAAGGATGATGCAGGGATTAGGATTGAGAGAAATGTGAGTTTGGTGGGTCAATTTTACTTTGAGAGTATGGGAAACAGGGGAAGCCCAAGTGATGAGCCCAGAGGGTTTGACACAGAGGTTTCACCCTCCCAGAAACACAAGGCCCTTAAAACCGCTGTTAATTTGCTGACATCTTTTTATTTTAGAAATGCCTTGGAGCTGTTTTCTTCAATCATTTTGGAATGTGAGCTGAAACAAAGTCATCCAGGCTGAACCAGAGGGATAAACCCCTCATTTCCCCAGTGTAATAAATACCAGTTCAAACAGAAATGAAATCATCTCTCATCAGACAGGTCCTAGGAACGTGGCACAGATTTCCTGCTGCCTCCCGTGGGAGGAGGGATTGTGAGAGAGCAGGGGTAGCGCTGAGGGCGATCTGCCCCCGTGAGCTGCCGCTGCACTGATTGCAAAGAGCGGGAACAGCCTCGCCCTGACTGAGCTCACAGGTTCGGGCCGAGGAGAACGGGAGCTCTAAAAGAGCGGGGTGGGTGGGCCAGGGTCACTGGGGTCTGCTGGCCGTGCCGTGAGGAGGGACAGACAAGGTGAGTGCCACACGAGGGACAAACAGGGCTGGGTGGGTGTGTGAGGGGCAGGAAGGAGTTAGCGGGTCCTGCAGAGGGAAAGCTTGGGAAAGGTGCAGGGAAGCAGTCTGTGCTGTGTGGAGCTGCCCATGGGAAGGCACAGAGGAAAGGGCAGGGCACTGAGAGGTTGCTCACTGGCTGATGCTTGGAGCCTTCTTTGTTGTCAGTCGTACCTGCACCGTCAGCCTCCCACACAGGAATCCATGGGGCAGGAAATGAGGACATGACACACAGGTTTCTGCAGCACTAGAGCAGGGCTGGTTTGAGGGCTGACGCAGGATGACGCCAGCACTGAGCTCCGAGGAGGAAAGTGTGGATGGCTCTGAGTCACCTTCCTCCCGGCACCATCAGCCTCGTTTAAACAGAAAAGATTGTGCAGTTGTTGTTCTTGCTGCTGAAGTTCTTTCTCTGCAAGGATCTGGGCACATTTTGTTTGTGAATAGTTTGTGCTGCTGCTGGGGAAGCAATGCAGGTGCCTTGGCCAGGTGGTGCTGCTGATTTTGTGTGAGGGGAGGGCTTTGGTTCCATGAAACAATCGTGCAGCACCAGCTCTACCCTGGAGCAACCTCAGGGTGAAAAAAGGAGCGTTGAGAAACCAGTGCTGTGATCTCTTTGGGCCAGCACTGAAAACCTGCCAGTGGGAGCAGGGAGAAGGTGTGGATGGGCACTCAAATACTCCCATGTTTACATCAATTTACCTGAAAAATGGGAGTGGCTCGTATAGATGAGCTGCCCTGAGTGTTGCTGAAGTCTAGTTCAGGCTGAGTGCAGAACAGTGGGAAAGCTGGAAGCCTTCTTGAATGGTCATTAGGGTTTAAAAACACCCCAAACCCCTCAGTTTGGTTGTTCAAATGTAGAGAATTTGCTGGGCAACCTGAAATAACACGTTTATTGTGGTTTTGGCTGAACTGAGTGACTGAAGTGCAAAGCAGGTGGTGTAACAAGGTGGAGGATCTCATGCTTATCTGCACCTGCTGTGCATTTGGCCCACTGCAGAAACAATGAAAAGGATGAAATGTACTTTCTCCTGCTTTTCCAGCCCCCGTGGCTTTGGAATGCTTTAGTAGATGCACAATGAACAGCTGCAGAGCAAAGCACGTTGTTACCTGCCAGCCATGGCAGCAAAGTTGTGAAGTTGATGTTTTACGAACGCCAAATTACCCCAAGCTGGGACAATCTGCATGAGATGCAGAAAGAAATGACCACAAAGCTCAGGGGTGAAAAACAACAGTAATAACTTTTGGAGCCAGTCTGAGTCCTTCTCCAGTTTGTTTCTTAAATCTTGGCTTTCCTGGGATTGCCTGTGCCTCTGGTGACAGTGTCATGGGATGTATGTGGTGGGAAGGCTGCATTTCTGGAGGCTCAGTTTTATCCAGCTGATGGAAAATAAAAGATGAATCTTAACCAGGGGCAAGGAAAAGTTGATGGAAATGATGAGGTTTGTGTGCTGCTCTGCCTGCTGACTGAACTCCCACCCAGGGCTACATCCTGTGGTCACTTTACAGCAGGCACTGTGCTAAGCAGGCTGGTTATAGCCCTGTCTCTTCCTGGGAGAGCTTGACAAAGGGTTGCCATCACAAAATGAGTTTTTCATCTCTGAACATACCTGCTGACGAGAGAAAAGTAATGATCTGAGGTATCAACCATCCCCTCTGCTGCTGGCAGTGTGCCTCGTGCTTCTCCCATGTGTCACCTTCTCCTGTGCTTTTTTTCCTCTCAGGAGGATGAAAAATGTATCAAATGTTTTTGTGGGGAGAGTATGGTTTTTATTTAAGCTTGAAATAGCTGTTTCATTGGTTCTCATGAGGCAGAAAACTAAAAGCGCCACTAGCACATCTTCATTGCCTTGGGATCCCCAATGGGGATCACAGAGCTCAACTAATTACAAAGCCTGGTGCTTTCCAAAATGCCACTTTTGGACAGCCTTTGTATGGCACAAAGCTGTCAGTGCCACCTCCATTCTCAAAAATGAGCAGGGCCTGTAAGTGACTTTTCTTTGCTGGGTCAGGGAGATGTGCTAGCATCTGCTTGAAAAGCTGGAAATGAGATTTCCAGCCTGTTGATATACCAGCTTGGCCAGCTGCTTTCCAGAAATCAGTTGCTGGGCTATCTCATTTGTGTTCATTAGCTCATAACAGGAGTGAATCTTTCCCAATGTTTCTTTGTGCTTGCTGCTCAGACTCTTGTCCTTCATCTCGCTGTTTGTTGCTGAATTTCTAGCTCAGGGTTCAGGGGTAAGCAGATTCAGTACCTAATGAGGCAGGTTTGCTTTCATCTGGTCAAACATTCAAGTACAACATCTTCCTTCCTTCACCCTAAAATAACAGTCAGGAATCACCAGACCTAAAAGAAATCATCTTGTGTGAGCTCCCAGATGCTCAGCTGAGCTCAAGTCTGGCAGCATCATGCTCTGGGGATGCAGATCTGTCCCACTCCCTGAGCCTTGTGCCTCTCAGTCTGGCTGATTGCTCTGGCAAACATTAAGCTAATAAAATAATAAAATAAAAAACTATCCTTGCTGTTAACAAGCCAAGTATGTGGCACCTAGATGGAAATTTAATGAGAGGCTGTGAGGAGCAAAGCTGACAAAGCAGTGACCTCTCCTCTGGGGTGAGCCAGCCCCAGTCCGTCCCCAGGCACTGGGATTAATGAAGGTGTTGGTTCCAGCCCAAAGCAAATGGGCATTAGTTCTATCACAGGGCTGGCTTATTGGGATGCCAATTTCATAGCACTGAACTCTGGGCTCAGGAGAAGCCTTGAGCTGAGCCAGCACAAAGAATCATTGAATTATCTGCAATTTCTACCACGAGCACGTTCCGGGGTCAGGGCTGGAGCAATCTGTCTGAGTGTGGGCTTGGCCACCCGACATGATTTAGCAAATAACTTATTGAAGAGGAGCGTGGGCTTTCTATATTTGATTTGGTTTAAAATGAAGAGTAATCTGCATAAATGATCCTGGCTGCAGCCAAAGCAATGTGGGCAGCAGGTCAGGGAAGGGGTTCCTGGGTGAGATCCCATCTGCAGTGCTGCATCCAGCCCTGGATGCACAGGATATCAGCCACACCAGAAGGATGTGAACACTTTGGAGTGACTCCAAACAGGGTCCCAAAGGTGATCAGAGGGATGGAGCACCTCTGCTGTGAAGGCAGGGTGAGAGAGCTGGAGCTGTTCAGCCTGGAGAAGAGGAGGATCCAGGGAGAACTCAGAATACATTCCACTACCAAAAGGTACTGGAAGAGCGGGAAAGGGACTTTTTCCAGGGACCTGCAGTGATAGGACAGGGAGGAATGACTTTAAACTGACAAAGGAAAGTTTTAAATTAGATATTAAGAAGAAATTCTTCCCTGTAAGAGTGGTGAGGCTCTGGAACATGTTGCTCAGAGAGGTCTGATCTTGGTCCCTGGTGTTTTTGCCTTCTTCTAGCCATGCAGTGGTGGCTGGAATTAACTTCTTAAAATAATGAAAAAACTTGAATCTAATAATGTGATGCATATTGAACATTTGCCTTTCAAGCCTACTATTTTTTTTTTTTAATATTAATGTGTAGAGCCTGTCATATTACCATTGACTTCCATCTGTGGGACAGCCATACCAGAAAGGAGATGACCCCTTGTCAAAGACCTGTCTTTTTAGGGTTAGATGTTCTTAGGAGTTTAAGATTAGACTTTATTTACTGCAGACTATTCAGATCTTGCTGGGAGATGGCAAGAGATCATACAACAGTATCAGAATGATCCCTTTTGGCCTATTTGCCTTTCTGTACAAGCAGTGATTATCTTCTCTGTAAGCCCCTCTTGGCTTTAGGCAGGGTTAAAAAAAAATAAATCTCCCAAACATCCAAGTTAATGAAATTAATAATGCATTTAAGAAATAAAATTGCTCGACATAGGGTTAAGTGAGACAGTGTGGCACGTCCTGGTGGCTGGGGAGGGAGGTGGGGATGCTCTGACACTCCTGCCCAGGCAGTGTCTGGCCACAAATCTGCCCCAGTATTTCTGAAAGGCACCGAGGTGTGTCCTGTACACAGCTCCTGTTCTCACTGCCTAATTAAGCACAAGGTCCAAGGCTGTATGGAGATGATCTACAGGTCTCTGTCTGAGTTGTACCACGTGCCCATTTCTGGTTTAGTTCCATAAATTCAGTCACTTTAGTCTTACACGTGTTGAAGGAAGTAATTTAGGTGCAGCAGGTCTCTCTGGCAGGAGCCAGGGGATGGTTTTGGGTCTTGCAAAGATTAATCTGTTCTCTTTAAGTGCTAATCCTTTCCTCTAAGCTGACGTGAGAATCCCAAACACCTTTCTATTACACCCCATTACCCAGCTACATAAATCTGGCCAGGAGAAATCGCCTCCCACCAGTGGGAAGTGATTCATTTTTCGTGTGAGCAGGGCCTGTTTAGGTTTGACACGAGCCTTTAGCAAGGCAGCAGGAGTTAAAGGGCACATCTTCAGCTGATGAGACATTTGGTTATCAGGGTGTTTAATGTCACAGTGTAAATAATCTCTCACCACTCCGTTAAATGAGAGGTTTTCAGGGCATGCAGCTACTGTTGGTGACTGCCTCCTAATCCTGACTTTCACAGGGTGCTAATTCAAGGTCTCCCAGAGCTTTCTGCAGAACAGAACTATTTTCCAGCTAGGACTGCCCAGGGAAAGGCATGCTGAAATGCACAGTGAGAGGCCAACAGGGGCAATGAATCCCTAAGGCCATTGCTCAGGGGTGCCTATTTAGCCGACTTGAAAATAAACCTGCTGCTGGGAGGAGGGGAAGAAACTTTTTCCAGGCTTAACCAGAAAGGAAGAGGAATGCACATTGCTAAAAGACAGAAATGATTCCATAATTGACACAAAGCTGAGTCTAGAAGACCTTGGTTTATGGAAATACATCGAGCTGCTCCTGTGACGACTTAATTTTAGATGCTATCAGCACCCATAGTGAGGGTTTTTTCCTGTGGAGGGATTAAATAATGATGTAAAAACAAATTAAACCCAGCAAATATTTGCAGTGCTGTAATTCCTTGGGCAGTGCCACTAGAGAAAGCATTGCAACACTGGAAGAAAGCTGATAAATGCTATTTATTTAAACTTGCAGTTAAAGAAAAAACAAACCCAATCTCTCTTCAGTGGAAGGGCTTCACACAGAAAGTCAAAACTGTCAGCACATCTTGAGGGTGTTCTCTGCCATGCAGTGACCATTGTGGGGCCCTCCCTGATGAAAGGTGATGAGAACTTTATCCCCTCATAAACTGTAACACTGCTCTTCACCTTTCAACAAGTCCAGCTCTTGCTGGTCTGTGACACTGGGGCTGTGAAGGTGACCTCCCCTGGCAGCAGTGCCAGCTGGATGCTCCTGAGCACTGGGCTCTGCAGGTTTGCACAAGAAACTGCCTACTCCTGAGCCTGCTTCCTGCCTGAGAGGTTTTATTTGGATGTTTGTCAGTTAATTTCTGTGCTCCATGTATTTTAATTACTCAGACCATAAAGTAAATCTTTTATGATGTTCTAAAGTGAAAGCTAAAATCACTCTTTTAATGCAGAGCTAGCAGCAGTTTGCCAGCCCAGTTGCTGAGGTCCATCCTGGTGTCAGTGTCCTGTGAGGGGTTTTGTCTGGCCCTGCTGGCACAGAGCCCTTGTCCTTTGCTGGGACATTTCAAGGAAAGGGAGGAAGAAGGGCTCAGAGTCCATCTTGGATGAAGATGCTCTTTCATGGATGCCAAAAGAAAGGGAATCTGCTGGTTCCATCTGCAAAGCCCCAGATTACCAAGGATGGGAAGGGATCATGATGATGTATGAAGATGCAAAACCTGTTGTCTTCTGTGCTGTGAACCACAAGGAGTATCCTGGCTGATGCACAAAATGCTCATCAAATAGAAAAATGAAGCTTATTCAGGCAGTTGTCTTTCCAGGACATCACTCTGTCAGGGAAGGCTGTACCAAAGCTGGCCTCTACCAACCAGTTATGCATTTTGGGAGGGGTTTATGAACAGTGTTTCCATTAAAACATCCATTCAGGCCAGCATGCCTGGAGTCTGCAGTTCCTGATGGATTAACAGCTGTTCTCTGCTTCCACCTCTCTGGCCAGGTCTTGCTTATCCCTCCCCAGACACTCTGGGGGGACACAAAACCTCTGTTTGTCTCTATGGAAATGTGGTCAGGGGTTGCACTCCTGCCTTTTCCCAGCACACAGTGCAGGAATGTCCTTTTGTGCTCTCCATAAACAGCAGCAGTTGGAGGCTGCAGGAGTGTTTGGAAGCAACATGGCTATGTTTCCTCCAGTCTTATTTATTTCCCTGAGGGATCTGCTTTTGGCTTTGCTAGAGATTGGTGTTAGGGCTCCATGAGTGATCAAGCAGCTTCAGCTCTGAAAGCCTTTGGAAAGGACCTGGTTTTGGTAAGGACCTGCCCTGGTTCAGCTATGAGCTCTCCATCCTTCCAGAGCAGCCTCTCAAACAAAACCCTGCTGATCAGGGACAGACCTGGTGCCTTGTTTGTTTGCTAGTGATGAAACACCTCTGCAGAAATTCCCAAATCCCTCTGTAAATAGCTCCTTGCTGAGGTCCCTTCCTTCAGGCTTTGGCTGTGAAGGGCATGAGAAGAGCAAGCAGCTCTGAAGCAGACAAGCTACCCCTCCCCTGCTGGAGTGTTGGATAAAGAAGAGATTCACCTTCAAGGTCCCTTCTAACCCAACCATTCCATGACTCTTTGACCTTGAGGCAAGCCTGCAGCCTGGCTGCAAAGAGCAGAAGAGCCCTGAAGCTGTTTGTGCCTGTGAAATCACACAAATATGGTGTTTTACAGCAGACATAGGGATTTGATGGGGCAAAGTGCAGGATAGCTGGGCCAAGGGAAGGCAGCTGGGATGTGGACATGGACAATCCTGTCTTACACCACTGGATCAGCAAGGATCTAAGATATAACACCCACAGCAGTGTCTTACTGGTACCTGCTGTTCAGGGGAGCTGAGCCTCCAGTGCAGACCTCCAGTGCAGGACTCAAAGTGTGGCCTGGTTTTTATTCTAAGGATGTGGAGCTCTGCACTGAGCAGGAGGCTGTCAGGACCCATTTCTTGATGTGTGTGTGTTTGTTTGGATCAGACCAGAGGTGCCAGCATTGCGTGCCAGCCAGCAGGGATTAGGTTTCCACCCTGTGCTTGTAGTATATGTGTCAAAACTGAAAAAAAAATGTATACATATATATATACACACATATATATACCAGGGACAAAGCAGTGCTGACCAATTTCTCAGCATTGGTGATGCTCATCTGGAGTGAACAGAAAGTCTAGAATCAATATGAAGCTTTATTTAGAAAGCTGAGGCCAGATTAGGAAGAGCAAATGCTCTGCAAAAGGCAGAAAGGGGTGGACAGAGCAATTACAAAAGGCAGAAAATTACACTCAACCTTTAGAGACACAAATGGGGTGCTATGTCAGCATTTTAATCATCCATCCTATTTTCAGCACTGTGTTTGGATTAAAACCTCCCCAAATAGCATGTCCTGGGTAAATAAAGCTGGGTCAGGGGCATATTTTCCTGCTCAGTGAGTGAGATAAATATAGAAAGATGTTTTTCACCTTTTGAGGAGTGCTTTCCCAAAGGAGGAGGAGTGGGAGCTCTGAGCCTGCTCGCAGGTAGTGTCTGTTGTGCACATTTCTCCCTCTGCCTTTTCTCCTTTCCTTTTTATTTTTCCTCCCCAAAGGATTCTTGAGCTTTTCTGTGCCACACACTCAGATGTGATGCCTCTTTTCCTCAGGGGCAGAGGCAGGGCTGTGCTGCAGCCTCCAGCTCTAGTGACAGGTTGGATAACTCATGGCAGCTCCCAGAAGGCAAAAGCTGTGTGAGGCTTGTGGGGTTCTGAAGCCAGCAGTGAGATGCTCCTTCCCTCACTTCACAAAGCATCCTCAGCTTTCCACCTTGACTGAAAAAAAAAAAAAAAAAGCGAAAATATTCTGTTGTGCTTTGTTGTGCTGTGCATTATAGTCAGGAAAAATATGTAGGCTGGGAGGAGAGCCATCACCTTGCTGAAATCTGGTCTGTGCAAGTGAAAAGCAAAGCCCTGCATGTGTCAGTCTGGGTAAGCTTCATCTGCTGCCTCAGAGTTCCAGGCTGCCATTCCCTGGTTACTAGTGGTGGACATCAAATAGAAATCAAGGATAGTATAGAATGGTTTGGGTCAGAAGTGAAGCTAAAGATGATCCAGTTCCAACCCCTCTGCCATGGGCAGGGACACTTCTACTAGGCCAGGTTGCTCAGAGCTCCATCCAAGCTGGCCTTGGACACTTCCAGGGATGGGGCAGCCACAGCTCCTCTGGGCAACCTGTGCCAGAGCCTCAGCACCTCACAGTGAGGAATTCCCTTGTATCATCTGATCTGACCCTGCCTTCTGGTCAGTTTAAAGCCATTCCCCCTTGTCCTGTCTCTCCAGGCCCTTGTCAAAAGTCCTTCTTGTAGCCACCTTTAGCTACTGGAAGGCCACAATTAGGTCACCCCTGAGGCTTCTCTGCTCAAGGCTGAACAACCCCAAATCTCTCAGTTTTTTCTCAAGGAAAGCTGCTCCATCCCTCTGATCATCTTGGAGGCCTCCTCTGGCCTCACTCCTACAGCTCCATGTCCCCAGATCTGGACACAGCCCTGCAGGTGGGGTCACAGCAGAGTGGGGCAGAGGGGCAGAATCCCCTCCTCCCCTGCTGCCCACAGGGCTTTGGTGCAGCCCAGGGCAGAGGTTCTTGGGACTCCCAGTGCCCATTTCCAGGTCATGTTGGGCTTCTCATAAACCAACATGCCCAAGCCCTTCTCTGCTCTCAATCCATCCCAGCCTGTCTTTGTGCTCGGAACAAAGGCAGCAGACCCAAATCAGCTGTCAGGGTCCTGACTCTCATTTGTTTAACTGCAGGGGGAGGTGCTTTGAGGGTTTAGTTGTGCACTGGGACATGACAGTGCTAAAGCAGCGGTCAGCACTCCTCAGAGCTGCCTCAGGGAGAGCACCAGCAATGGCACCTCTTGAAAACGGTTTTTTCCTTTCATCTTCCCTAAAGCCCACGTGCATAAGCTCTGCTTACACACAGCACAGCTGATGGAGCTAACCATGGGAATGCAGAAAAATGGGAGAACTCAACTAAAGCAGAGGACTTTCCTTTTGGAGCCCTCACTGGGCCCCAGCTTGGCAAATGCTCCATTGTGGCCTAGTCTGGCATGTTTTGAACAGAGGGATGTTTTATTCAAGCCTTTATTGACTGCAGTGTAAATTCTCTCTGACTGCTGCAGATATTTTTGAGATAAACAAAATGGGAATGGATTTTGTTTAAATTAATTCCCCCAAGTGACTTAAGCAGTCACTCAAATCAGGGTCAGTTTAATATTTTTATTTAAATAGCCATGAAGACTTTTGAGAAATGAGAGTTTAGGAAATTAAGAGCAATTTGTCTTGAATACCTCAAAGTCTAAATTTCAAAATTAGTTTCATCCAGTTCCTGATAAAAAGCTGCTGAATGAAGTGAAATCACTGGGATCCTGGACTCCACAGAATTGGTTTCTATTTTCTAGTCATCCTCAGCCTCTCTTAGCTTTGTGTAGCTCCAGATAAGAGCCTTAAGAGTTGTGGTTGTCCAAAGCACATTTTGGGTGCTGTCAGTATTTGAAAGTTTTCTTTTGTACATACAAATTTATATTTTAAAAATCTAAATGGTGGTCTTTTGACCCTGTTTTTCTGGAGCTCTGATTCATGAGCTGTGTAAGAATTCAGTGTATAGATGCTCTTCCTGTGCAAGTTCTGGTTGGCTTTTCCCCCACTACAGAGTCCACACGCTTATTAGCTGCAACTGCAGCCTGTCACATGGTGGTGGCTTTTGACTGGGGACATGGAGGAGAGCAGGAACATGAGCAAACAACAATGTTCTGATACCAAGAGCCTTTCAGACCAAGTTTCCTGTCCAGCTCCTCAGGGTGAGTTGTGTGGGCACCTAAACAGATCTGGGGTTTATAGGTGAGGCCACGGACTTCAAATTTAGGTACCAAAGGTTAAGCTAAGGTTGATGGCTTGTCCTGTGGGAGATCTGTTAAAATTCTTAGAAAAGCATCTACACTAATTAATTGTCATTACAATGGAACCAGACCCCTGTGCTTTTTAAACCAGCAGGAGTTCCCACTTTGTGGCCATGGGCCTCCTCCTTGCTAGCAAAGAACCACATGGCATTGAAACATCAGCTGTGCATCCTCCCAGACTTGGGGAAGAGTTTGGATTTGTCTTAGCTGGAGTACTTTAGTGTGAAAGTACTTCAGTACTTTCTCTGCCTTCAGGATCCTCCCTCTGTCCTGGTACAGGAATATAACCTTCACTAGAGAAGGTGAATTGGGCAAAGCAAAGCCTGAGGATGAGACTGGGTCAGGATCAAGGCAGCAGGTACAAGTCCATTCTGCTGGTAATACCTTCCTGTCTGGGAGTTTAATAATGAAAGAAATGAAATATTCAGGAAAACTGGGATGAGCTGCGGGAGAGCACTGGAGTGAGCTGTTGCTTGTACTCCCAGTGTCAGAACTAAGGAAACTGAGTCACTCCTGTGCTCCTGAGCTCAGGTTGCTTCTCTTTCCCCGAGATTCTCCTTGGGGTTTCTGTTCCCTGGGGTATCAGGCTCTTCTCTCAGGGCTGCTGTTCCTTGAGATTCCACGGGGTTGCTGTTCCCCGTGGTAATAAGGTTTTCAGTCTTCTCTTTGCCCTAGGTGTTTCACACTGAAGCCAGAGACGACAAGTTGAGTCCAGCAGTTTGTGTTATCAAGGCTGTTTATTCTATATTATCTATCAGTTCTTGTTCAGCTTTGCAAGGTGTCCCCAGCAAAGCAAGACACGCGGCTGGACTGGGCGGATCAGAGATCCCCGCACCTTAAGTACAGTATCTCTGACCCAACTACTGTCTAAGATGTATTTTTTATTTACAAAATTTTACCAATACCTACTACCTACACTAACATGTCAATTCTACTCTAAACCAATCTCTAAAGTCTAACTCAGGAAAAGATGGGGGACGAGAGCACGAACAAGGAGGTCGGGGGCCACTCCCCAATTCCTCCAGCTTGTCTCTTCACCCCCATATGCTAAGAATCCTAATTTCTATATTTATATTCTATAACAAACTAGCTACTATTTACTTTTAAATTCTTGGGATTTGTGATTCTTCCTGCACAGGAATCAGAGTCAGTGTCCTCCTGGGCTATGTGTGAGGCTGGCTGACCCCCCTGTACAGGTCCTAGACCCCCCTGTCCAGTCTCTAAACCTTCCAGGGCAGCCAGAGGGATATCCTGGACTCCGACACTGAGCAAGGCATTTCCCTCCAGCTGACCACTGCAGCACCTTCCTGCCACAAGCCCTTGCCTGGACAGCACCATCACATTTTCCTGGTAACATCCTAAAGGGAATGGGGAACTTGCTATGGGAGGCATCCTGTGTTTGCTTGTGAGCTGCTTAAGTAACAGGACTTTCGTTTTCAGATAATGTGTCCTAAATATTCAGTACACACATTCCCGCCACGAAAGACAATGGCAACAAAAGAATTTGAACAGCTGTTCCTTTGTTGTTCAGCAAAAAAAGAAAACCAAACTACAAAGCAGCACTCCGAGGTTGTGTTATTCCTTTACAGGGAGGGAAATTAAGAGGCTTGAAGCATTTAGTGAGCTTGAGAATTTACTGTGGTGAGTTTTGGGATATGAACTTTGCTGCCTTGAGATGAGTCTTGCTGAAGGACACGTAGATGCACTATTGCTGCTTGAACTTCTCCACAGGAATTCAGGAGCTACAACCTGGCCCACCCAAACTGAGGAATGTCCTATAGTTATAGAGGATCCCAGGAAAGGAGGGAACATCCTGTGTCCTCTCTCTGGATACAACAGTAAGGCTTGTCTTAATATCACTCCTTTAACAATCATTCACCACCTGTTTTTCATACAAAGCAATTGTGCTTCTTTCCCTGATCTGTGCTAAGAAAGTTCAGCCTCTGGATTATGGTGTGTGCTCATTGAGCTATGCCATTCCTCAGACAGATGAGAGGTCCAGAAATGCTTCCCAGGTGTTTTAAAAGCCTTCCAGTCTTCCAGTTCCAATCCTGAGAGCTGCTGAGGGCAGAAACTGCTCCAAGCAGTGATTACTCAATGCAGCTGTGCATGGAGTCAGCTCATCAGATGTTTCCTTGCAGCAGGGTGGGGAAG
This sequence comes from Cisticola juncidis, assembly GCA_013400215.1. Taxonomy (NCBI): domain Eukaryota; kingdom Metazoa; phylum Chordata; class Aves; order Passeriformes; family Cisticolidae; genus Cisticola; species Cisticola juncidis. The sequence continues at coordinate 1,618,009 of VXBR01000360.1, forward strand.
ATGAAATCTGCTCTTGGACAGGTGACATGCAATCCTTTCATGTCAGTCTGCCTTCTGCCCATGGGGAGATGCCCAAGAGGTGCAATGCCCTGGCATAGCTCAGTTTGCTTGACCTGCACCTGCTTCCAGGAGGGAAGGATCCAAGTCTGCTGCTGCGTCTGCAGCAAACAAACGCTGCTCTCCCCAGCTGATAATTTCCCTCCCATAGCTGATTATGTGTCCTGTTGCTTTGGGTTTGTTTTTAATAAAATTAGGGTATCAGGCTGCTTTTCAGTCATTTTTATGCTGTGTGTTTGCTGCCAACACTTCTGGCTCATCAGGAAGCCAGCCCTCCTAATGCTTATTAGTGACAGGGAGAAAACCTCTCTGCCACTGCAGGCTTTTGTAGTCACCACAGCCAGAAAAAAAAAACCCTACTAATTATTTGGTTTGGAGGAATCTGAAATTCCCTTTGGGTAGATGAAAAGTTCAGTGGTTTGTCGAGATCAAAGTAGAAGTTGCTTTTGGGGATATAGGCAGCTTTGAAGTTACAACAAGCTCTGCCTGCAAACCTCATTGTTTAGAAGAGACATCCTATTGAGTCCTTCAGTCCTGCTGGGGTTTGGATGCTGAGCATCCAAGGAGCATGAAGGGCAGGAGAGGTGTTGTGGTTCAGTGCAGAAGAACCATGAGGCACTGACCCTTGCCCATGTGCTAGTGGATAATTTGTCTTCTTTAGGGCTTCTGGGCAGAAGAAGAGGCATCAGAAGAGGGGTGTGTATGGATTTGTAAGAATTTCTGGGTAGAGATTGCCCTTATATGAATGCAGGAGGAGGGGTCCTCCTGTTTGAGCATCACTCTCTGCTGCCCAAATGGTGACACTTTGCACAGTGGGGACGTGGTTTGTACAGGGATGGGGGTCTCATTTCTGAATCCACTTGGGCAGGGAGTCTCTTGCTGGAGTCTAATTGCTGAAAAGATCCTCAGGGTTTACATTTGGAACAGTGCCTCGGGAACTGATGGGATCGGCAGAGCTTCGCAGGAAAATCTGCCCAGCACCAGTTTGCATTTGTCTGCCTTCAGCAAAAGCCATCAAGTTAATGCTAATTTAAATTCTCACTTAGGCATCTGTAGGTATAATTGCATAAAGCACTGTGCATTAAATTACATCCACACATGGATTTGGATTCAGAGTCTTCAGAAAGTCTACATATGTCAGCCTATTTCCAAAATGCATCGGCCACTGAAGACCCCCTTTTTGCTTGGAAACATAATGACCTAACCTTACCCTGGGTTAATTAATTACACCCTGGTACCAGTTCAATTCCCACAGCTCTCCCATATCATTGGGAAGCAGCACCCTAAATGTTTTATGAAACATTTTCCTGATGGCTCCCAAGCCTGTGGATTGCACCATTTGGTCAGGGTGGGTAAGTAAAAACCACAAATTCAACAGAAGCTTAAATCTCAGTTGTAACGGGCTGTAATGAATCACTGCAGCTTTGCAAGGCCTGGAACCAGGCAGGGATCTGAAAGCAAAGCCAGCCTGAAACCTTCATGGAAGGCAGGGCCAAGAGGGTAAGGCACACCTGCACATTCCTTGTTCTTAGGATGCCACAATTGTTGTTTTGTTTTGTTTTGGTTTTTTTAGTTTTATTTCACAGTCTTTGAAGTGTGTCTTAAAGAGAAACAATTCCTGTCACTTGGAGCTCCCAGGGAGGACCGAGTGTGAGTGTGTCCCTTGATGGCACCAGCAGCATTCCAGTCCCCCCTCCAAGGGATGAGGAGCCCTGTCCTGGGACATGGTTGAGTCTCAGGGGGTCTTGTGTCTGCTGGGCCAATTTGCAAGGGGGAAGGTTGCTGTTGTCATTGGAAACTTCACTACTTTGTCCTTGAAAAATTGCTAATACCTAGTTTTGGGTGTCACACAACTTCAGTGGCCTTCTGCTCAGCCTGTGCATGCTGCTCTCAGCGCTGAGCTGTCTTAACACTGCATTAATGTTTTCTCCTCTTTGTGCATGGGTAGAATTGAAATCCCTCCTGGGGAGGAAGCTTTTTCCAAGTAAATTCCTAAACAATCAGCTGAAAAGAACCCTGAAATGTTCTTTCATTTGATTTACTGCTCCCTGCCAAATGTCAGTGCATGCCAGGTCTTGAGCCTGGTACTGGAGCCGAGCCTTGAAGGAATTGTCCGTACAAAGCTTCTCCTTCAGTTTTGGGATCCAGTGCTGATTTCAGCCAAGTCTGATGAAAGAAGTGATCCTAAATACACCATGTTTCTGTGTGGCTCATGACAAAGAGCAGGTTTGGCCCAAGGCAGGTGTTGTGGGTAGATCCTGTCTGCTTGGCATGGATTTTTGGGCTCTCTGGGGATCATCTTGTGTGGGGCAGGAGTTCATGTTGCCAGCATCTCCTGCTGGGCCTCACTCCCAGCTCCTCCATTAATGAATTTTGAGGGTTATTTGGCTTCACTGGCCAAAGGTGCTCTGCTAAGACACCTTCTCTTTCAATTCTTTTAGGTCCCATCAGGTTTCACAGCCTCATATATTTTTAAATCCTTTGACTCTGGAAACATTGTTCCCCTGAAAGGCCTTCTCCTAAATCCCACCTCCTCAGAAGGCTAGAGGGGACACTGCTGGCCAAGGATGAAGCTGTTCTGGGTTTGTGGGTGGTGCCTTGGAGTGAAAAGTGCATTCAGAGAAGCTCTGCTGGCTCTGCCTATCACTTTGATGGGGGAGGAGTGGACTGGGATATGATAAATCACTGGATCATCACTTCTAAATGCTGCTTGGTATATCAGCTTTGTGTATAAACCCTCCTAAATGGTGTTAAATTTGTCTGCTTTATTTCTTCCCTCCCACCCCACCACTGCTGCTCTAAGTATGATCTCTTAGTAGCTCAGCTTTGTTTTGTGTTTTGTTTGATGTTTATGCCCACTTTCCCCATATCTCTGGGGGTTCTTTTTAAAATTTTGGAATTGATTTTTTTTCTTGGTTTAAAAAATCCCTGAAATGCACACTCATAAAGAAGCAGGAGCCCGTGGCTCAAACCTGAGTGGTGTACAGGAAGAGCAACAGGAAGGCTGGTTTGTGGTGCTGGAGAGAGTCTCTGCAAGGCTTAAAGGAGCATCCCATTTCCACAGACGGCCTCTTTTTTTTTTTAATGGGTTATGGTGTCGGGAGGATCTGGAAAGATTGCATGTCCCTCATCCCAGGTTGGATGCCTTGTTATTAAAAATGTTTTCTTATTCTTGGAGAGTACAGTTTCAGATTTACCCTCACATCCTCCAGTCTTGGTGGTTCAGCTGGTTCTTTATTTCCCTCCCTTCCTGCTCTCTTTTCCCTGCCCTCACTGCCCCATGGCTGCAGGGGACGCGATTTGGGCGCTCATCACCTCGCTGTGACCTCCTTACAAAGCTCGGACCGGCTGCTGCCTTCACCCTGCTCCTGCAGCAGTGGTGCAGGGTGAGGAAGGTGGCAGGGCAGGGTTTATCTGCTGCCCTGGTTTGATGCTGAACACACAAGGCAGAACCCCAAGCGCTCGATCACCGTGTCAGGCTGGGCCACGGCGGAGCGCGCTGACAGCAGCACAGCAGCCGCACTCAGTCTGATGCAAGGAAGGGTTTAAGACCTCTGGCAGTGACACTGCAACTGAGCTGAGCCCAGCCTGGGCCTGGCTTAATCCCTGATCTGTGTAAAGCCCTCCTCTGTGCTTTCCAGAGGCTGGGACAGCTGCAGAGGTTGCTCTCCAGGAGCACGGGATGGCAGCTGTGCGCTACAACTTGCTGAGCTGCCTCCCCGGTAAGGGATGGCGTGGTGAGGGATTTAAAAGAAAAACCCTTACAGTGTCTTTGTCAGTCTCACTGACATAAATCAGGGCGTGCTCACTTAAGCTGACTGTTGATTTGTGGCTTTTTTTAATACAAGCCAAATGCTTTCACTTTATAAATAAATACGCTACAAAGCGGGCTTCAAAGGAAAGATGATTACTCTCCAACTCCTGCTAAATTCATTGGTGGATGGTCCATATACTGCCTTTTTCAATGTCATTGATACCTGATACAGACCATTCCCAAGCTGTTTGATAATTATTTATCAGCCATCTGCATCAGCATCATCTGCATGACCAGTGACAGCCCCAAAAGCAGGAAGGAGACAAAGGGGTTAAGCTGTAGGCAGGAAAGGGAAGGCAGAAACCAAGCAGCAAACAATTGGCACCTGGGCTCCATTGAAAGCTAAAAGTGGAAAAAGATGGCTTAATTGAAAAATCTGCCTATTGTGTGTGACTGCAGCCTCCAAGGGGAAACAAACAAACCTATTAAAAGGAAGAGGGAGAAAAAAAAATCTGTGCTGTTGTGCAGACTTGGGGGGTTTAACTCTTCCCAGTCTGGGGCAGAAGTATTTTTATAACCAAACCATCTCCCTTGTTGCAGCATTTAGTTGGATTGAGTGATTTCTTAAGTCCTCCTAGGATCTTCCATCACTAGCTGGAGACTCCCAGTGTACAGTTGGATGTACTGAGAACCCTGTTTGTGGTGGGATGAGTGGGGGCATGATCCCTGATTTCTATTCATTTTCACGGGTACCATAAAAATAAGGATCTCAGTTTTTCCTCCCATTTCAGTGTTGTTTGGGAGGTCTCTGTAAGTTTCCTAAACATGCTTTCAGTACATTTCTACTTTAATTTTAATAATAACTTTCACTTCAGTTCACTGGCTGCAGTAGGTTTCCACTGCACAGTAAGACAATTGGGGCTTTTTTGCTTTTCAAACCCAGCTTTCTTTTTTAATTTTTCTTTTCAACTCAACAGTGAGTTGGTAAGAACCCCTGAAAACAGTCTGGGGACTCTCATATTTTCCTCCTGGACTTGATCCATGATGGGAAGGGCTCACAGCACCAAGCTTGGGACTCTCTGAAGTATGGCATGCATCCCTTTATTAGATTATCAGCAAGGAATTAGCACCCTTATTTACACAGAGTTCACCAGAATTGCTGCATTGATAAATATTGGGTAAGCTGGCCCAGTCCCAGCCTCTTTGGACAAGCAGCTTTTGAGCTTTTGTTCCTGTTAAGTGCTGTGTGGATGCAAGGTGCAATTGTACTGAATTATCACATCCATTTGTATTTTGCAGATCACACAGGTGCTTCAGCCCAGCTGTCTGCCACCAGAAATGCCACAGCCCACATGGCACTGGCACATTCACCTTTAGCACTGCGGGCTCTGGACTTCAGCAGGGAAAATGCTGTCTGCAGTGAGATATGAGCCCCAAGTCCTCCAGGAGGTCAGTTCTTCCCACAACACTACAGATCTCCCCTGTGCTCTTTGCTCTGCCTCTTAATTTTTTATTTATCTGATTGCTGCATTGCTACCTGTGCACTTTTGGGAAGTTACATTTGGCTATGAGTGCTTTGCAGGCTTTTTGAGTCAGAGAATTACAGAAGGGTGTGGGCTGGGAGGGACCTTAAGGATGGTCTGGTTCCATTCCTTCTGCCATGGACAGGGACACCTTCCACTAGACCAGGCTGCTCAGAGTTCCATCCAACCTGGCCTTGAACATTTCTTGGGGTCTCTCCATGTTTCACTTTGCTGTTGAAAAAGTCTATCACAAGCAGTGTCAAAGATTGAGGATGGAATTCATTTTAGGCTATTCATAGTGGAAACCAAAAGACTTTCCCTTTTAAATTTGGCCAAAGGAACATAAGGATTTGGTTTCTCTGCTGTAAGGTATCTCCAGCAATGACTTCATTAGGCAATGAATTCTATTGTCATTTATTCTCTATAATTCTTTTGAGGGTACAGTATTCTTAAAAATACTTTAATATGCATTTTGCTAAAGCAGTTGTACTGGTTTTGAGGTTTTTGTGCCTGAAACAGCAGTGGTGTAGGGTTCCTGTCACACTGAACTTCTCTAGCTGCACCTGGAGCTGCTGCAGCATCTTGGTGACATTCAGGTTTTTGTCTTAATTCTATCCTATAAAGCTTGCAAGTCTCAGTGCTGTAGTTCCAGGGGATCAGGAGTCTTTGTGCAAAGGGCTGTTGACCTTGAGGCACTACAAACTGCCTCAGACCCATACCTGAGCCCCCAAAATATCTTTACAATTCTGGCCAGGGGTGGTGGAGCTGCTGCTAAATCCTTCTTTTTATAGCATGTACCCTCTGCTGGTTTGAGCACTCCCTAGGAACTCTGGATCTCTGGTTTGATTTATGTTTTGGGTTTTTTTGAAACATTTTACACAATATCATGATATCTTGGGGCTATCTATGGTGCACCAAAACAGCAGCACCTTGTGCATACTTTCCCTCTCTCTTCTGGTGTAACAAACCCTCAGTTGTGCTCTACAGAATGGCCAAGCTCAAACAGCAGAGTCTTCTCCTACCCGAAATGTTATGTAGCTTGGGATGGTGAATGGAAATTCCCTGGGAGGTTTCTGCTGGGTTCTCTCCTGTTCCTGGTGATGTCCTGATGGCTGGGCTGGGTTGCTGGAGCTCTCTGTCCTCTAAGCAAGCTTCTAAAGGTGTCCTGCCTGTTTACCTGGAGATGTCCATGCTATTGAGATGCAGGTGTGGGATCAGGGAATGAGCACAAAGGAGGTCTGGGGAGAGAAGAAACACTATTCCACAGAGAGCAGCTTGCACAACTAGATGGCTGCCCATTTAGAGAGCTAGTTGCTGGCAGTCCTACTCCAAGGAGACTTTTCCTCATCTACCTTTAACAGAAGCACAGGCACCAGAAGTTTGACTCGCTGCATTACAGAGAGAAGTCCCCTGCAGGTGATCAGAGTGCCCCTTGCAGACCAGCTCCAGGCCCTGCTCTCACATTACCATCTTTCATATTGTGAACAAAAAATAATAGTGCCAGAGTGTCAGGAGTTCAGCTGTCTGGCTAAAAGCAGCCTGCAGAGCCGTGGTGTATTCATGCCTTTTTACTCTGAGGCTTTCAGCAGTGTTGAATCACCAAGGCAGAGCAAGGGTGTCATGGAACTGGTGTCTCCAGAATCAAGGATTTGAAGCCTGTTTGTGTCACACACACAGAGTGGGTTCAAAATGGGATCTGTAACTGCATATCTGCATTGTGAAGCTGGTCTGTGTTTGGAAAGTGTGGAGGAATCCTGAGTGTGGGGGTGCAGGAGGGGCAGGGGCTGCAGTGCCTGAGCATGGCTGGGAAGGGGAGGAGGGTTGAGTTGCTGGCTATAGCGTCCACTTTCCCTATGCTTCCCTCTGGCTGTACCTTCAGTCCTTTATCAGCCAAGGTTTTACCTTGATCTTCCAGAAAGGCACCCTGTCGGGAGGATGATGGTATTAGAAAAGGCTTTTAGCTAATTATGTGTGAGCTTAAAGACTCCACGAGAAAAAGAGCTTCATAAATTCACATCTGCTTCGGCATCAAACGCACCTCACCCCTGGTGCCACATCCAGCAGGGAACAGCCACCTCCTCAAGGAACAGAGCAGGAATGAGCTCCATGTGGAGGCAGCAGTGGCACTGCCAGCACAAAGTGATTAATATTTCAGAGGACACGAGTGAGCGGTGACCTTGTAATAGATTATACTAGCCAGTGTCCCACGTGCTCCTGTGATATTTGTGCATCTGCTTCCTTCGCTGATCCTGCTCTTCCCAAAACCAAAATGGGGAAATGTATCCATTTGCTGTGGTACTTATCTCCATTGGAAGTTAGGAGGCAGGGTTGGGCACAATGTGTGGCCTGAGCATGTGTTACTGACACCATCTATTTGGTTACAGCTCTAGAATGCAACATGGGCAGAATTAGGGTTGAGCTTATGGGTAAAGCACACCACAGGGATAACCTCCAGCCCCAAGAAAACACACACTCAGGAAACTGAATTCAAACCTGAATTTAAGATACATTTTAAAGAGAAGCTCGAAGTTGTTAAGATGTAGGAATGCAAACGTAAGCGCACAAACCACCTTAATTTTTCCCTGAATTAATGTTACAAGTGGAAATGTTAATTTGGGATTTTTCTCTTTCATTAGTTAGTCTCCAACCAAATTGACTTAGTCATGGTGACTTGTCTAATTAGTGATGAAGGAAGAATTAGGGCTGTTGGCTTCAATCAGGAAATTAAAATAAAAGTGGTTTCCACCCTCAAATATCTGGGAACAAGCTCTCTTTCCAGATCATGGGGCCTGCTCGCTCTTACTCATTCCTCCTCCCAGCATTATATTACCCCTGATGCTTCTTTCTCTTTTATGATACTCTCTGGCATGCTAGTACTTATTAAAGAAAAAAATGAAAAATTCATACGCAGAGGATTCTGAGACATAAAATTCTTATGGATAACAGTGCAATAGTTGTCTCTTCTTCTTTCTGCTGGTGGCATTTTTATAGCATGCCGAGGGTTAGGGAGCTGTTTAGTCTTTAGCGCATACAATAGAGAGGCAGAAGACTTATGCTGCCTGCACTGCTTCCAGAGCTTTTCAATTTGCTCTGCTGTCCTGTGGGTGTGAAATGAAGGTCTGTTTGCTCTGCAAGGCCACTGTCTGGAGCGTGTCACAGCAAGGTGACCAGCCCTAACCCTCCCCAGGCGCTCTGCCAGAGGGCCAGGCCATGCTGTCTGCAGCAGAATCGGAGCTGAGGGCAAAAGATATTCATCTGGTGGGGCTTAGGAAGCAGACAAGCCTGCAGTTTCTTATCTGCTGGATCTGCCTTCTGATCAAGCTTTAAAAGCCTTTTGCTTCCCATATTCCCATATTTATATAATTCAAGCTGCTCTGTAAGTAGCAGAGCCCCTTGGTAGTCAGAGAGCTGATCCAATTGGCTTTTGGACCTGTAAGAGTCAAACCACAAGGTGGGTATTCAAAATTTGCTTGGCACAAGAAAACAGGAGTCTCTTTCTACTTGCAGGTCATCCCTATCCCTGGAAGTGCTCAAGGCCAGTTTGGATTTGGATCTGAGCAGCCTGGTCTAGGGGAAGGTGTCCCTGCCCACCGCAGCAGGACTGGAACCAGGTGATCTTCCAGGTTTTAAAAAAAACAGTTCATGGTTCCTGCTCCATGCACTGAAACCTGTGAGCAGGAATGGAGCTCTCTTCTCTCAGCCCCAAGAGGTTCATAGCCTGAACTGTCTCACCTTTCTGTTAGCCCCCATCAGATTTCCAAATGCTTGTGAGCACCTGTGTCTTGGCATCCTCAGGCAGGGAGGCCCTGGCTCTTCTCCCAGCTCAGCTGGCTGGAGCCTGGTGCTGGTAACGCCAAGACTGTGAGTACAGGCCATTCTCTTAAGAGTTGGACTCACTGATGCTTGTGGGTCCCTTCAACTCAGAATATTCTAAGATTCTGAGATCACTCCTTGCCTCTTTTTGAATGCAGCTCAAGCTAGTGCCATTTAAAGACATTTCCTTTATGCTGGAAGAGAGAGTGAGCAACTCATGTTCTCACCTGCTCTGTGCTGCTCAGGGCTGTGCTCTCCCATTGTGGTTGATAAGGTTTGAGGAATGACTTGGATCTGAGTGCAGGGAAATGGGCAGCCTTTGTCTTTGACCTTTCATTGTTCTCCTTGAGGAGCTACAGGTGTGGGATTGAACAAGTTGGGCTATAGTATTTCGACAGCTGCTGTTGACAGGGTAATAAATGTGATTTTTAACTGCTTCCTGGGAAAAGCCAAAATGTTTCATACAGGATGTGATGCACAAGCTGTGGTTTCCTTGAAAAACCCATGACCATAGTATGGAAGTTAAACTTAACAGTGTGTTTGAGAGACAGAAGAGTTTTATTTGTGGCTTAAGAGCAAAGCTTCAATACAGAATGAAGTGGGGCACTATTAGAGTAGCTCCCTGCAACTGGTTACTGATATAAAGATACCCAAAAGCTAAAGCAGAAATATATAATTTTTTTAAGTACTTAGTAAGTTCAGAGCAAGAATAGAGTGTTTTAATTCCAAAATAGAGTAGTTCATCCTTTTTAAGGTATAAGCTGCTGAAACTATAGGTTTCATGAGACTCTCAGCTTTCCTTTTTCTTTAGTTGTGTGTGTGTTTTTTTTGTTTTGTTTTGTTTTAGACTTGCAAGTTTCAGGAATTGTAGAAAAAAAAGCTGTAAATGCAACCCAAATATATGCTTGGAAGTCTGGAGCACGTCAGAACAAATAAAAGGCAACTCAATTGGTTATTTCCATTTAAGTCGAAGCACTTGTTTTGGCACAATCAATTAGCTCCTCTGTGCTTTTTCACCTTCCACTGAAGCAGTGGGAGCTTTACAAGTACTGTTTTATAATCCTCAAACAACCCACTAATGCTTTCGTTTGCCATCAATTTGTTGCCAGGCACAAAGGGGTTTAATAAGGAGATGATTGATGACTCTCTTTAAGCAGCACGTTAGGCTAATGACGCAGGGCAGCCTGGCAGAGTCCTTAGCTGGCGCACAAAGGAGCGGTGTGGGTGCCTGCTCCCCTGTCCCAATCGGTTTGCTGATCTCCCGGCAGATTTCTCCTTCCTCTCAATCTGCTGGACACTGGTCAGGCACAGGGCAGGTGCTTGCTCCATGCCCATGGCCATTCCCAGCATCTTGGGAGACACCTGGATGGTGGGAGGCAATGGGATGTCCACACTAAGGGGATGAACTGCACATAGCCGATACTGTCAGTGCAGCCTGGGTTGTTCCTTCCTCCATAAGAAGCTGCTCCATCCCAGAGCCCATAAGGCTGCACCTTTGAAGCCTTCCTGAACACTGCAATTCCCCAAATTATATTTTTTTTTCCCGGAAGAGGTGAATCTTTATCTTATCCACCGGTAATTAAGAGCCAAAAGCACAGAGGAAGCATTTGGGAATCTGGCCAGCACACGCTCTCCAGCAAGTGCTCTGCATGCTGTGCGTGACCCCAGTGTTCCCAGACCACCCAGGATTGGGATAAACTGGTTTGCTGCAGCTGTGTTCTGCCAAAGCCCTGCAGAGCATCCTCTTTACATCTAGGAATCAAGTCCTGGATTATTTTTACTCCCAAAGGCTCAAGCTGACTCATGAAGGGTGAGGAATACGCGAGAACAACGCCAAGATCTAAGGTGGGCACTGCAGCAATCACAGTGTTTTGTGTTCTGATGTCCTCTGCTCAAGAGCATGACAGTGTTGTGGCTGTGCCCACGGACATCTGGCTGTCACAACCATCACCAAACAGCAGCTATCAGCACAGGCCTTGGCCCTCCATGAGGCTTTGTATTTTCTTCTGGTCCCACTCCCACAGCTATCCCTTGGGAAGCAGCAGCACCTTGGTGCCACCTTTCACCCTTCCCAGAAGAGGAGTTGGTCTGGTGATCCTTGTGGTCCCTTCCAGGTCAGGATATTCCTTGATCCGATGCTAACTTGCACAGCAGTTGAACCAAGGACTGTTTGCTGTGGATATATAAGGGGTTGTCTCAGGGATATCAGGATTTCTCTTGCATGCTCAGGCTCATATCCTAAGCCACTGGGATGGCAAAGCTGCTGCTGAGCCCTGTGTCTGCTTTCTTTAATGGGAGATGTTTCATCAAAGACTCGCAGCTCTAGTGGAGTTAATCTTCCCCCAAACCAGAACTCACCCGACCTTCATCTGAAACCTCTGATACTTTTCCATTATCAAACACTTAGAGGAAATCAGTCTTCTTAGCCAGGGCATTTACAAAGATTATGCAGTCAACATGACAATTTTAGAAAGGGTTTTCACTGGACATTTCTTTTTCTTCATTCCTTCTAATGAGTATTTGGCCAAGAAAAGCCCCAGCTCCCTTTCTGATGCTCCTTGTCCTTGGCTGACCAGCTAGGAAATACTTCACCAGTTACTGTCTTCACCCTAAATGCCTCCCTGCAGGATGAAAGGGGCCCTCCTGGTAGTGATCCCCATGTATCCTGACAGGTCCATCCAGCCTGGATACCTGATGACAAATGAAGTATGACTGATATTCCCTTCATGCCCAGCAGCCACTAACCCTGCTGGAGTTGTTCTGCCACACTGAAGACTGTGGGAAGGATGGTGTGCAAGTCTTTTATACCTAAAATACAGTTATTTATAGCCTGAATACTGTGCAGGAATGATGGGAAGTGAATCATTGAAGATGTTTTGATTATGTTAATAATCCTAATGAAAATATTCTTTCCTGGAGATGCACATGTTGTCTGCTGCCACACTGGCAGCTGTACACAGTAGGGCTTTGCCCTTTTCAGATCTGGCTAATTTAGGAGAAGAACCTTATCAGTGATCTGGTGGGAGACCTCTAAGCCAAATTTGGCATGATGGAGTCACTCTTTATGTCACGGATTTTTCTAGCTGAATTCCTACTAAACCTGCAGTTCTTGCTGTCCAGGAAGGAAGTCACTCCCCAGCTGGCTGGAGCTGTCATCCACGGGCAGAGGTAGGTTATAACAGCAAGGCTCCAGCACTTCCCTCAGGTCTGCTTTCTGCCCTGCTCCATAAAAAATGATCTTTTATCATCTTTCACCTCAGTTTCCCACCTGCAGTCTGGACCTGGTGACTGGATCCTGTGCAGCAGAGGTTAGCTGATGGTGTTCATTGCTATTGTTTATTGCACTCTTTGAAATAAATTAATAAGACCCTACTATGAGAAGAGACCAAAACTAGGCTGCTTCAACATGCACCAGGATGCTTATTTGTGGAGAAATCTTTAATTATTAGAATTAATAATATTTGTGGAGAAAAAGCAAAAAGGGTGCACAGGATTGTCAGAGCAGCTTCTCTTTTCCCACAACCTATAAATAGCCTGATGCTGGAAGCCAATGAGGGAGTATTAATTAAATAGAATTGCTTATAAAATCATCAAAAACATAAGTTTGGGCACACTGGTCCTCTCTGGTATTTTCTGCCATTCTCCTCAATCTCAGTTTTCTTTCAGCTTTAAAAATTTTAAGATACTTCTGACAGAAACATGGAAAGACAGGTAACTGATTTTTTAATATGTTCTAGGTGGGACACAATACATCATGATATCTAGTGGGAAAATAGATTGAAATGCAGTCCCTGTCATGCCAGGAAAACATTTGTGAGGAATTATGTCCATCCTGGTTTCAGCTGAAGTAGCGTTCATTTCTTCTCAGGTGGGTCCAAGATACAAATCAATGCCATTTCTACATATGAGGAAACATTTCTGTTGAATGTGAGTTTTGGGGGGTTTCCCCACACTTCTGTGGGACCATGCAGGCTGCCAGAGGATGAGTAGCCCAGTTCCATGCTTAGAAATGTTGTTCTGGTGGTAACATTCTTCACCTCCCTGCATGGAAAAAAAATAAAAATCCATTTTTTGTTACTAGGAGAATTGAAAATCAGTGGCAGCTTTTACTGTCTGGGGCTCAGCTATAGCAAAAAGTGGGCCAAAGTCTCTGCAGCTGTAAAGCAGTACAGCTGCTCTGGCTGGAGGATGCTCAGCCAGCTGAGCCAGTTCATTGCTTATTTGATCAAATAAAAGAATATTTGCTTCTCACACGAAATTGGACCAAGAGGTTTGCAAACAGGAACATTCAGGATGATAAAAGTAATACAGCCACTTATTATTAAATAATAAATTAGGCTTGCAGTGCCAGCACAGTACCTCCAGGCTGAAGCTGACCCCAAGACCTGTCCTGCTCCCAGTGAGATAAACTAGAGCTGATACTTGCATGGTGTGAGCAGTGATCTTCCTGAAAACTGAGAGGGAGCCCCATTGTTTGCACCAGCAAAGAGCCTGCCCCATCTCCTCCAGTGGTTTCCAGTCCTGTAAGCCCCTGGGAGCACACAGATTATGGGGACCAGGCAATGCAAGAGGTGGGAGACTGTCCTGACAGAGGAGGGATGTCCCCTGTGGGTATCAGTCCAGCCACAGACCATGGGGATCCTTATTCCCAGCTTCTCATGCACCTGCAGTAAATCAGCTCAATTTCTTCCACTAAACCCAGATAAGCAAACTGGACTTTTCATCATCTCCTTGAAAAAATTGCAATATATCTGTCTGCAGGTGATGAGTACAATTATATCCCCCCTGCTGGTTCTGTGTTTTGTCTTTTCTTTTTTTTTTTTTTTTTTCCTAGAGGGAAAAGCATCTTTCACTGCAGAGAAGCCTGTCCTTCATTTAGGGAAGCCAGCAGCTGTCAGGAAAGGAAAACTGAAGATTGACAGAGGAAAGACACAGCAAAAGCGCTCCCAGAACATTGTACAAAAAAGATAATCCTAAGATGTTGACCTCTTACAGACGCATGTGTAATCAAAGAAAAAACAGCAATATGATGTCCTGGTTATTCCCTAAATGGAAGAACTGTGTAAGCTTTAAGGTATCCTATCTGAGAGCCTGCAGTTATATTTTTCTTGTGATTTTCCCTTCAGAACAAGGAATCTGGTTTAGAGGTTGGTCCCCCTATTTCTGAATATCCTGCTCTTCTTTTCTCTCATCTTCCTGGTCATATTCTAGTCTGGTTTTAGTAAATTACTTTGGGTTGATAATTTTCATGGGAATGGTGCAGTTGCATTAATATTCTGACCATGAGAAACCACACATGGTATCATTTTAAACCAAATAACTTAAAATAATAATCATAGTAATAATTTGTTCCCTCTCCTCTCATTGAGTTCTTATAGTATTTGAATTTTTCCTGCTTTAATATTCTGTCTATAATCCTGTTTTCTTCCAGACCCTGCTGTTCAGCTGTTACTGAAACACATCTTCAAAAACACCGAGCGGGGAAATGTTGATTTGTTTTGATCTCAGGGGAAATAATGTGACTCGGCGACAAGCCCACCAGCAGCAACTTTTAATACACAGCAAGACAACTCGCAGAGAAATCACCTTGCTCTTGGGCTGCATGCACATGCTTAATTGCATTTAATTCTTGAGTGCTGGTTTAACTCAGTTCAGCTCCATAAATAATTGGGAGTTTTGGTTCACTGGCTGAACCGGAGGAGACCAGAGGAAAAAAAATTGTTATAAACAATAGCAATATAAACGTTTGGTTTCATTTTCAGGTTCATTAATCCTCTTTGCTATGTGGCCTTTTAAAACTAATTTTGTGAGTTTTGTTATGAAATGGACAAAAAGGTGGTGGCCCCTCTTCCTCCCAAGCATCATCCACCCTGTGCTGGGGGTGCACCATCACACTCAAAGCTTTGGGCATCCAGTGGCCTCCCAAACCAGCAGCAGAGAAGAGGGGAACAGAGAGTGGAGGACAGGGTCAGCAGGTTCAGGGACCATGGAGCAGCTTGCCACAAAATGAGACTCACAGGTACGAGGGTATTGTAGCAAATAATATCAACAGGAGAACTCTGTGGTGCAAGTATAAGATAAGCAATACAAGAACAAAAATGCAAATGAGAAGGACATTGAGGACGTGCTAGAGAGTGTTCAGAGAAGGGCAACAAAGCTGGTGAAGGGTCTGGAGCACAAATCTTGTGAGGAGAAGCTGAGGGAGGTGAGAGTGTTCAGCCACTGGAGAAAAGGATGCCCAGGGGAGACCTTACCACCCTCTACAACTGCCTGAAAATGAGTCTGCCTCTTCTCCCAGGCAAGAAGTGATAGGACAAGAGGAAATGGCCTCAAGTTGTACCAGGGGAGGAGAAGATATTAGGGTTATTGTATATTAGGAAACATTTCTTCACCAAAAGGGTTGCCAAGCAGGGAATATGCTACCCAGGGGAGCAGTGGAGTCCCCATCCCTGCAGAGATTTAAAAGATATGTTGATGAGGAGTTCGTGAATGTGGTTTAGAGGTGGGCTTGGCCATATCAGATTAGTTGGTGGACTTTGTGATCTTAAAGGTCTTTGCCAGCCTAAATGATTCATGATTCTATGAATCAAAAAATGCCGTGATTTTAATTAACTAATTTTTTCAAGTCATGCAAAAAAAAAAATTAAAATCCATCCTTAATCGCCATCATATTTTTTTAAATTTAATTAGGAGTTTTTGCTATACTAATCGTTGCATTTGTCCATTTCCATCAAATCAAGTCAAAGTAATGACAGCCAGATGGTCACAGCTCTCCGGATGCCTCACTCAGGGCTAATCCATCCCTCTTGCACAGAATCAAGGAGCAGAGGAAACCCTTTCTCTTCCTCCAGGTACCGAAAGGACAGGATTAAAAAATACAGGACTCAGCAGGAGGCAAAACCAGTGAGTATCACTGCTACCAGCTCTCCCCATGGAGCTGAGGCTGGATTACCCACCCCATCCATACCCTGTCATCAAAAAACATGGAAAGGGGTGGATGGGGAAGAGTGAGTGGATATCCCTGGTGGACAGACGAGGCACACACGATCTCAAGTCACTTTGCAGGAGGTTAGGATTCATCCATGCTCCCTCCCTGGCACCGTTGCACACCCTCTGCCACCTGCTTGGCTCAGAACCCCTGTGCACAGAATTACCAAGGGCAAGATCTCTGAGCAAGTCTTTTGCTCTGCAATAGGCTTGATGTGTTGTTTCCGGCAGCTCCTGATAGCACAGGAGTATTAATACTTACAGCATTGTATTTAAGAAGAGGTGGGTCAAACTTGTTGTGATCGCTTGAATGATGCTTGAAATTTATTACAGGGTGCACCCATTGTAAGTTGGTATAATTTAGGCTGCTGCTATTTACACTCTGCCCTTCCCTATTGCTGCTTTAATTTCCTCAAACAGTTTTACATCCTACTCCTCATCCTGCCTTGGGGTTTTGCAGTAAAATTCAATACTCATTTTCCATTCTAGTTTTTCTATTAAGCACCAGGTTATTTCATCATCAGAGTTCAGAAGCAAGTTAAGCCTCCGTGGGCTGGACCAGCCAGAAACTGGGGGAACTTGTGCAGCTCTTTCATCACATCCCACAAGCAGCTGCTTGCAGACACCCTCCCAGTTATTAAGAGTATTTCTAAGGACTTTGAAGAGGCTTGAACAGCCACAAGTTTTGGGAGGCATAACTCATCAAGGACTAGAGCAGATATTTTAATTCTCTGTGTTCCCAAGGTCAGGGAGAAAACCACAGGTGTGCTGCAGCCCACCCATATCTGGAAAACCTCAGGTTCCCATCTTCTCCTTTTTGATGGACAACCCTGCTAGAAAGAAAAAAAATTATCACAGATTGTGGTTCCCTAATTTTGGCAACAACAAAAAAAGTCTCATCTTTTTATTTATATTTTTTTACTGATGGAAGCAGAAGTTTGTTCACCTGTCATTCAGACAATGGTGTCTCTCTGTAGTTTGGGTGGTTGAGACAAAGTTACAAGTTAAGGAAAGCTTTCCTCCATGCTTTTTAGTCTCTGGGAACATAGAGACTCTGAGACAACCTTTGACCTCTGACTCCAAAAGACAATGCTGAAAAGCAGATTTTTGTGGTTTGGACCCTTTGACTTCCACCAAACACCTTGACTGGCATGTTTGAGAAGTGCAGATGCTCCTGAAATCACTGCAGGGACTTCAGCTCTTCCTCAAGCTCTCTAGCTTTGGCTAAAGACAGCAGGCATCAAGCTTCATGCTGTCTAAAAGCAAGCATAGCTAGCAAGGCTGTGATGAGATGTTCTCTGTGGTCAGGCTAAGCTGACCATTCTCCATTAGCAGCCAGCATCAGAACAGCTCCTGCCAGGCATTTTTTCCATGTCTGAAACTGTTTTACAAGTCACAGTGGCCAACACTTTCACATCCAGACACCAAAAGAAGTGGCACTGCACTCACCAAAGAGAGAGGCAGCACCTCTGGCTGCCAGAGGGATCACCAACCCTCCTGAGATAGATGAGGAAAGGTGAAAAAGTACCTGGAGTGCTGCACCTGGAGCCTAAGGATGACAAATTCCAGCCAGAAGAGCTGCAGGAGAAGCACAAGTTCTTGTAATGGAGTCTAGGAGCTTGATACAGAAACTGTGTCTGTTGGAAAAGGCCTTGTGAGAACTGACTGTGCTGCTCAAAATAAGTGATTTTTTGGGGGGATGGGGAAAGGGCTGAATGTGTGTGGTGAGACAGGCTGGACAGTCCTTGACAGGAGGTGTCAGCACTCATACAGGAGTCAACATCCCTCTGCTAATATAACACCCTCCTCCCTTGTGATGGACACTGGTACCCACTTGTCCATGAATTTCATTTTGGAAAGGTTAATGACCGTTTGGTGAAGCCTGAAAGGATTTGTGCCCCAAATCTTGGCAGGAGGACAGGAGAGATGAGGAAAATCATCTGTGTCAATACACTAGACTGGAAATCGGCATCTTCCAGCTGCACTTTCACAGCTGTGTGGCCTGGCCTTACGGGTCAAGGGGCAGACAAAATTCAACACCATCTGCTATTAGTTAGTTAATACTTAACCAAAAAATTGGGGTCAGCAGCCTCAATGAGCTACAGCTGGAGCTGGAGATAAGGGATTTGGCTTTGAGAGGCATCCAGTGGCTGAATCAACCCAGGGGATGTTATAACCCCACTGGGGAGATTTGGGATGCATTGAGCTGATCCCCCTGGCTCTGCCTCGTGCCAGTGTCCTGTGCCCTTGGGATGTGGATGCATCTCCCTCTGGCTGGTCCCAGTTTGGATGCCCAGTTTCCAGCCTATATAGCTGCAAAACACCTGGGTGCTTAGCCACGTGCTGCAAGGATCTCATCCTGCCTGCCAACAGCTTCCAGCAGCTGCACAGGCTAATTTTACAAGTCAGGTGTTTGCCTTTGACAGGCAACTCTTCATACCTTTATGACTAGACATTATTATATTGTTCTTTCATTTGATAACTGCTCCAGTAATAGCCTCCATTTGCAGTAAATCTCGTGTTCTGTCTTTTTCCCCACTGTTAAACATAAGATGATAACCTTTGTGGGAGGCTGTGCACAGAAATTCAGCGAAGCTTTAAAAGGCTGGGGAGGAGGGGGGATGTGGAGGGGGAAACGTGGTCAGCGTTAGCAAAGTGTCTGATGGGAAGATGCTTTTGGAGGAACTAATTACACCCTGGAGCACTTGGAAGAACCTACCCAGCCTGCGAGTTCAACCGGAAAATGAATATTTAAAGGCTCTTTGAGTTAGTAAGTCTTTGGAAAGCACTGCTCAATACCTGGAAAATAGACCCAAGACATAAGAAGGGATGAGTCTGAATGTGACTCAGTGCAAATACTTGGCTTTTTTCACCACCACCACAGAGCAGAACCTATCCCAGTTAAATGGCTCTGGAAACACCAGCTAAAATCCTTTGATCAGCTCTACCCAATACGCAGCTGGTTGAGTTTCACCTTCCCTGGTAGTGCAGCCCTTGGTTTGCCATAGGCAATGCTGAATCTTGTCCAGAAGCCTGGGCTGGGATGAGGCAGAACCCCAAAGCTGTGACAGGAGTGTCCCAAAGGCCACCCCTGCTGCTGCTCTGGGGCTGTGGCTCGCCTTCCTTGTGAGCTGTTTTATACAGGTTCTATAAACACAGTCATCCTGGAGGGTGAGAGCACAAGGAGACTGCAGTGCTTGGGAGTAAAGACATCCCTGAGAAATGCAGTGAGGTGTGTTTAACCCAGACAGGGTGGTGGTGGCTGCAAATCCATGTTGATAATGGTATTAAACCAGGGCCTGGGCTCTTTGGGGGAAGCTGGTAGTCATGGTCCAAACACTTTTTTTGGCACCGACAAAGAAAGAGGCTGGAAATGTAGGAGGAGCCCCAAAAAATTAAAACAAACGTTCTTAAGTGCAGCCCCCAATTTTGCCCCCTCTGCTGCCTCTTAGTCAGAAGTGTATGTGCAGAAAAATCTTAGAACCACAGAAAAGCTTGAGTTGGAAGGGACCTTAAAGATTACCTAGTTCCATAACTTCACCTTTTAACTCCTGTGTATGCTGGAATTAAAGCTAGAATATGTTCTCCTACTACTGGATTTCAAATTCAGGCTGCAGAAAAACCTCCTCTAACCTGGAGGAAAAGGCTTCTCCCCACAACTTACCTATCTAAATTACCTCCATTGCAAAATGCCTTTTACCTTCAGTCTGCAAAAAGAATGGAAAACTGCAGTGTTTTCCTACAGCGTGTTTAAGCTCACCTCAGACAACGATTATTTTGTTGGCTTCCCAAGTCCCAATTAAATTATCTTTTACACACTGTAATTTAAAGTGTGTGCTTAGCTGATAAAATTCATATAGCTATAAAGTTAGTGTGTGTGTGTGTACAGTCATTATTGTTGCTGTTTGGCTTCTTCTCTATTTTAATAGCTAAAATACTAAAACGGGAAAAGCAAAGTGCTGATTATCCACAGATATGCCTAATTTCACATTGTGAAGGTATCTGCTAGAATAATGTGTATATAATATAGGCAATGAGTGTTCATGGGAGACTAAAGCTGGAACACAGCAGCAATTCCAGAAATAATTGTTTCTTCAGAGGGAAAATAATAATAATAAAAAAACCCAACCCCAAACTTGCCCTAGAGCTTCAAGCAAAGCCTTTTGCTATGCTTTTAAAAATAAATGCTAGCAATGCATTTTAATTTCCCATGTGGCTACATACACCGGCATTATGAGAAATCCCTTATTTATGAAGCTCCTGGATAATCCTGGGTGCTGGTCCTGAAAAAGCTCCATCCCTCTTGATTATTTTTTAAGCAGTTCAAAAAGAAAGGTGTTTGAGGTTGGGTTTTTTGATTATTTTTGTGTGTGTGGTTTTTGGTTTTTTTTTTAACCTGGCCACCCTATGAGCAGCAGGATAGGAACAGCTCCTGCAAGGAAGGATGTATGGCACTAATCTCTTCTTGTGAGATTGAGATTATTTGGGAAAAAACAAATAAATGTGAGGGGGAAGTGTGTTTCTTCCCTCTGGCTGCCTGTTGTTGGCCCTGGGATGAAACGTGGCTGCTGCAGCCTGAGGAGTTTCTCCTGTAAGCTGTTGGGTTTGGGGGTTGTTTGGGTTTTTGGGGGGCGTTTTGTTTTGTTTGTTTGGGGGCTTTTGGTGGGCTTGGTTTTGTGGGGTTTTTTGGGGGGCTTTTTTTTTTT
>VXBR01000360.1:1639644-1736518 GCA_013400215.1 Cisticola juncidis
CGGTGCAGGTCCGCAGGCGGGTGTCGGTGTCCCCTCGGTCGCCCTTTGTGCAGCAGCGGGGTGGGTTCGCGGCGGTGCCCGCGGGGATCCCCTGGAGAGGGCTCGGGAGGAGTCCCGGGACCCGGCTGTGCCCACGCCGGAGCCTCCACGGAGGCAGCCCAGAAGTTGGGGTTCGGGGCTTTTCTCCTGCTTAAAGTAAAGCTTCTTTTGTAAAAGAAGTGCTTTGAGCATTAATTCGGTAAACTTCGCGGAGGCACAATTAATAGTTGCACCTGGTTTGGCAGAAATACCTCCTCCCTTCCCCACGCTGTTGGCCGGATGTACCTGTCTCTGGAGGTTCGGTAGTTTCACCCACCTTTACTATTCACCATTTTCCTGTTTGTTTGGCGAAAGCCGCCTGCGAACTTCGAGGTTTATAAATTCAATTTGTTGTGGTGTTTCCTGAGTGCTGAAGATGGAAAAAACATTTTAAAACAGTAGGGAGTAGTGTGTTGTTCTGAGTTTGAGGAAAAGTTTGAAGTAAAGATACCTTAGTGTTCCTAGACTAGTGATTACTAACATGCCTAATTCAACAGGCTGTCTCCTCTGAGAAGTGCTGGTGCAGGTTTTGTGCCTTGTAGTTAGTTCTCACCGTACTTTGTTTTCAGCATGTGATGTGCGTGTTAAATTTTGATCTGCGCCCTGGGTTTTTTGATTATTTTTTTTGTTTNNNGGGTTTTTTTTTTTTTTTTTTTTTTTTTTTTTTTTTTTTTTTTTTTTTTTTTTTTTTGTTTTTGTAGAGAGGTGGTGCTGGGTACAATACTTTATTTAGCATTGCTTAAACTTTTATGCCTGAGTTAATCTCAAAATAGCTTTTATTTTAGTGGGTCAGAACTGATCTCACCATTTCCTACAGAATATATGTACAGGATGTCACAGTGCACAATATGTGGGGTTTATTCGTTAATTTGCAAATCCGATCTCTTAGGGCCTTCATTTGAAGTAAGTTCTGCAGAATTCCCAAAGTTGAATGTCGACTGCAGTACTTTTTTTTTTTTTCCCCTTTTAAATCCTCTGCAGTAAGTACACTGCAGCTAACTACACAATAACTTCCCTTATTTCCCTGCCAGTGATCCTGAGCTCTGCCCCAGAGGAAACACCTTCCAGAAGCAACGTGAGATTCATTTAGCATGCCCTTTAAGGCTGGGGGGAGAAATGCAAGTTGCAACAGTAATTTTTATGTTTTGTCCACTTGCTTGTTAGAGCTTATGAGCGAGTATATTTTTTTGCTAAATTTGCCAAACAGTTTTGATGAAAGCAGCAGTGCTAGGGTAGGTTTACTTAAAACAGAGGTCTGATGATCATAGGCCGTGTGTTATGTTGTCAGAGGAAATTTAGATCACCTGTTGTAGAACTTCAGCAAATAAGTTTTGCAGCAGAATATTGTTTATGGCCAGCATTGGCTTTCCCTGATAATTCAAAATGACTGTGCCTGATACTGTCTCTGGTAACTCCTCAGATTTGTCTAGCTGTTACTCTGTTTTACAAATGTTCAGGTACCTGAGCTGATGTGGGAGTTGTTTTGTGAGGCACTTGAGTGAGTGAAAAGGCAGCAGTTTCTATCTCAGAGGGCTGATAGATGAGGAAAAGGGGGAAGTAAGAGATGAGAATCTCGAGAGGAAAAGATTGCAAGCTTTTTGTGATGGAAATTGTCATCGGTTGTGTTTTCTGCCATTAAGTTGAATTCCAATCCCCTACCCTTGGTTACAAAAGCACTTTTTATGTGCGTGTCAGAAGACTGAGTGGGGAGGCTTAAGTAAGACATCATTCAAATTTGAAAACTTCCCATTTGGGGGCCTGGCTCATCTGTTTCCTGATCCCACTGCCCTCTCTGAGTTTGACATCTCAGCAAGCTGCTGTGAAAACCAAGCGAGTCCAACGTCTGGAAAGTGTTTGCATTTTAAAATACTGGGGAGCTGGTGGGCAGTCTGTGAGAATCTTGTGTCTGTCCTGGCTGTGTGGGGTGAACACTGGCAACAAACAGATCTGGAAGGTATCTTGAGGAATCACCTTGTCCAGCCCTGTTGCCTGTACCCTAAGACCACCTGATATGCTGACTAAATATTTCAGTAGAGGATTGTGTACCACTTCTATACCAGGCTGAATGACTTGTTGATAACATCCTTGTGTGACAGGGTATTTACCTACCAGGTTACACTCCATAACCACCCTAGCTACGCTTTCTCCTCTTCACATCCAGAGCAATTTAAAGGAGTAATTTTCTTTAAAACCTACATTCTCTGGAATTAGAGCTGTCCTGTCTCTCTGCTCGGTTGCAAGGGTTTTCTGAGAGTATGAAAAGACAGCAGCTCTTCAGGCAGGTGGCATGCTGGCCTGTTTGAGAGGTGTGAGGATTCCTTAGAGCTCTTTCCCTTTACACCTCTCCGAGACCTACCTCATGTATACCAAGAAAAAGAAAAGGTTTTCATACTGTATAGAAGTTCATAATATGTAAAACAAATTGGTATTTATCTTGTGCAATCCCTTAATTTTGCTGCTCTGTTTGATTACTTGCCCCATAGTTTCTTTATCTACACAGTCTGATGTGTCACAGAGTTATTGTGAAGAAGAACATTTAAGGTATCATTGATAGACAAATACATATTAAGGCACAAAAATATATTCTGAAACTGGAATTTGAGTGGTATGTATGTGTTTTTTTCTTGAAAATTCATGATGGTGCAATAGCTACCATTCACTTGTAAAGAGGGGAAACTGATGGAAATACTGAAGCATAACTGACTGCTAAGGAAGACAAGTATGACTGAACTATTTGCAGCAGGGGAAAATAAATGTGATTTTCTAAAGCAGTGAATAGGAGAAAAAGATTGGTACAATCTTTATTTCTGTTGGATTCAAACGGAGGCTGTGCGAGCTGAGAGAGTCTGGAATCAGTTAAGGGCAGGTTACAAAATCCACAGCTTCTAACGTGTGGCAAAGGGAGACTCATTCAAGACACTGCAATTTAATGGATGTCATGCCTGGTTCCTAAAAATATCTAAAAATTTGGGTTAGTAGAGAATTGTAAAATCACTGCAAGAGTTGTTAATCATTAGTTTTAATTCTCAGTTTTGAGAAGTGAGAGCCACTGTGGTTGAGATCATACCTCTTACCAAAGGCTTGGTTTACCAATGCACTGACCTGTTCCTGTTTCACTGGCATGATCTTACTCTTCTGTAGTTGAAAATGCAGTGGGAACAAGAAGCTGCATCAGACTTTTCCTGTTTAACACACTGAATGTTGCCAGCTGTGATGCTCTGCTGTAAACACACAGGTTGCAGATCTGCTGTGGGGTTTTAAGCCTCACGTTCCTTGCTTAGATGTAAAACTATAGATTGACATGATGTGGTTTTCATGACAGATCTGTACAACAGATTTCCAAACGTCCCCTCTGTTTTCCTTACCCTAGTTGAAGGTGCTGTTGCCATGGCAGTCCCAGGGGACTGAGGCACGCGGGCCACAGAGCAGGTGCGGTTGTGCACTGTAGCAATATCCTCTCCCCCTCTTCTGTCCCACTGGGAGCTCCAACACGATGCTGTGGCGTCGTGAATGTAGGTTACCTGCACATGAAAAATGCAGTCCTTGAGTTAGGCACCAACATAATCAGCTGTGATGCAGTTCCCCTGTGGATTCTCATGGGGCAGTAACTTCTGGTGCCACTGGTTCTCACGAGTGAGAGCCTTCCTCTCTGAGGAAGGGCCTGTTTGCATTTGTGTTTTTCACACTTTCTGTCTGTACAGGAACCGCTGATGTGGAGGAGCAGGAACAGGAGCTTACAGCCTGCCCTTCAGAGAGCCCATATTAATTTAACTGTTCAGTTTGAAAATAATGGTTTGTGAGCCAAGTTAAAATTAGTAAAAGGTTTGTCTACAGAGGCGAGATCTGTCTGCAAGATTGGGAGTTCTGTCTGTAGTCATCTGATCTGACCTCTCCCTGGGAGCAGGCAGCATGTGAGTGCTGATTGTAGTGGTGGTTTTTCTGAAGTGCACTAAGATCAGTAGCTTCTTTCTCACAGGGCACCGAAGGATCATTAAATGCTAATGACTTTTGATTACTGTTGACCTTGGTCAATTTAGAATTAGTGACCTAGAGACGGAAAACCACTGTATCTCATTACCAATTTCCTGAGCTATCTGATCTTTCCTTTGTAAGTCAGTTTTGGTAAGAGGCAAAGTAGAATTAAAGTTGACCTTTGCCTAGAAAAAGGGTTGAGTGCTTTCAGGTTTGCAATATCATGTTTATAAATAAATAAATGGCAGCCACTAAGAAAGAACTCATTTTTTGACCCCAGAGACTGTCAAGAGCAAAGCTCTATGTGAAATGAAATGGATAAGCTCGAGTAGCCATGATGGGGAACAAATGCATAATTTGTCTCTTTTAAATTAGTAGCAAAACAGTTTATCTCCTGCAACCTTGAAATTAATTATCATTTTGTGGTTGCAGAGTCGTTTTCTCTTCACAGAATTCACTTGTAATTCTTGGATTTACTTTGAACTATCAAGAAACAAGTTAATGCCCATAGAATGCATTGCAGATTTTACTCTGTGATATTTTCTTCCTGCATCTCCCAAACTATGACATTGGGGTATATGTCTTAGCAGATGTGTAAAATCATATATTTTATGTTGTAATGAAGCACTTGACATTATTTTGTACCATATGCCCAGAAGAGAATGTCTGTGGGGTAACAGGATCAAGTATATTGTTCACCTGCTGTTGTTTAAATGTAGACCTCTCTTGCCACAGTTGTGGTTTATATGGACTGTCATTCCTGCAGTAGGCATGGTCTTCAAATCAGAAGGAAAATACAAGAAAATTTTGAACTTTTTTTTTTCTCACTCTGATACATTAGCTGTATTTGTTTGGTCCATCAGGGAGCAAAACTTTTTGCTTTACTGGGTTTTTTTCTTTTAAAGTTAAGTGTTTGGGCCATAAATAGTAAGTTATTCAACCTCTCACTGAAGTTAAATTGTGGGCTTTAAGCAGCTAAGCAAGAAAAGTAGCAGGAAAAAATGAGAATAGGAGATGTTGCAGTTGAGGTAAGAACAGCTTCATGGAAAGGGACTTGAAATCCATGCAAAGAAAGTGCACATTTATTTGCAAGTAAACATAGGAGTAGATATTCATCTTAAATGTTTTGTTGTGATTGCTTTGCCTCAAAGTGGATATTGCTTAGAAGAAAAACAAAAATAAGTATTTTACATATGCAAAAATGACATATCAGAAAGATTTAATAGAAGGGCTGCTTTGGTAGAGAGACTAAACACAAATGCCATGTATAACCTGTGTGCTGGCAAATACTACAGCAGTAAAGAATAGTTGTGAATACTCATTCTTTAGGTTTCTCTTTTATGTAAGTTTGTGTTTACCTTTTGACTAGGCTGCTCAGGACTTTCTGCTTTTGTTTTCTTCAAAGCATAAGGCCATTTAGGAATAAAAAGTGAAAGCTATCTTAGTGGATAATGTTATGCAAAGTGTTTAAAGCCTCCTAAACACTAAGCAGATAAGAGTATTTGGTAACAAGTATGTTGCTAGTGTAGCATGAGTTCTATAGAAAAATACAATTTGACTATTTTGGACTTTGTTTTGGAGCTTCTAGTCTTGGTTCAAGATGCAGTTCTAGTCTGGTACTATTCTACTCTTTCACAACTCTTGGCTATTCTGGCATGTAAATGCTATTTTTTTTAGAATCAATTTTGGCTTCTTTGAGAGTCTTTACAATTTTGCCCATCTTTCTTCCTAGTTTTGGTTGTATTTTTATTTTTTCCGTAAGAGACCTTACTGAGTACACTTCATTGCCAGCTTTTCCATGCAGCAGACAGAAGTAGCAGATGCCATCTCGTTTTTTTCCAGTGCTGACAATAAGAAGCTTAGGAGAGAGGAGATGGGAAGTTTTTGTCCACTGCAATGCACTTTTTCACTTGAGGAAATGAAGAGTAGAGCTGTCAGACCCCTTTCCAAATTTGATTTTACAAACAGAAGGGTTGGAATAGTGATTGGGATGGACTCTTCCAAGTGACTAAATAATTTATAGGTAGGTAAACAGAACAAGGAACTGCAGCTGTGTGGGTTGGGTTTATTGAGGTTTTCTGTTTGTTTAGTTAGTTTTTGAACATGTATATTCCATTTTTAAATGAGTGCTTAAAGTTAACTAAAAATTCAATGAAAGCTAGCAATGGACAGACAGAGAGATTTGTTGAACAGTAACATTGTATATTTATTTTGGTTAATCAAGATGTGTCATCTGAAATTTGTTTTCTTGTAGGGGAAAACTCAGAGTTTAAACAACATTAATAATGCATAGGCATAGTAACTGCCAAAAGAAGACATTTGGCAACTTTACAGAAGAAGAAATGTATGCATTTTCTCATTGCTTACTAAGAATTGTTTCCTTTATTCATGATGGTTGTAACAAACAACTGGGAATTTTGATGAAAGCCTGTTTTTCATAGAATTGTCTAGCTCATGTTACTACATGAGGAATAGGCCTGTAAATGAGAGATGTACAAAAACTCAGCTTCTTAGAAGGAGAAAGAAGAGAGAAACTCTTTGGTATCCTTGCTATTGCAGCAGTAGATGCTGATGAAGTATGAGGAAGAATACTCCCATCAGCCCTGAAAATTAAATTGATTTCTCTTTTGGAAGTTACCTTTAGAAAGGCATAATTATAGCAGTAACATGCTATTAAAAGTTGTACCAAGAGCTGGCCTTCACTGTGACTCCTGTGCTGCACAAGATATCTTGTGTTCTTAAGGGATAAATAAGCTGGGAGGGCAGGTGTGGTGCACATGGGTTTGAACAGAAAACTGTGAACTGCTTCAGTTCACAATGTTTAGTCAGGAACTGATTTCCAAGGGCTCGTAACCTGCTCCTAATATTTTGGAAGGGGCATGTAACTTGGTGTGTCGTATCTCAGACTGGGAACATTGTCTTCTGCTTAATTCTTCTCTTCTGGCATTTTGAATACCCATTAGGCCAGTGTTAAGATTTAGGCATGGAATTTCCTACACCCTTTAACTTGAAATATTTCTGTTCTGACTACTTTGCTTGTAAAGTAAAGATTAATGTGCCTTTGAAGAACTGTATTTCCCTTTTTCTCAGTTGTATATATCAAGTTTAGTTCTGTTAATATATGATTAATGAAGAAAAATGAGACTTGCTGAAGAAGATTGGGAACACATTGTAATAAGGTTTCAGAAATGTATAGATCTGTGGGTCAGAGAAGGTCAATTTACTTGATCCTCTTGTTGGAGACAGACTGATCTAAACTGGGGATTTTGACTGGTCTTTCAACAGGCAGCAGTTCATAGGGCTTTACTGACTGCCAGTGTATTGATTTCTAAATTCATTAATAGTATTTGTATAGTAAAAGAACAAAACCATTGTATGAAAATGAATGGAAGCTGCTGCCAAAACAGAAAGAATAGGGGGTGAGCACAGCACTAATTCTTTGGGGGTTGTTTTTCCATTTCACATCCATCTAATGAGTAGTTTATGAGACTTAGTTCCTGAGGTGAGGAAGTGCAGTGGAAGGTGTTATGAACCTGTCAGAGGTTTGTAGCTTTTCATAGGTATTCTATGAAAATCAAATCTATTTAGACTCTGTTCTGGAATCAGTACTATTTTCCAGCAGTTAGAGCAGACCGGGTTTGGGTGTGTGGCTTAAGAGCAGGCAAAGATGGCAGTTTCGCTTTTTATTTACTGGGCTGGATTTTTATCCTGTCAAGCAGATAGTTCTCATCAGCTGGGGTCTGTCTGACTTCTGAGTTCAAGCAGAACATGTTTCAGCTGCAGCTTCTCTCTCCTTTCCCAGAAAGCACAACAAGCTGTGCGTGTGTGATGTGTTCCAGAACTCAAAGGTTGGTGGATTCCTGCAGATTGACATTTATGATCTGGCTTTCCCACATGGGGTTAACTGGTCTGTCTGTCCCTCATTCTGTTTGTCTCCTGTAGCCTTCCAGTGACCTTATCTGGTCTGTGTGTAAAAATCTTTGGATTTATCCTGATCATTGGTTTGAAGGAATCTGCAGAGACCTTGATTTTTATGTACTTTGGGAGTCTGTAGAATGGATTTGTGGAACGACAATGAAATCTCCCAATCCTTGCTATCTTTTGCTTTCTGCCAACTGCAGTGCTGAGAACCAGATTTTCTGGAGTCTGTGGTTTTCTGTGTTCTTAAGAAGTTTTTTAAAGATTTCTTCCTTTTGAAATGTTTGTCCTGTGCAGTGGCAAAAAGGTTATTTTTGTAACTGGAAGGGCTGGAAATTTATATAAGGAGAGGAAAAAGAAACTTACACAAACTCAAATTCTGTGCTGGGAATACCTGCTGTGTTCCTGTTATAAACATAGCTGTGAGCAGTTATAAGATCCCATCTGTGGGCTGACTTTTTTCTCCTTTACCCCTTCTTTTCCCTCTCTACAGTTCAATATGGTTTACGTTTTTAGTTTCCCTTTCTATCAATCTGTTGCAGCTAAAGAAAAAGCAGGGAGGAGAAAGAAAAGGTTGCTAGAAATAATTTCTTTGGAAGTTACATAACCTCCCTTCAATGTATTTAGGAACGTGTCTCTGCCTTTCAGCTGCACCAGGCATAACCCACCATCTTCCTTTAAAGCAGCAGCCCAGGAGACTTTGCAGAAGATGTTGGACTGTGAAATGCAGCAGCTGAGGCATGGACACGTGTCCCTCTGTTTCCCCCTTCCGTGAGCCTCCAGCCAGGGAGTACAGATGTGTCTGGGAATGGCACCATCCCCAACCACTGCCGCAAAGCCTCCAGATGGCCGGGGCGTGCAGTGAGTGCTTCGTGTGGAGCACCTCCCAGGGAGACCTGGTAATCTTGGAAATACCTGCACACTCTCAGGTTAGAGACATTCTGAGTGTGTGTTACACAGCCACAGCTGGGACAGAGATGAATAAATAGCCTGAGCAATATTTCTGTTTGAGTCATGGGCAGATTTCTGTCAGGGGCTTCAACAAGATTTCTTCACCAACCCTTTAGCACTTTAATTTCCTGCTGTACTCTTGTCCAGCAGAACTAATTAAGGCGAAATATGGCTAAATTAGCTTTGAAAGCAGAGGGTTTTTTCTTTAAAACTGAAATTATGAAATCATGTTTTAATTGTCTGCTCCCCAGTATTTTAAGGTGTGAAATGTTGACACATACCAAGTATTTTTTATTTCCCTGCTTTTGTTTTTAAGTGGCTATGATTACTTGGTAATTTTTCTATATGCTTGACATGCTATTAAAGAAATCTGGTATAATTTAAGTTCTGAATAAACTAATGACTGAAAATTAGACTTCTTTCCTATCTAAATGGTTTGGTTAGCATAACTTCTATCCTGTTTATTTCAGAAAGTATTTGTGAGTAAAATCAGACTGTTTGCATCTCAGGGAGTGATTTTTGCCTGAGACTCTAAATCATGCAGACCTTTTCATTTAATGCTTTGAAATATTGATTAAATATATTCACTCTGGTTTGCTTTAATTTGATTGCACATCTAGAAGTTTTCTTCTGATGTGGTGCAGCCATGTCTGGTGTAAGCTGGCTTAATTAGCAGTGCTTAGTGATTTGGGACCCCTGTCAAAGGCTGTTATGTTATCTGGAAACAGAAGGAGTTAAAGCTGGAGCTGTGACCTCATCCCTGTTCATGTTACACTGGAGTAGGAGCTGCGCTGAAAGGGATTGTTTGGCTGCATCGCTGTCTGTGCTGCTGCTTGATTGCTTTAATTCGGTTCCGATACCTGTCACACACTCGCTGAGCAACTCTTACAGTAGGGATTTGTGCGAGCGCTAGAGGCAAAGGAAGCCGTGCTAATACCGAGCGCCCGTGGAAACAGCTCCCACGGCAGTAGACTCAGATAGATCTTTCTACCTGATTTCAACTTCTGTGGAAATTGAAGCGGCGCCGCGGAGGGCTCGCACACGGAGAAACACGCACGCACTCGCGGCCAGCCGTGCGCTTACGCAGCCGCGTGTGCCATTTATTCCCCGATTCCCACGCCGGCTGCGTGGGAGCTGCGGGAGCGCCGCTGTGGCTTTAACGTGGGAGCGGCGCAGGCTACAATAGGTGTCACTGTGTGTGAGCCCAATCGCGCTCGGTGGCTGCAGCCATTGGCTCCGCGCTGCTGGCTCCGGCCGCACGGCTCCAGCCCCGCGCCGCTCCCAGCCCCGCGCCCAGCCCTGCCCGCATAACTTGTGCTCGCCGGCAGCCTGGCACCGCCACCGTGCGCTGCTCCTGCCCTCTGCCCGGGCTGCAGCGCTGCCAGGCGGCTCCTGATCGGGAAAGCTGGAGAGAAGGCGAGCTGGCAGGAATGATGGGGGTGTATTTAACGATTCAAGTACTGGATCAAACTTAAAGTCAGTTTCTTACTCGGTGCGCTGGAAAGGTCACCTTGTCTTGCTGGAAAAGGAGCAAACTCTCAGCTCTGCTGCTTTCGGTGTGACAGCTTCCACGTACATTCCTAAATGTTCCTAGCTAGTTAGGCTGTCGGGCTTTACACACGGGTATACTCATGGTAGATGAGAAAGGAAAGAACATGAAATGTCTCACCTTCTTCTTGATGCTTCCAGAGACGGTCAAGAACAGGTCTAAGAAGAGCTCTAAGAAAGGAAATAGCAGCAACAGTAGCAACAGCAAATTGCCTCCAGTTTGCTATGAAATCATTACCTTGAAGACCAAAAAGAAGAAGAAGATGGCTGCTGATATTTTTCCCCGAAAGAAGCCAGCTAACACTAATACAACTGCTGTCCAGCAGTACCATCAACAAAATCTCAATAACAACAACACTATTCCTGCACCTAATTGGCAAGGACTTTATCCAACCATCAGAGAGAGGTAAGTTCAGGGCAGTTTTTTTGGTGTTTGAATGGAGAGGTGAAAAGTAGCTGAATGTCCTGAATGCATTTATTTGCTGAAGAAAACAGTTATATTTTATTAGTTTGGGCTTTTTTTCCTCCCTGTATGTGCCTGTGAAATAATAATTTTGGTAATGGAAAACTATTTTAATATCTCTTTTCCAGTCAGGGCATCTGTTTGAGTTAATGAAAATGTTGCTTAAAACTGCAGCATATCCATAAAGGTTTCCTTTTAGATCTCAGTGGGGATTTTCAGTGATACATGCTCTGGACTTTGATTTCCACTTCTTGGAAAGTTCTCAGAAGTTTGGGGGTTTATTTTATTGCACACACAGTCACTACACACACTTTTTCCTCCTTAGTATTTTCTCTGGTATATTTGTGCAATGATGTGTAAAGTAACTTGAAGCAAAGCATGACCTGCTTCTCTTTGCTAACAAGCAACTTGAAGTTGTTAAAAAATCAAATTTCTTGGGTCTGGGGGCACGCAGAGAGAGTTCTTAAGTGCCACAAATTAACGTGCTACCTCTGTTTGTAGAAATGCGGTGATGTTCAACAATGACTTGATGGCAGATGTTCATTTTGTGGTGGGGCCACCAGGTGGGACCCAGCGGCTGCCAGGACACAAAGTAAGCAACAGCTGCATGATCTGCTGGGGTGGGGAGAGCCGGGAGAGCTCCCACGGTTACGACGGGACGGAGCGTGGGAGGCTCGGCTCAGCTGGGACAGGCAGCAAGGCAGGCTGTGTTTGGAAAGGCCACATGCACTGGGATAAGCTGTCCCTGGCTTTTCTTGGTGTTCTGTAAACAGCGCATTTGTTGGGCTGAGGCAGTAAAGTTAGGAATACTGCTTTGTCTGTTGATTAATACTGCTCTTGAGATTTCCTAGAAAGAGTTAACTTCTGTGGTTTTCCAGTAGCTAACGCATCTATGCCCAGGAGAGTAAAAATACAAGGAAAATGTGTCATTTGTTCTCAACTTGGACTTCACTTCTTACTGAAGTGTGTCTGTAGAGCCTGTCAGTGCAGCCCAGTATGCTCAGAGTGGCTCTCCCACATTGTTTGTGTTGGCAGTGTTTTCAGTTCAAAGCATGAAATAAGATTTCCCTTTCTCAACAGTATGTCCTGGCTGTGGGGAGCTCTGTATTCCATGCGATGTTTTACGGAGAGCTTGCTGAGGACAAAGATGAGATCCGTATACCAGATGTTGAGCCTGCTGCTTTTCTTGCAATGCTGAAGTAAGCATCATTCATGTGCTGGATATGTGTTCCTGTCTGATGTGTACACACACTGCCAGTGTCACAGCTGAAGTATTAGACTTGCATACAAACACAAAGCAGTCGCCTGAGATATTCCTCTTTTTGTGTTTTAAACTTTCACCTCATTTTGCTCTCCCCCCACACTTCCAGGCACACACGTATTAGACTAATGTAGGCAGTTGTAAATAATGACTTTGACAGGGGATCTTTGGGCACATTGTGTACTGTAATGCCTATCGATCTGATTTGTCACTACACGTTACACAAAGGAGTGGAGTTACTAAAAAGATTTGTCAGCTGTAACAAAAAAGCCCAAACCAACTGTTCTACTCTGTAAGCATAGAGAAAAGTTAAAAATGCATGCACAAAGGCCCCCCCCAGACCCAGTAAATTGCTGGGTTTGTAGATTGACATTGTTCCAGCTCTTTTATAAACCTGCACTACGCAGGTCTTGTCTTAGAAAAATGACCCGAAGTTATTCAGTCTAGCCTCTGAAAAATAAATTTCTCCTCATGTATTATATTGATGTGTTTGTAAAGTGATAAAAAGGCTGTTTACATGGATAGGGGATTTTATCTAACAAGGAAAATGAGTCAGTTTACATGATCATTATTTTTCCTTTTGTAAACTGCATAAGAAATGCTCTCTTTTCCTAAATGGGCATAATGAAGCAGATTCCCTACTGAATTGTCCTTGAATGTATCTATAAACTCTGATTGTCAAAGAGAAATGCCCTATCACAAAAATGCTGTAGCTTTGAGGTGGTTTTTTTTTTCCCTTCAGCTTAAATAAATGCCACTGCTTTCCTATATAGAAAATACATCAGTGTCTGATAGTGATCCCTTTAATATGCTGCAGGTTTTCTTGCATGTAATGACATAATCACTAGCTAGCAATTTATTGTATTTCATAGGTTGTTTTGATTAGCTTGTGATTACAGAACAGTTTCTCTTTCATTTTTAATATTTCTCTGGCACCATACATGAACATTCAGAGTTGCATATAGAGTTTTTATAGGTTATCATCAACATCAGGAATGTTCTGTGCAAATACTGGTAGCTGCCAGGAGAGCTCCACAGATGTTCTGTAGACTTGGAATATAAAGTTATGACATGACATGTAAGAAGGTGTGCTTTGGGCCTTTTTGATTTTGTGGCAGAGCTCAGATTTATGCTTTACTTTCATGCTGAATTTTACAAATCACAAATACAAGATAGTTAGATTCTTCCAGCCCTCCCTTTCTTTTTGAAATCTTGACATTTTGAAACAGCAAATCTATTTCAGTGTGGCTAAACATGATGTGCCATATGAAAATTGCATGCTTTCCGAATTTATCATTAAGAAATGTGTGCAGAAAGGAGGCCTAGAAAAGAGTATCAATACTGACATCTAGGTCTTGGCATATTATTTAGCCCATGGCAATTAAGGAAACTGTCTATGAGAGCATGGCCAGAACCATGGGATTTTTCACCTGCTCAGCTTTTACTGAAAAAACCCAAAAGACCAGAAAAAGTTTGTGGTGTGTGTGGCTGTTGAGGTAACCTTGCAATGCTGCCTTCCCTGGTGCAGCATGCCTGAGGCTGCAGTGCCCTGCCATCTGCAGACACTGGGATGGTGCAGGGAAGGCACAGGGATGGTGCTCAGCAGTGCAGCATCCCCTGATCCTGGGATCCACTGCATGTGGAGCTTAGGGGAGCCATCCTCTTCACTCTGGGAAATGTCCCCTTCACTCTGGGAAATCGTCCTTGTGTTTCTTGCTACTGCTGTGAGCCATGGGTGGCACAAGGCTCTGCTGCTACATAGGGAAAGACAAGCAGCCTCTCCTTTATACGCTTCTTTCTGCATCACAAACTTTGTCAGAAGATACATTTAGCTTGAGTTTTTTGGTTTTGACATCTTGCTGGTTTGTTTGTTGTTTTTTTTCCCCCCAACCAATGAATTCTGATGGCATAAATATTTTTTGTGTTTTATTACACAGTGGGCATTCTGGCAACAAACAAGTTATTGCCAGGTGTAACATAGGAAATACCATGACTGGTAGACATTAATTATACTCCCCGTAAAACTGCTTTGACTGTTCTCTACAGTTTTAAAACCAGGGTTCAACTCATAGTCTAGCTGCCAAACTGAATTGGTGCATTAATGTATTATATCTTATCTCAGTCTGGACTGTTCGAGTTAGAGCTGTGATCTCATCTCATCCCAGGCTGACTGTGTTACTAAACCATCAAACCTTGTGGTCTGGCAGACTCCAGAACAGGGTGGAACTGGAATATCAGCAGTGGCAGACCAGAGCTGAGGTGCATTGGCAGAGTGAGAGGTGTGGAGTATTGCTGACGGCCGATCTGTGCTGTCTCTGCTGTACATCAGTGATATTAATTCTTTATTTTCAGGGGTATTAAAATAGTAACTTTTGTACTATTTCTGTTTAAAACAGATGCCATCATTCTCTGCTGTACTAGCAGGCAAAGAGAAGTTATAGAAGAGAGGAAAGAGTTGTAGAGCAATGAGGAGAACCATAAAAACAAATTAATTGAAAATGGAGTTTTTTGAGTGGTAAAGGAGCCCAGCCTGTAACCATTGATATACAGGTTGATTCTTTGGTTTCACAAGTAAGCTGAAACCGAGTAGTAAAGACTAAAAATAGGTTTATCTCTATTTTTATCTATCTTAGTTTTCTTTTTCTGTGCAACCTCTTAGATTTTATCTTGCTGGAGCAATATCTCCTCTGTGTGTGCTTTCCAAGTGTGACATGGAGGATACTATCTTACAGCTGCAAAAATACAAATAGTTATTTACAACTATTGTCACATCAGTGTAGGTACTAATTCCTCTTTATAGGCACATCTGTTCTGCAGAAAACTCATTGTGTAGGGAAACCTGTTAACTAGAAAAATTTAATTAGTACAGGGTTGCATACAACTTTAGCTTTTCTGGAGGAAGACACTTTTATCAGCCATAACCATCAAGACTTGCTTATCCCTGTGAAGAGTGAAATTGCATTTGGCATGGTTTTAGCACATTGCATTCACCAGCTGCAAATGGGGCCCTGAAGCATGAGATATTGAAAAGAACAAACTGTACAATGCTTCATTTCTCTGAGCAATGAATCCCAGCAGTTTAGTCACATAAATAGAATTTCACCTTCATCTCTTCCACCACACTACCATAGCAGTAAAGCTTTTTTCGTCCTTATGCAGTACAACTGAGTGAAAATGCTGTGGTAGTTGCGTTAGGATGTTGTGAGCATTAAAAACCTGAAAATCTTCCATTTCCTATATGCTTCATCACCCTTTGAAAAAACCAACCAAAAACATGAACTCAAATAAAAAAGCCGCCTCCAAAAAAAAAAAAAAACCCAACCCAGCAATTACAGAAATAGATACCACCTGATATATTTGAATAGCATTTCTCTTCTTAGATTACCTAGTTACTCCCTACAACCTTGTTACCCTTCCTATGTTTGTGCATACACCTCAGTAAACTGTGGTTCACCATCAGGGGACAATGCAGTCCAGGGACTCTTAATAATACATGTTCCAGACTCCTGTGGTAGCTGAGTGAGGCAGCCCTGCAGGAGCTCCTGCCTGGGAGCCAAGGCCTGTGTGGAAGGAACATGCCGCTGCAGGGGTCACTGTTTTTAAACAGTGGTCTCACAGAATGCACCCCAGATGAAAAGTTTGATTCACCTTAAGATTTAAGCTCATTCTCTTCCATAGTCTTAACCTAAATGCTGAATTTTTTTTGGACTTTCTTCCTGGTCTTAATCAATACTCCCCAAAACACTGCTTGGTTTACTATGAAGCCACTGAAATATTCTGTGTTTCTGATTTTGTGTGAGTTTGTTGCTGGCAAACTGGCGTTGCATTAAGCAGCAGCGTTACACCCGTGTGCTTTATTTCAGGTACATCTACTGTGATGAGATCGACTTGGCCGCAGACACCGTCCTGGCCACTCTCTATGCTGCCAAGAAGTACATTGTCCCTCACCTGGCCCGCGCCTGCGTCAACTTCCTCGAGACAAGCCTGAGTGCAAAGAATGCCTGCGTGCTGCTCTCCCAGAGCTGCTTGTTCGAGGAACCTGACCTGACCCAGCGCTGCTGGGAAGTGATTGATGCCCAAGCCGAGCTCGCTTTGAAGTCTGAGGGCTTCTGTGACATTGATTTTCAGACACTTGAAAGCATTCTCCGGAGGGAGACTCTGAATGCCAAAGAAATCGTTGTTTTTGAGGCGGCTCTGAACTGGGCCGAAGTGGAGTGCCAGCGACAGGAGCTGACGGCCACCATAGAGAACAAGCGCAAGGTGCTGGGCAAGGCTCTCTACCTGATCCGCATCCCTACCATGGCCCTCGACGACTTTGCCAACGGCGCCGCTCAGTCCGGGATCCTGACCCTCAACGAAACCAACGACATCTTCCTGTGGTACACGGCTGCCAAGAAGCCCGAGCTGCAGTTTGTCAGCAAGCCCCGCAAGGGCCTGGTCCCGCAGCGCTGCCACCGCTTCCAGTCCTGCGCCTACCGCAGCAACCAGTGGCGCTACCGGGGCCGCTGCGACAGCATCCAGTTCGCTGTGGATAAGAGAGTGTTCATTGCCGGCTTCGGGCTCTACGGCTCCAGCTGCGGGTCAGCAGAGTACAGTGCCAAGATCGAACTGAAGCGCCAGGGGGTTATCCTGGGCCAGAACTTGAGCAAATACTTCTCAGATGGCTCTAGTAACACTTTTCCTGTGTGGTTTGAGTACCCGGTGCAGATTGAGCCCGACACCTTCTACACAGCAAGCGTGATTCTGGATGGTAACGAACTCAGTTATTTTGGACAGGAAGGAATGACAGAAGTTCAGTGTGGGAAGGTGACTGTTCAGTTTCAGTGCTCCTCGGACAGTACAAATGGCACGGGGGTACAGGGAGGACAAATTCCCGAACTCATATTTTACGCTTGAATGGGAGTGTGTGGATACAAAGCATTTTGCTATGAAGAACCTGTCTGGTTCAGGCCTACTGACACTTAGCTTTTTATCTGCAGAAATGTGATCAGTACAGGGAATATGTAACTAAATGCTGTGGGCAAGTTCCTGGCTTGCTGTACTTGTAGCATCGTTGGTGGTTAAGTGTAATATTTAAACTGGAAGCTCGTAGAAACAAGCGAGTTTTAAAGGCTTTGTAAGAGGGGTGCCTGTTTGCTGGTGATGCTGACTCTTTCTTGGTGCGCCTGTGAATCACCAGAGGATGTCCCCCTCTTGTATCTCATAAACACTGTCTTCATTGATCCATTTTCTCTTTCTCCATTTTCTGCTTTCTGCTTGTATTGGGCTATTGGGATAGAAAATGAAGAGCCTTGTTCTGTAGCTCTCTCTGCTGTCTGCTCTGCAGACTTTAGAGATTCCAGTAAACCAAGCTGCTTTTGACCATGGGGGGTGGAAGAAGTCCTTCAGTTATAAGCAGAAAAAGCGCAAGTTTAAACCTTCATCCTGTGAGGTTCTCCTGCAGCCAGCTGTTTGGGATGGCTCCAGGGGAACGTGGGGAGAAGGAACCATCTTTGAGGAAGTTCTGTGGCATACTGACTGTATCCCCAGTGCATGGACATGTTGACAGTGAGGAAGGGATGTGGGCTTGGCAAGCTACCCTTGGAGTTCATTTTCTAGGAATCCCACCTTGAAGGCAAGGAAGTACTTGCATGTTTTCAAATTGTGTATGCAGCTCTTGAAACTCTACTCCCACGACCCAGGTTTGGCTGCATTGGAGTCGATCTGCTCTTTAAATGGCATTTCTTTGAACCCTTGCTAAATAAATGGGAATTTATATCTCTCATCTGACGCAGGATAAATTTTTGTTTGTTTTTGGGTGGGTTTTTTTTTCTTCTTCCTAAATATGGTAGAGGCCGATTTTAAAGGAACAAAAGAATGTATCAATCTTGACTTGTATTTTTTCTGTGATATAAGATTTTTTTTCTTTTTATTGCCAGTTGAAATTTAGACAAAGACAGAAAATTCCCAACTGGGGTTGTATTACTCTTAGTGTATACCATCAGATAGCAGTGAGGGGGAGGAAGTCTCCTCTAATGGGTTATTGTTGGAGTTCTTGCAACTGCTTATGGCTACACATCAGTCAGAGAATTATGTGGTGCAGAACCTTTTCTTTGCCTGAGTTTTTCCCCCAAACTTCCTGTTACATGTCCGTATCACTTTTGCAAATGTAAGAGGGATACTCCTTGTATCAGGGAAGGAAACCAGAATAAATAAGAACCACAGGTACTATTGAAACATGAGCAAATCCTTCATCACTGCACTGGGGCAGTTGTTCCTCAAAGGCTACACTGCCTATTGTAAAGCATCTCATTCTTGCTTCACCTCCACAGTGGGTTCTGTTTGTTGCGTACCTTTAAATTGAGAGGACCAAATGATTCTTTAGACCGGCTGAGGATGAATGTTACAGTATATCAACGCATTGATGTAGCATAACCCTAAATTCACTTGTCAGTTCTGTAGTAAAAATGTTTTTCTCATATGATTCCTTACCAGTTTAATACTATTGCTCTAAGTGTTGCTTGATGGTTGGAAAGTGCCAAAATACATCTTTGCAGTGTCCAAAATACCGTCTGAAGTAAGGAAAACTGGAGTGTAGTCATCAAACACTTTATGGCCAAAGCCCAGATCTTCTCTCAAGGTAATTAAAGGAGAGCCAGGTAAAGAAGTACCCCACAGGATTTATGCCTTTTATCCATCTTAGCGTTTAATGTTTTGTATACATGCATACATGTGTGTGTAAGCAGCGCTCTTTCTGAAATGTAAATACCCTCAAAATACATTAAAAAATGTTTTGTTTTTTGTAACAGATGTACATAATCCAGTCTGTTCGTGAAATCTAAACAGAATGCTCCATGGAAAACTCCCAGGGAGAGATTTAAAAAAACTTCCAGTTATTTATATTTAGATCTGCAGCTGAAAATAGACAAGAGTGTAGATGGTATGGAGTGGAGAAAGAGTTGCTGAAGAGATCGTAAAAAGGAATCTGAGATCGTGATGAGGTAACGGTCATCTACTTTTAGACAACATCTGAGCAGCAGTTCCCTTTATTTAGATAGATTTCAAAGCAGAGAAAGATGGTAATCAGCTGATTAAGTTTTCATACAGCAAGTGGCTGATGCAGATGTAATTACTCTGAGTGATGAGCAGATTGACAGGTTGTTTGTGGTGAGCAGCGAGCTGCATTCCAATTTGTTTGGTAAAAGAAACATGTGCCACAGCTGGTGGGACAAGTCAGAGAGTTCTGCATTGGTTTAACTAGTCTCGAGTTCTCACTTCTAATTTATTATTTGTTTTGACTTACCTGCAAATAAAGGTGACATATCTGCTAGGTTCACTGGCTGGAGAAGAAGTTCAGAGATCAGAATACTCTGTGGCTGTAATAAGTAGAAAATGAGCTATTATTTAATTATTGTTCTTATTTGATTCTTTTATGAAGTCTTTTTGACAAAGTAGGGTGAAAGCAACCTCTAGCTTAATTCCTCTGAGTCCATTCCAGGTTTTAGGAGCTGGTGCAGGGAAAAGGTTTCTAGTGTGGGTGATCAAACAAAGGCACCCAAAACACCTTTGGATGCTCACAGCACAACTTGTTTCTGAACACTTTGTGATGCTAGCAAGTACTGGGACGTAAGAAAGTGACCACTGCCACTCACCTTAGGACATCAGGGCACTTCAGTATTGTCTGAATGTGGATTTGGTTGGTTTAGCAGAAGCACCCAAGCTTGAATACATTGATTGACATTCTGCAAGCATCAGCCATATCAGCCTAGAATGTAAACGTTATGTCGATAGAGATCACCTCACAGATTCTGTCCAAACTGTTCCTGGCTTCTTTGCTACTTGTATCTTTGATTTACTGGTGAGAGGAATCTGTGATAAGAGAGTATAATGTAATATACTTTCTGCATATCTAAAATAGTATTTAAGTAAACAGTTTAATTTCTACACACTTATTGCACTGAACTGGTTTGGGTTTTGGTTTTTTGTTGTGATAAACTCGGCTCACTTCAGGTCCCAGCAGCCATTTGTGCTGAAGCAGTGTTCGACCTTAGCAGGCTTACAGCATTATTTATAAAGGACAGATATATATAAATATATGAAGTACCTCATGTTGAATGTTATTGTACTGTATCTTTAATGTCACAGTGCAGATCTTGTTGGACTCATGAATGTGTATAATCACCTAAAACATAAAAATAAAAATGATTCTTAAATGGTTGTTTCCTGCAGTATCTTTGAAGCATGAGCTATGAAAGCCCTTACTTAGTTATCTCTTTGAACAGTTCCTATTGTTGTACAGTTGTGCAGGGATATTTGTTGAGCTTATGCATTCAGAGATCTTTTGATCCCCAAAGAAGCAAAAGTCTAAGGAAAAAACAGGGAAGAACAATGAAAATGTTAATCAGTTACATTGTAAAAAGGTTGACGATTAAGCTAATGAGCTAGAGTGAATGAATTCATTTATGTGCTTTATGAAAGACCTTGTCTACTAGCATTAATATTTTCATGTTCTATTAATATTATTAAGCATGTGGAGCTGAAGGGGGAGGGTCTTTTGTTTATTCTAAAAGACAGTTGGCACAGGAAAGGCCATGCTTTTCAGTCTCTGATGTATCAGAAAGGACATGCTTAGTGCCAAGAGGCTGTTCTCTGCTGAAAAGTTAATTATATAATATTATTCAGAATTCTGAGTATTAACAGTTTTCTTCCAGGAGATTTGAGACTTCATTTTAAATGACTTCACTGACTTTTAAGGTCAGTGAAGCTGAAGCATCACTTCCATGATGTCCATCTCCAAGATCTACTCCTGGCTAATGACAAAAAATACAGTCTGATAGAGAGATATGGAAATCTGAGGAAGTCTACCCCAGAAAAAATCAATACCTTCAGAGTTCATCCAAAATTCTGACTGATGCATGTTTATAGGCATCAAATTTGCCACTTTGGGTAAGTTGTCTTTCAAGAATTCTTACTTCGGTGCTTGGCACCACACTGCTCTGTTCTTGATCCACGTTCTCTTACATGCCCAACACTTCTCATTTGGAGCTGACTTCCAGCAGGAACTGTCCTATACCTTGTACTGTACTAATGACAGCAGCTCTTAAATGTGTGGTGGATATCAATGTGATTTGGTGCAGCAAGGACCACACTGGCAGCAGCAGCCCAGCTTGGTGTAGCAGAGGAGACTGGTGCTGCTGGCAACCTCAGATGCTTTGGTGAACGGGCCAGAACTCAGTGGAAAAGATTAATAAAGGATGGCCTGTCTCATCCAGAGGGACATTCTCCTTTGCTTCTGCCTGAAATGTGACAGGAGCGATAGGACACTTGCTTTGGAAATTGATTTTAGGGAGAGCAGTGTCAGCCTATTGCACCGTGTTTGGTGAGGCAGAGAATCATGTGTGTGTTTGTGCCAGCAAAAAAAAAAAAAAAAAGCTTGAAGTGGAAGGAAAAACTGCTAGGATTTTTCTGGGCTTGGAAGGAATTAGACCCCAAGAGGTGCACTCAGTTGTTTGTCTAGCAGGTGATGTCCTGCTTGGAGAAGGCTCCCTGCTCCCACATAGTTACAAACTCCTCAGGTGCGCGTGGCTGCTGCTTCTCACGAGGGCAAGATCCCGTCTAAAACAGGCTCTGAATACTCAGCTCTCAAGTGTAGGAACCTGGTATTTCCTGGCCTACAACAGTGGCTATCCTACAGCCCAGGACAAGCCTAAGGAAGCTCAGAGAGCCTTTGGGGCCTCCCAAGCCCAGCCCTTGGTGGAAGCTGAGATCCTGGCCTGGGGCGAGACACGATGGGGAGTTGAGCCCACCAGCAGTATTTGGCCACGGTAAAAAGCAGCAGATTTGACAGCCAGCCTGTCCTTCCATGCTTGCAGGGAATCAGTGGCAGCAGGAGTACCTGCTGATTTCCTAAAGGCAATGAAAGGAGCTGCTTTCTCAGATGGCTGTGTGACCATGTTCAAAATAAAATTAAGAAAATGGTTTTTGGCATGCTGCTCTGTTTCTAGAAGTCTGAATTTATTTTCTCCCCAAGACTTCCTCATAAAATGAGGCCTTGGCCCAATTCAAATCAGTAGGAGTTGCCCTAGTGACCTCAATAAACCCAGGGTTTTCATCTGTAGTGTTCATTTTGTATGATTATTCCCAAAACATAACATAAAACTGCCAAAGAAAGGGAAATTAATTTTGAAATCCCACTGTAATCTGATTATCTAAAATAAAGGTAGAAATATTTCTATTAAATTTTACAGAACTCCTGCTCATCAGATTTTGTCTGCCTGCCCCCAAGCTTTTCTGCTAGGATGCTTTATCTTCAGCCATGAATCTATAGACAGAACAGTAAATTTTTTACAAGGCTTTATGTATATTTTTACAATCTGTGTATAGAATTCACAGCACATAAGATAGCATAGCACAGATAAAGTACTTTTAAGATTAGAAAGTGTGTGCAAATTGCCCATAGTCCCTTTACCATGAAGAAAAACAAAGCCAGCTTTTTTGCTTGAAGGCATTGGTATTTTGAAAGAGCTTCTTGAAGTCTGTGTGCTTGTTGATAGCATCAGAAATGCATTTATATTAAGCCTTTAATTGTGGCATTTTAAAATCAGCTTTCTAATTGTTTTCTATAGAAAAAGACAACATAGTTGGCCTTCAGGGATCCTTCACCCTGGTCCAATGGGGTTTGCACTTGAACAGAGAGTAGCAAGTGCAGTTTTCTAGACCTCATTTTAAAGCTTCACAGGGATGTTAAGGCTGCTTGGGGAGCGCCATCGTTTCACAAACAGCCATGGCTGGTTTTAGCCTGGCAACAACCAGGGGCTCGCATGGAATCTGAGTGGGGCTGCTGTAGTGGTGCAGAGAGGAAGGGTTTCCACTTCCCTGAGGGAAACACACCTTGTGTTGCCCAGTGCTGGCAGCAAGCATGTGCTGAGCATGGTGTCAAACACTTCAGCAGCTGAGAGGGACTGGAAGCATGAAGTGCCCTGGGGACCCCCTGCATGAAGGCAGCGGTGGAGGCTCCCAGGCATGGAGCTGTGGTGAGCAAGGTGATTTTGTGATCCAAAGAACTGGGATCCTGTATCACAACACCCTCGGTGTATCACGACACCCTGGGCTGCTGAATGGCATGTGATTGTGACTTTCCACGGATGAGAATCCCATTTGTTTTCTTGTTGTTCTGGGAGATTCTCCTGCTCTTTTCTCCCCTGAGCTGCCTATTCCCACTCTGTGCTGGAGGCTTCCATGTGTTCGAAGCCCAGAGATTCCCTTTTTGCTGAGACTGGGGACACTGGAAACAGCTGGTGGAAAAAGACTGGCTGAGGGAGGCTGGGACACCCCAAGTGTTTTGGTGCACTGCCTGCAAGCTGCCCTAGATGTGCTGAATGCTGGCCTAGCATGGCAGGAGAGGCAGGATAATTCTTTCGTGGGTACAGATGTATTTCAATTTTCTCCAGCCAATTACTGGTTGTGCTGAGAAGGGAAAATGAGCAGTAATTCACTTTTTTGGTAGGGTGTAAGAGTTGTGATTCTGCAAAGGCTAATCTATGCCTCTGCCTTTCCAGAGTCAGTAGTCCCAGTGG
This sequence comes from Cisticola juncidis, assembly GCA_013400215.1. Lineage (NCBI taxonomy): Eukaryota > Metazoa > Chordata > Aves > Passeriformes > Cisticolidae > Cisticola > Cisticola juncidis. The sequence continues at coordinate 1,663,391 of VXBR01000360.1, forward strand.
GCTCAGAGATGTTAGGAGCAAGGCTCACATCTACCTTAAAAACATACATGGAACAACCTTTCTTTAATCCCCTGTTTGTGATGCTATAAAATGAATTCACAGAGAGCTGCAGCCTGGCATGTCTGGCTTGTTTTGCAGTGGGACACTTTAAGAATAAAAGAATGGTGGAAATGTATTTAGCCTAGAAATACTAAATCCCGCAGAACTTCCAGAACATGGGAGTAGCACAACATAAAGGCACTTCCAGATGTGAGGTTATGGTCCCTTGGTTGCAGCCTTAGGCTAAGGTGTGACATGTTCTTGCTTTTGTTCTTACCCACCAGGGCATGCCAGGAGTGGTACTCGCATCAGACACCTCTAGTGCTGAGGGAGAAATGTGCTGAGCGAGAGAAATGAAGGGCAGGGATCTGGAATACAGAGGGAAAGTATCTAATCAGAAATAACAGCTCTCATCAGGCACAGACAATAGACAGTAAACTGGCTTCAGGAGAGCTATTCAGGCATCATGGGAGCCAAATCAACAGACAGAAGGTAAGAATAGAGTCATGACAACTATTTAAATGATTTTCAAAAGTTGATTATGCTCAAGACTTCCCCAGACCCTACAAAGGGAGAATTTGTTTTGCTGCCTTAGAATACAGTCCATGCATGTTTTTGCCTTTGTCCTCCATGCTTCGTTGGGTAGTTTCTTTACAATATATGCTACATAAGATGTTTTTCCTCCTCAGTGCCTGGGGATGAGCAGGTTGGTTGACCCTCCTTAGAAAAATAATTTCTGAATGCAGTCTGTAAGTGTCCTATTGAGCACTCTCCTTCACCCCTCTGCACAGGGTCTTTGTTGGCTCATGATGAGATGGCAAAGGGCAGGAGTCCCGAGGCACAGCTGGGAGAGGAAGCTTTCCCTGCACTCCGCTGTGTTTCCAGGCTGGCAGTAGCAGGGTGCTGTGTTCCCTTATCAAACACTTGTCCTGTCCTGGTGTGAGTCGGGCATGGGCTCACCATGCTGCCTTTGTGGTGAGTTCGCTGGGCCACACAGGATGGCCTCTGATTTCTGTGCCACCCTTCTGCCAGCTGTGGGGGGATGGATGATCCCAGATCTGGCACAAAGCCTGCCGAGGGCTTGGACAAATGCGAACTGACAGAGGGAGTTCAGACCAGGTCAGCATTTCATGGCATTTCTCAGCGGGTATTAGGAGCTTTAACAACCACTGAAGTGCAACATGAGATATTTAGAAGTTGGGGCTCCTACCAGCTCATGGCAGTCATTTTTCATCCCATTTTACAGGCAGAACTCCCCAGCAGAGCAGTCACGGTGATGTGGGTATCACTGGCTCTGGAGCCCTGGGAAAAGGCAGAGGCTCACAACTGAAAACTGGAGTTTTTTTTTCTAAAAGCAGGTTGTGGAATGGTCAGGAATTCTCTTTTCTGAAAGCAGGTTGTGGAATGCTCAGGAATATCAGCTGGAAGCTACTGTGTTGTTCTGATTTTCCAGTAGCATGGTCTGTCCTGGCAGGTTTGTTGTCACTGGTTGAAGGTATAATTTTGTGTAATGAAATACATCTGCTGACATTAGCAGGACTGGAGCAAACACCTACCATTTCCCATCTAGGAAATCTGGCATTCCGCACTCCATGTCTGCCTTTGAAAGAAAAATGAGAGTTTATTTTCAGCCCTGCCAAAAAAGTGATATTAATTGAAATAAAGCTTGGAATGAAATGTGAGTGTGACTTGATCTAGGAGCAGCCTTACAGAATGGGATTTAAAAATATGCAGCACAGGAAGGAACTCATGCATTGAGTCACAGGAGGACTGATGAATTAGTAAGGATGGTCTATCCATAATGTTGATGAGCTGGGACAGACAGGAGAGGAAGCAGCACACAGGAAAAGCAATACCAGTAACTCAGGCTGAGATCAGGAGCCTTCAAAGGAAAAAAAAATCAGCCAAGTTAAGGGAAATCTCTTACCCTTGGTTTCTGCCTTTTCTCATGCATCTCGAGTGATTGTGTAGATGACATGAATTTGCTGAGCTCCTGTTAGGACACCATAGTTAGAGAAATGACTTAGACCAGAAGGCCAGAATGAGGTCTCTCAAAGGTCATTATCAGAACTGGTTTCTCATCAATACACTCCTTGATTGGAGAAAAAGACTCAGAATTGCAGGGCTTTGATTGCTGGGAGGGAAGCTTTTAACTGCTTCCTGCTGTTCTGTCATTTTATGCTAACCCCAAATGGCCCCGTTAAATTGATGTCCTGTTTCCCATTTACTGCCCACAAATCACTCTTCTCCCGTTAATATAGGAAATGTTTGCACATGATAGGAATTGGAGTGGCTAAACAGTAAATCTTAAAGCCAGTAAAGAACTCAAAAGTATTTACCCAGTGACCAAAGTATTGATTTCCCCCACCATTTCATCATATTCAATTAACTTTATTAAAAAACACAGAACCTCATGTCTGCCTTAAGAGGGTCTTTGAGCAAATACCGTTCCCAAGCTGTGGGTTGCGAGTCAGTGGGATTTCTGTGTGACAGCTGATTTCCTGCAGCTAATAAGAGGCTAAAACAAAGGCTGGGAGTGATGCAGCTGGGGGGTGTCACCACAATGCACCCAGCAGCAATGTGTGACACCACACATTGCTGCTGGGGCTGGGTCAGCAAGGAGAACAGCACAGCAGCCCTGTCTGCTCAGAGAGCTCCCAGGCTGTGCGTGCCTGGGAGCTCTCTGGGCTCCAGAGGAGCTGAGCCCCAGAAAGGGTTTCCTTGACTTTGACGGATATCTGAGCTTACACGGCCTCACAGATTTGTGCGTGCATCCGCTCTCCCATCCAGAACTGAGCTGTGCCTCAGGTCCTTCCACTGACAGCATTTTACTGAAGTCCACTTTTACTGCCAGGTTAAACTAAAATGCTGACAGTGCATGGGGTGATGCGTGGTCCCTTCAGAGAAGGGTGGTGCCTTCTACACCTGCTCTGCTGCAGAGGGAAGTGTGGGTAGCTGGATAATGAATCCTAAAGCAAGACTTGGTGTCGCAGGAATAATGCTCTCAAAGCACTTTGACATAACAGAACGAACAGAACAGAACGAGTGAGCACCTTGTTAGCTGTGGTGTTCCTTGTGAGCAAACATGAAAAAACTTACCCTTCTTCTGCTGTTCCCTTCACTCTTCCATATCCCCATTTCCCCCACTGCAAAAAGGGGAGGATGGAATCCCACCCCTCAGCAGTGCTTTGGTACCTGCTGATCAAACCTGCTCCATAGGCAGCAGGAATCAGGACAGGTGTAGCAAAGCCCCTCTCTCCTCTGGAGCCAAGGATGGCTGGTGCCCTCTGCCACCAGAAGATTCCCAGTATCCTTAAATGTCACTAAACGGGGAAAAGTAACATTGCTGAAAACCTCAATCAAAGAAGCCTCAGATGTAAACCCTTTCTAGAATCTTCATAATCTTCAACTGCTTGAGTTCCAACAGATCTTCCCATTTAATGAGCCGCCAACCAAAAGGTAAATATAAATGCAAAATATTCCCAAAGCAAACATGTTGTTGGCTTTTAAAACAAGTCCATTTAAATAATGTGAAAATTTATTAAAGAAACAGAATCTATTCTGCTTTATGTTTAAAGATGATTTAATGCAAATATCACAGGTTTATCCTGCATTACTCCCTCGGGAGGAGTCACTGGGGAAGCAATTTGTTTCTTGTTAGCTAAGGCATGGAGCTTTGAAGTTACTGAGTTGTCTGTCTCTGCAAGTAGCCCATTTAATCTTGAGGAAAAGTGTCAAATCTAAGTTGGAGTCAGTTGTGTGCATTGTTTAAAGCTCTGGCAGGAAGAGGTGTGCAGCGTGCCTCCAACCAGCAGTATGAGGGGCAGTGGAAGTGGAACAAAGGATTCCTGGAAGACTTTTTTTATTGGCTATTACTAATGGACATGGAGCCCTGTGCAGTGAGTGTCAGGAGGGCCTCTATTTGCCTTCTTTTTTGTTTTCTTTACAATTGACTTCTAGTCTAAGGGCTCTCATCATTTTGTTTTTGGTGATATCAGGTGAGGATGAATTCTCTGAGGGCTAGTTGCTGGGAAAGTCATCAGAAGTAGATGTGTTTCCCCAGACAATCCTCAGCTTTAGGGATTTTCACACACTCCTGCTCCTTCGAGTGTGCTCATGAAATTGTCTCTGGAGCCATGCTGTGACTGGATTAGCTAGAATTAATTTCTTTTAAATTCAGCCTGGAATATTGTGCTCTGTTTGTTGATACAACTGTGTGGGCAATGGCTTGTGACTGGTTAGGTGCTGGAAGCACACACTTCTGACAAGCTGCTTTCATGCACAGAAAAATTTAAAAGTTGTTCTCTGAAACTCCAGGGCCATTGAGTCCATAGCAGACTCCATCTTCATCCCACAGTTGTTTTTCAGGAGTTTTTTTTTTTTTTTTTTTTTTTTTTTTTTTTTCTTTTCTTTTTTTTTTGTTCTTACAAATCAGACCTTCAGCTATGCATCAGCACAGCTCCAGTGAGCTGGTACACATGAGCTCCCGTGTCAGCTTTTAGCCTGAGGTTCCAGCTTTGAGTTATCAGCTGCAAAGAAGATCTCTTCGATGTTAACAGCCTGTAAAGCAATTTAGGGAGGTCAGTATGCATCTGCAGACAGCTCAAAACAATAGCCAGAGGGGGAATATAAACTGTTTATAACAACTGGATTGGCACTGAAATCTACTGATGCAAAATTCATAGCCAACATGAATTAATTTGCTCCTGATCACTCCTCACAAAAACTCTGGCTTCTCCCCACTTCCCCTAATGATTTCTATTTGACAGCTGTGGGTTTGCAAAGCAAACTGCAGAAGCAGAGTAGACATTAACGTTCTGAAACAGCACTAAAATCTGTGAATGGAATTGCCTTTGAAACTTACAGTGGTTGCCAGCTTATAGTGAATCAAGCTTGTCATGTTTTTATGGACTGTACTTAATCCTTGAGCATCTTTCATCTCCCTATCACCCCTGTGTGAGGGAAGTATTAGCCCTGTGTTACAGATGAAGAAATGAGGCACAGGACACCTGAGAGAGGCCTGGAAATTGCTCTGCTTTGTAGCATAGTCTTAGAAGAAGGCACCATCTCACCTTTTCATGTTAGTTGGATCAGCTGCAAGATTTCCAATTGGTTTCCTGACATGCCAGAGAATCACAGAACCTCAGAATGCTTTGGGTTGGCAGGGACCTCAAAGATCATGCAGTTCCAATCCCCCAAAGGAGTTTCCTTTAGCCATGAATTCAATAGAGCAACTTAAAAGGTGTCTCCACTAGCAGCTGCCTTGCTCTGTTTTCACTTGGCTGGGCATTGTTATTTATTTTCCTACTAATTGCTGTGTGACTGCATGTATGTGTGTCACAGATCATGTGTGACACATCACCTGGATCTTTTTCCTCCCTAAATCATGGGCAGCACAGGCCCAGTATGCAGCTCTTGAGGACCTGTCAGAAACAGTCTCTTAGATGAGGATTTCACCTGTCACATTCAGTTGTTTTGGCTGAAATGCAGCACACTGATTTTATTCTGCCCTGTGAACCCACAGGCAGAGCATTTGCATGATGTGCAGTTACTCAGGTGAGAAAAGGTGCGATGAAGAAAAACCCTCCCAGATAATGAGCAGAAAACTGATTCTGCCCAGTGTTCTCGTACATGTGAGGCTGTGGAAAGTTCCAGAGAGGCTGTGTGAGATGCGACTGTGGTGGTGTGAAGTGAAGAGAATGACTACAGCTCAGGTTAAGGCAGCCAGGGTAAAGTCATTGAAGTCACTCCAGTGGGTTTGTGTTTCACAGAATCATGGAATGGCCTGGGTTGGCAGGGACCTCAAAGATCATGCAGTTCCAATCCCCCAAAGGAGGGCAGGAATACCTTCCCCTATCCCAGGTTGCTCAGAGCCCCATCCAGCCTGGCCTTGAACACTTCCAGGGTTTCAGGTGTATCCAACTTCTCTGGGCAACCTGTGCCAGAGCCTCACCACTGTAACAGGGAAGAATTTCTTTCTCTCATCTGATCTGAACCTACTCTCTGTCAGTTTGGGTCAGTTCCTCCCTGTCCTGTCACTGCATGCTCTAGTGAGCAGTCTCTCTCCATCTTCCTCGTGGGCTCCCTTCAGGTACTGGAAGGCCACAGTTAGGTGACCCCTTCTCCAGGCTGAACAACCCCAGATCTCTCAGCCTTTCCTCAAGGAAAGCTGCCCCATCCCTCTGATCATCTTGGAGGCCTCCTCTGGCCTCACCCCTACAGCTCCATGTCCCCAGATCTGGACACAGCCCTGCAGGTGGGGTCACAGCAGAGGGGGCAGAGGGGCAGAATCCCCTCCTCCCCTGCTGCCCACAGAATTCAGCTGGAGTTCCCACTGGGGCCCAGGCAGTGAGTAGGTTGTGCAGTGTTTCTCCTGGTTTGTTCCAGCCCTCTGCAGGAGAGGGGAGCAGGGCTGTCCCTGTTCCCCCTCCAAAGGGTGAGCAGAGGTCTGCAAGTTGTAGCTGTAACTAAGTAAATGCTCTGTGAAGTCGTTTTATGTAACGGCCTGGAATTTATATCTTTGCTTATGAAACAGGAGCCGGTGGCTGTTTTAATAACCAGCATGCAGTGCAAATGCTACACTGAGCTGAATCCTTTCCTCAGATAGTCTGTGCGTGCTGGTGAAGTCAAGGAGAACTGGGCTGGTATCCAAGGACAGAAGCTGGTTGCTTGTCTACTTAGGATACATCGAAAGCATTAGTAATGAGATGTGAGAAGAATAAATAAGCCTGTTTACCACATGGAACAGAGCTGCCTTACAGAGGGTGAGCTGCAAAGTGACTAGTTAAGGGCTGCAGCCAATAGCCCCTCCCAAAACTGGAGGCTCTCCTGTCATCTCTTCCCACATCAACCCAGGAAATGCCCTGGGAGATGCCTCGAAAGGACAACTCTGTAAGAAGGTCTAGTCCAATATACTCTGCTGGACAGGTCCCTTTTGTCTGAGGAGCCAAAGGTATGAGTGGTGATATTTTTCCAGGGAATTTCCAGAGATTTCATGCTCATGTGCAGGACAGGAGCGAAAGGAAGACCTTTTCAGGCTAATTGTGATCAGTCAATGCAGAGGAGGATCACCTGCAAACAGGATTAGGAAAGGGTACATAATATCACACAGGATCTTGTACTCCAGAAATCAGATATGAAGTAAGTTATGGGTCTAGTTCAGGGCTGAGAATGGTTAGCAAAGCCTTCGACCAAGGAATTTATTACAGATTGTCACAAGAAAGGGAAAGCTAATTCAGGTTTAGAAACTTGTGCAGCATGAATTTTGTAGCTGCAGTTTTACCCTTAATACTGAGAGAGCTGTTATATAAATAGTATAAGGCACTGTGCAGACGGGGTGGGAAAAGAGAGTTTATTTCTGTAGTCTAAAAGAGATCCCTTAGAGAGTGGGACCATGGGAAGAGAAGGGAAGGGGAGAGCAAAATCCGGGGCCACAGATGGGTGGAAGGTCTTGTCAGCCAAAGCAGCATCTTCCTTAAGTAAGGATTTCACAGCAGAATTAAAAATACATCAGGTCTAAGATCTTAATAAGGGGTTTCTAAAGAAGATATGTGGTAAATGGAGCTCAACAAAGCAGGCAGATCCTGCTGGCCCAGGTGGCTGCAAGCCAGGAGCAGGGGGAGTGTGGGTCTGCACTTGTGCTGGAGAATTACAAATAAAGGAACAATTGGGAAAGGCAAGGTGTAATTTGTGAAGCAACCAGAATTTGTTTAATGTTTCTCAGGATTTAAAGCTAGTCACAAGCTAAATTTACCCTTCTGATTCCTCCTCCCACCCCACACCTCCAGGATCTTCTAATTTATCGCCTTCTGGATTCCTGCACTTTTCCTGAGCGTGATGTACCGGAATGGATCACTCTCATCTCTCAGTGGCTGCAGAAGCCTGACAGTGTTTTCACACTGCCTCTCCCTCCAATAAATCAAAGCATTCAGAACTGAGGGATGCATTTCCAATCGAAATCCTATGGTGGGGAAGGACGGCTGTCTGTGCACTTCTACAGCTGCGAATCCCCTGGATGGCATTCCTGCTGACTGGAGTGCCTTGCAGCAGTTGTGTAATTGCAAGTCAAATTTCCCTGGTTTGCCAAATTGCTGAACCAGAAGGGTTTGCTTGCTAAAGGACTGGAGGGAAGGAACTGGAAAGGAGACAGAGGCAAGAGGCTGCATAAACTGTCAGGCTGTGATCAGTATTTTGATCATTTTAGGAATTTGTCAAAGGGGAGGAGGGAAAGTTGTGTGGTGAGAGATGGGTGAATAATTAACCACATATAATTTAGTCAATGAATTTTGCTGATAGAGGATTATCTACAAATGGATTCCCGTGTGTGTCAAATGTTATTCAACAGCTCTTTTCAGTGAATAATTTTTGAGTTGTAGCTGTATCCTGAGGAGTTCATTGAGGTATTTCATAATTAAATACTGAGAAATGAGTGAGAGTACTAGCACACCAAAAGCTAATCACTTAAATGGTGCTTGTATAGTCTCATTGAATTCTTAAGGTGTAAAGGAAAGTTTGTTTGATTTGAACTTTCATCACTGCCTAGTCTTTGAAGAGGTCACTTTAAATCTTGTAAGCTCTGAAATGTGAGGTATTTGGAGTGAATTACCCACTTTTGAGGATCTCCATACCTGTATGTCTGTATATGATTATACTTAGGAAACACTCATCTGCAAATCTCATACAAACAACTAAGCCTATTTCTTGACTTATTACTAGTCACTCCCCTTCTTCCCTCTCATCCCTTCATTACATTTCTGTGCTCTTTCCACATCACATTAGAGATTACTGAAATAGGGCAGTTTCCTGTAAAATATTTGCAGCATAGCCTAGGCATCATTCTAAAATTCAAATATCTCAATAATGATCTGCAGTATTAATTTCTGAGGCTCTGAGGAAGACGCTGATATTTAACCTCTACTCCTTGTATAACCTTGGGCAGATCAATTACTTTGACAAGTTTTGTTATCCCCATTTTCCAGCTAAAGCCTGTTTGCATGATAAAAATCTCTTGCAGTCTAGAAGCAAAGATCTGAGAGCTGCATCCCCAAAACTGCAGTACTAGTGAGGGGAATGCCCCAAGGACCTACAGAATCCAGTGTCAAAAGATACAAAATACAGTAAACTGTAGATGCTGTTGATGAAGTAAAGCTGCAAGACAAAAAAACCCCAAAAACCAACTAAGAGCACACATTGTTTAGGTGAAAGACTTTAGTGGATAAGATGTGGATTTTTAAGCACCAACTCTTGTGGTTACAAGAACAGTTGCATTTTGACCTGTTTAATTTAAATGGGTGTCCACAAGAAAACTCAGGACAGCCCAGTCAAACTCAAACCAGGGCAAAAAATCACCCTGAATTCCTAACTAGGGAAACAGACAGCACATCACTAGTGAAGGCAGTAGTTTCAAATAAAATAGAACTTTATATTCTAATTCTATATTGCCACGTAGTTTTATCCTGCAGTCACACTCCAAGCAGCACAACTGTCCTTGCAGAGAGACATGTGCTGTGCTCAGCTTCTGTGCATGTGTTTGCAGCTCACAAGCAGATTGCTAGTGTGGGGTTTTTTGTTTGTTTCTGTGCTTTCTCTTAGGAGGCGATGCTCCTGACAGTTTGATTACTTGGAATCTGAGGTGAAAATGCCCAACCAAAGAGATCAGTTGAGAGAGAAAAAACAGCATCACATTAAAATAAGAAAATCAGGATTTTTGTGAAGGATACAATTGCGTGTTCGTGTGTTGCTGAAACCCAAAGGTACTTCTAATAACCCTTTAAACCTCATCTTTTTCTAATAATCTTCATAATCCTCACCTAGGATTGCTGGGGAGTAATTTGTGACTGCAGTCTGTGTGACAGGGAGAAAAGCAAAGCTGCTTGACAGAACATCAAAGGTTTGTGCCACTGAAGTTTTATGCAGCCATTGCTAAATCCTTCATGCTTGAAACAATGATGAAAAATGATTGTCAGCTATGAAACTAAAATTACATCAATCTGCTTCAGGGTTGTGGGGTGTTTTTTTCTTCATTTGAAAACATGACCCAGCCCAGCACAGTTCACTTACCAACCTCAAGTGTTCTGTCATTGAAAAAGAATAGAACTGAGTCAGGAGGGGTGAATTTATTTCATGCTTCACAAATGTGTGTGGGGGGTGGGAAGGAGAAAATGCTGAAAATGAAATCAAGGAGGTCAGTGCCCAAATAGCTCATTCTGATTGTCTTTATATAACACATGTAACAGACAGTGTAGTTGCCCTCTGGATTTCCAAGGGGAATATTCAATGCAGAGTAGCTGAAATGGAAACTAAATATGACTGGAGGCTCTAGTTTCCCAGCAATATCACTGCAGGTAGTTTTCCTGGCTGTAAATCAAGAAATCCTTAAAGCTGAATGCTGAGAAGCAGAAGTTTGGGAGTGATTTGGCTTGTCATCTCTATCAAAATCTGGTCTTAATGAGGATTTTGTAAGCTACATCTACACCTGTTTTTCCCTGTGCAGAGGCCTCTGTGATGTACCGAAACCAGGGGACCAGGTTGAGAGCAGGAGGAAAGGAGAGGTTTAAAGCATCAGCATCAGCTCTGTTAGGAATGGGGGAGAGGCTGCTGCCTGCAGAGCCCAGAGTGCCTGCACCCCATCTGTGCCACTGCCTGCCCCTGGTACCCTGGGCTGCACTTGTGGGGCTGCTGGAGGCAGCCTGTGGCACACCCTGGGGGTCTGCAGGGGGAGGAGGCAGCTTGGTGCCAGCCTGGCAGGACTGAAGCACATTGTGCTGCTGTTGCTGTGCAGCAGAGCTGAATCACTCAGCACCCTGCTGCTCTGTGAGGCTACTCACAGAAGAAAAAATAGATCCCTTTCACCAGTCAGGGCAAGGGGACTTTGTCTGGACAACATCCATTCTGCACTGCAGGTGATTATTTTAGGGTTATCTCTGGAGGGAAACAGGAGAGACACAGCCTGGCTGCTCCTGTTCTCAGTCATGTGGGAGAGATCCTGTCAGTGTGGTCCCTCTGCAAGGGCTCTGTCCCTTCCCAGGCTGTGACTGATCAGCTAGAAGCTGATGGGAGTCAGATTCTCCCCTCCAAAGCTGTTTTCATCTCAGTGGTGAGTATTTGCTGACCTTCTCAGCCGCTTGCTTTGCAAAGTTGTGTTCTAATATCCTGATTATAATTTGAAGCTGATTAGCAAACGTGCACAGAGTCAGCCTTGGACATATGGGAACTTTTCTGAGATTGTTAGTTCTGAAGAGATGCCACTCAGTGATTAGTCACAAAGACTGGGATATAAATTGATACTTCTCTCTGCCCCTGCTCTTGCTGCATATTCTCTGTACCACCTCTGACAGAGGAGTTGGAGGTCAGACAAAGAAAGAAATGAAATACAGTCTAGCAAAAAGTAAAAAGATTATAAAGATAAATGGTACCATTCAAATGTGATGCACTTGCCAGTGTGCTGCACGGCATGAAGCGCTGCATGTTGATGAGCTGTGTCACCTCACTTGTCTGCAGTGCTGCTCATTCTTCTTCCATTGCTTTGCTGTAAAGCCAATCAGAAAGATGACACTAAGCCATTTCATCCTGAAAATCCAAATGCTTCATCTAGCCAAGGGTTTTTCCTCCTTTTGGCTCAGAGAGGGAAGTGCTGTGCCAGAGCCTTGCAGTTCTTTGAGAAAGAGAATCAAAAGTATCATTTCAAGCAGTTAGATAGGTGGGTGTCTGTCCTCTCAGTATTAACTCACCTATTCCCCACCCTCCAAAATATTCTCTTCATTGTCAGACAAGCACTTTGCTCAGGAGGTTCCCTCAGTGGCATCTGGGCCTAGGAAACCCTGTGACTCTCCTGCTCCTTCAGGAACTCTGCATTTTGGATGTTAGGCAGGAAAACTCCACTTGCTCCTGCAGCTAAGCCTCCTTCAAGGCAGTCCCCAGGCGGTGGGGAAGTGTGTATGGCAGGGGGAGTGGAGCAGAAGCCAGCAGCTGGTACTGCTGTACTTGTGCATCTGCATTATAAGGTTTTATACAATTAAATTGTTCCACAAGGTAGCTCTAATGAAGTTATAAAAAGTCGCTTCAGCTTTCCAGCTGGTGGGTAGCAGAATGTGAGATGAAACTGATGGTCAAATGTACACTCTAATCAGTCATGAGGCACTTTATTTAATTAACTTTGCTTTACTTGAGAGATACTTCTAAGTTTTGATCAAAACACTCTCTAATTTTGGAACTTCTTTTAGCTTAATTTCTCAAATCAAATTACTCATAATCTTCACATTGACCTTCCAAGCCAGAATGTGGCTGGTCCTCATGTCTTAAACCTCTAATTAGACAAATGAACTAAGAGAAGCATTTCTTCTGTAGTGATACTCCTTTTACCTCAAGAGCTTTCTTTGGAAAACAGCTTTAACTAAGAGGGGTCTAGTTATAAGCTTGTTTTTTAAGTCTCTGAGGATTTTTTTCTTTAGTAATCCTTTATTGACAATATGACTCAGATTTTTTTTTTTCATTTTCCTTAAGAAAGGTTTATTTTTAGAGTTGTCCTACTTCTGTGTCACCAACATTGGTGCTTTGGACTGCACAGCCTGCCTGGATTTATTCTTAGTGAGAAATAGGTGTTCCCTATCAGCACCATCTCGTGCATGTTGCATGTGTGCCCAAAATGAGGTGCCATATTTCAGTGAATAACAGAAGTGTGTCATTAAAAGCTCCCACTGATTTATTCTTCACCAAGTTTTTTTCTTCCTTGATAATGTGTTTTATTTATGGAAAGAACTACATTTAAAAAATGCTCATGTTTACACAGAAAAATCAAAGCTATTTTAGGGTGTTTTTTCCATTTATTTTCAGCACTATCATGCAAAGAACCATTTAACTTTCTGCCCTATTAAAAACACAAAACCAGAATAACATAATGGAGTATGTGCATGATGCAATATCTACTAACCATTCATAGTCAGCAGGATGCCCAGATACAATTCCATGTTTAAAAGTGTATTTTCTCAGTTACTTCCTCAGGAAGAAATTTCCAGCTCTCTCTTCTCAAACCTCTGGAGAGGACACCATGCCTGAAGTGATTGTGAGGAACACCTCAAACAAACAAAAATCAAGGTGATCTGTCTTCATCAGATCTTGTCCAGAATGCATTGGTAAATCCTTACATGAAACAAGTTAGCTTTCCTTTCCATTATACTTATTTCTATCATTATTTATTGTAATTAAATGTTGTTTCTTCCATAAAATCAAGTTCTCCTTCAAAACTAGCTGAGTCTTTGGTCACAATTACATTGCAGCATTGAGTTCCATTTACAGTTTCTCCCTCTGGGTTTTTCTAAACACCAAAATTACCTTTCTTTTAAAAAAAGAAAAATTAGTCTTCTAAGACAGCTCTTTTCACTTAGGGTGAACAAACTGAAAGATCCATGTTGGACACTTTCTGTCATGTCTTTTCAAATAGAATCCCATTCAGAAAAAGCCTTAGTTTGGAAATTTTCATAGAAAAAAAAGGAAAGCTCTGAGAAGCTTTTGGAGTTTTTGTTAGAAACTGGTTGCTATACTAAAATTTTTTTTTTAAAAATCAGAGTTTTCTTGTTGGAGACCTCATCATCTAAACTGCAAAACTGAGGAAGGTGGAAGTTGTTTTGCCCCATCACTGTTGCATCAAAGTCAAGGTTAATGTTCTGCAGAGGAATCACAATAATAAGGAAAACTATCGCAAAGCAAGGAAATGATGCAGCAAAGGACACAGAAAGACCTGAAGCTCCATATCCCATAGACCTATGGATTTTATAATGTCTCATCTTCTCTTTCAGCAGGGCCCATTCCAGCCAGGTCAGGAGATGGATCAAGAAACTTCACTGCAGGGCAATTTATAGAAAAATGTGGCAGCCCAGAGCTGCTGGTCCTTATTGTGCAGATCTTGCTTTCTGCTGTTCCCCCTGTGCTGTTGAATACAAAGGTGCTTTGGTTTGCAGTACACTACATTTATTACACAGTTTTTGGAAGCCATCTAAACTGCTGACTTGTTTGATACTTCGTGGCATAAAATCCTGGGGCTGAAAAGGGCATCTCCTTCAGTCATCTCTAAATCATTCACCCTGCATTTTATTGAGTTCCTTCCAGTCAACGTAGTAGAGGATGACTGGACAGGCTGCAATGACCTTCTGGAAGTTTTCATATTTGCTTCATTTTCCAAGCCATATTAAGAAGTCTATTCTCACTTAGCAGTTTCTGACTTTGAATTTTCCTGTCTCCTCCTACTTCAGTAACTGATTGAAATTTTATGGAGAGTCAGGGAGGGAAGAAAACAAAACTAATTTAATCATTGCAGGAGGAAGCAAGTTTTCATTTTCTCAACCCAGAGAATTTTTGTCAAGCTCACCCCTGGTGGAAGGTCCGTGGGTTTTAGCGCTGCAGGTGAGTGTTTCTGGGCCAGAATGCTTTCATCTCTGTGACAAAGGTACTTAAGTGTTTGACAGTTTTGTCTAAACTGCCAGGTTTCCCCAGAAATAGTGTTCCAGCTTTTCATGAGCCTGGAGACATTTTTGTCATTTCAGCCTCGTTTAGCTTATTACACCCTGCCAGCCGTGTCCAGATAAAGTGCAACGGAGGCTGCTGCCTCTCTTACAAACCCTCATCTTCTCTATCAACAAACCTTCAGTAACATGACCATTAGAAAAGCCCTAACATTTGATCTGCCATTGATGATAGGCACGTTCCAATTTGTGGTTGCTAGCCTGCAAAATGATGTACAAATGGCAGGTTGCAGGATGTAATTTCGTGTCCTGCAGGATGGTGTTGAAGTCTTCCTGCTGCACTTCAATGTGAAGGTCATTCCTCCAAATCTGAAATTACACTTGCTCAAAGTGGCATGGGGACTATGCCACAAGCTTAATTTAGAATAAAAACACGGGATAATATTGTTTCATGTCAATTTGTTTAACAATGTGGTTTAAAAAAATGTTAATTTCTGACTGAGCTGGAGACAAGACTAGTCCTTAAGAGAACAGTGTATTTGGGACTATGTTTCTCTGTTGTTCAAATTGGTGGATCAGTCCTCAAATGATTCTTTGATTTTACTAGGAAATATTCTCTCATTTCCTCCATTGCTTTTTTAAAGCACCAAAGTGCTTACCAATCACCTTTTACATCTTTGCTTTTCACCAAGCTTTCCTGAGACTGTAAATGTTCAATATTGCAAACCCATGTTTCCTAGTATTGATGAATCTGGCTCTTGGAAAGCCTGAGCTGTAGTGATTAACTATCTGATTAAACCAAAAAAAAGAGCTGCCTTGAGGGTTTGAAAGACGTGCCCTTCAGAAGATTTAATTTCATGATCTCCCTAATCAGTGTTTCATAAGTTCAGTGTACATCCTATGCACATCTCTTAAATTGGGGCAGATTGCATATCGGATTACAGTGTTATTACAAATTAGCAGTACAATATCAGTTTCTCTGATGCAGGGAACTCTGAACAGGAATCGTTTGCATTTCTGTGTGAGCGTCCTGGAGACAAATAGAATGAAATGAATAGCCTTTTAATTTAATTGGCTTCCAAGGCGAGCCCGAGAATAGAAAGCACAATGCATTGCACAGTTACTGTAGAAACGGTGGAGGTCAAAAGCTCAGCATGCAGGCCCTACATCAGTCACCACTGCTCCTGTGCAGTAATTTTTTTTTAATTCTCACTGCATCTCCATCAGACCCCAGGAAGCCTGTTAATTCAGCGTTAGTATTCCAAGTGGAAGTGCTGGGTCGTTTGTCACTGGTCGGATCATGCTATGGAATTTGTTTAAAAAAAGCTGCCAAAATGAAAAACTACATTGTATCAGTGCACTTATATATCAGCCACAAGAGCCAGATCAGGACAAAAAGAAAGAAAAAGGAAGGAGAAATCTTCCTTTCACACAGAAGAATAAAAAAAGTCAGAACAAGGAAAGAATAAGTGGTACAAAATGGATAATAGTCTGGCAAGAAACCCTTTTTCAAAATAATCTTTCTATAAGAGACAGTTAAGATTTATGTGTTATTTAGTGGAGCCAGCCGTGCTGAATGCAGTGAAAGCAAAATGGGAGATAATATCGTGCTAATATTTAAAACTCCTGCACTCTTTTGACCGTAGAAATAAAGAGCTATAGCTCTTGTAAAACCTGAGCTGGCCTAGGAGCTCCTCAATGAACACAGAAACCCATGCACACAGTGCTAAATGTGGAAAAGGGATCTCTTTACTATTTTTGGACTGGCTAGTGCAAGATCTGTGCTGCTACTTCAGCTTGAATTCATTCATCTGTCTGCAGAAAAGTTCAGAACTCCTCCTCTGTGTCTGATCCCATATGCTTGTGCCAGCACAAAAACCTGACACAAAGCACTTCCATATGTGGCAGACTCAGCTGCACATTAACCTCCCATTTCATTTTCAAATTGTTGATTTTTAAAAGCACAAAGGTTCCTTTGAGGAGGCTGTGTGTGAACAGTTGTTGGCATTTTTATTATTTCCTATTACAACACTCAATTATTCCATTGTAGCTGTATTTTTATCTGCTGAAGGAGAAGGTAGTGCTTTCCAGCTAAAAATCTCCAAGTGGTCAGTGTTCTTTCCAAAGGGGACTAGAGTTTTTATACAGTTTTTGTAAGTTTAGCAAATTTGCATATTTGACAAGAATCACTAATTAGAGACATAAGAGGTGAGGTATTTCCCCCCCTCTCTAAATCCTCCCCCCTCAGATGGAAACTGAACTTGTTGATGAAAATGTGTCCCTAAGAGCTGGTTTTGGCCTTGGTTCTTAGAAAGAACCAAGATAGGATAGGGGCTTTGGAATGAGTTTTGTCTTTCTGCCTATTAAGGCAGGGAAAAGTACTGGGAAAACTAGCTATGAATGCAATATGCTACAGAGCTCCAAACATGTATAAAGAGTACAAAGAATATATAAAAGGAAAAAAGACAAAAATCATCTGGCACCATGGTCATGGACAGGTTGTCCTGAGCAAACATGGGCTTGCAGGTTTTGTTGGGGTTTGACAGCTAATGCACCCACACAAATTGGATGCATCCTGCACACAGAGCCTACACAGGAGCATAGAATGGTTGGGTTGGAAGGGACCTAAAGACCACCTGATTCCAATCCCCTGCCATGGGAGAGAGGCCTTCTGTACGAGAAGGGAGTGCAGGTGACTGGCCCTGATTAGTACCAGCTGTGTTAATTACCAATGCAGCCTCACCCTGACAAGTCACAGCTGTATCCAATAAGGATAATGTGATAAAGGGAGTGGGTCAGCTGTGAGGGGAATCGTGAGGGAGGAGGAACCCTGAGGAAGAGGGAAGGAGAGGATCATGAAGATGATGGATCCTGAGGAGAGGAAATCACTGCTGTAAGGTCAGTGTGGGTGTGAGCTCAGTGTGGGTGTGCAGTCAGGGCCTGTTGTTGGAACCTGCAGTCCCAGTCTGGCTGGGTAAAAGCTGCAGTCACAGCCTGCACACTGATCCCTGCAGTCAGAGTTCAGCAGGGAATAAGCAGCACTCAGGGATGCAAGGGAAACCTGCAGCAGGAGCTGCTGCAGCCAGAGCCAGTGAATGGTTGGAGTCAGGAAGGCTGAGCTGTGAAGGGGGATAAACCAGGACCCTTTTAGTGCTGTGATGAACAAGCAGTCTGTCTCTCAGCTCATTTCTACCCTCCAACAAGAGGGCAGCTGCAAGTTTTCCGTTAGACCAGGCTGCTCAGAACTCCATGGAACCTGATCCAGGGATGAGGCAGCCACAATTTCTCTGGGCAACCTGTGCCAGTGCTCCACCACTCTCAGAGGAAATAACTTTTTTCTAATAACCAATCTAAACCTCTGCTCTCTGTCAGTTTTAAGCCCTTGCCCCTTGTCCTGTCAGTACACGCTCTTTTTTTAAACCACAACATGCATGTTGTCCACTGTGGAAACAATCTCTGTTTAAATCTGGTCAGGCTACCTAGAATAGGTGTTCATAAGGGGAACTCATGCAGTTTGACTCCTCTGCCCTGAATTTAAACTATTCATTAGTTAGAACTGATTTATCTCAAGCACCTTCATGTAGACTGCACTAAACAGATTATCCTCCTGTTTAACTCTACTGAAAAAGCTGACTGGGGAGAAAATGGAAGGAAAACGTGTCAAAAATGTTTTTAGGTGAAAGCTTTCATGCCTTCATGAAAAAGACATGTCATGTAAGGTGAATTTGACACAGGTACTGTTCCTGTGTGGTAACATTGCTTAGAATCCTTCACCTTTCAAATGGTTTTTGCATCTGCTATGGCCTCACCAAGTCCAAAAAAACCCCACAACTATCTAGCACTTTAAACATAATATCACTCCTGGTAAAATTGTGTATGCTCCCTCTTTGATAACTGATATTCCTCAGGTCATGTTGGGACTAGAAGCAAAGCTTTTCCTTTTCTCAATATTCAGTTCTAGCTATTGAGAAATTCTCATCCTCTTTTAGGGAGCCAAGCTTCACACAGGACTGTTTTCCTTACCCTAGCCCTGTGTTTCTAGGAACTCTGCCTTCCAGAGGAAATCCTGGTTTAGTGACCTTTGAATATTTACTAAGTGGCATAGTTACTGGGGGCTGTAGCCTAGCAGTAGAGAAAAGCTCTCTGTAGAAGCAGATTTGATAATTATGGAGAAAAGAGGCCTAATTTCCCTGCAATGTAAAATGATCCACACCTGGCCTATCCTCACTCCCTAGTATGCTAAACAGCACATGCATTTTCAAAAGGGTTTTAAAACACTGGTGTCAAAAAAATGAAACTCAGAGAGGAGCTCATATAATGCATCAGCAGGGAAAAAAAATCAGTATGTATAAATAGAGAAAAAGGCTGTGTCAGCCTTCATGGAAATAACACATTTTCTTCCTAATCTCCTGATACATGGAACAGGCAGGAAAATAAAAGGAGGCTGGAAAACAGGAGAGCCTGCTGGCTGTAATCTGCACAATACCTGAGCACTGGGAGTTTGTTTCAAAATGTAAAATGCAGCAGCATGTTCGTGTTGGGGAAGTGGTCAGAGAGGAGAGGTGGCACCAAGCTGGGCTGGCACTGCAAAAGGATTGAGAGCAAAGGGGGGCATTTCTACCAGGAGCTGCTGCAGATTACAGGGTAAATGGCCCAGGTGCAAATCTCCCTTCACCACCACCTGTGTGATTAGAGGAGCCTTCCCCACCCCTCCCTTCACTCATGGTGGCTTTTTGTCTTATGATTTCAGGCTCCTAAATCCAGTCAAAATACCTCTTTGGGAGGAAAAAGAATCAGCAGAGAAATACCTGTTCTTTCAAAATCATCTTTAAGCTGAAAGACTGCGCAACCACTTGACTGGTAAGTCTCAAGGCAGTGGGTGGATGGCAAGAATTACAGTGGGATCTCTTTCAGGCACTGTGATGTGTACATCCAAAATCTTTGGTTGGCCTGTCCTGTTTATTTTTCTTCTTCATCTCCTTAGCATTCCCCTTGGTGTCTTGTTCTTTTGGCTTTTTAGAGCATTCTAGAATGCCTACAGAGCTTCATGGGCCATTTCCCAAGTAGAAGTGGTTTCTCCAGGGATGTTCCTGTCACTGCAGCAAATTTAACAGGGCTGCGTGGTCCTCTGGGAGTTGAGGCAGCAGGCGATAGCAGAAGCAGGGCTGGAAGGGTGAGTGATGTGGAGAATACCTGCAAACAGGGCAAAGCATTGGTGTCTTTGTCAAGAGCAGCTGTTGGCAGGAGTTGGGATCAATGAATGTACTCAATTGCCACTATGAATCTTTTATGAGTGAGTCCTTCCATCTCCTGGGTAGGCCTGTAGGCTACTGTTTCACTTTTTCAGGGATCTAGGCTGTCCTGCCAGGTATATCCCTTTCCCAGGGTAGTTTTCTTGCATGGAACTGTAAAACAATAATTATTACCGGCTCACCTGGTAAGAGTTTTTGGGATCATGCTCTGTCTCACAGCAGGGATGTGAAAGGGACAGTCATAAGAGGAGCATCTCAGCCTTCCAGCACTGTAACACTGAAGCTGCCTCTGACAATTTCAACGTAATTATTTGCTAAAAAGGACAACTTCCACATTCCTGGTTTGGGTACTGTTCCTGGGAATAGCTGCTGCTCTCCACTGAATGAATGCCTGTATTCAAATTTGCAGAGTATCCCATGCCCTGTATGGAATGTGTGCATTTTCCAGACTTTATCCTGGAGGGGAGGTGAAAAATGTAACAGGTCTAGTCCGGAATATAATCAAAGATTTATAAGTAGCCATGCATTTTTTATGCACATAAAGTAATAAGAGCTGTAGAGTAAAAGCAGAAATGTGACATTAAATGGTTGCTCTTGCCAGTTTTCCACGAGATATGATCAAAGCACCATTTCAGCAGCAGGGCTGCAATACTGCACCCTCTAATAGGAAGACAATGATTTGATCAGGCTCCAGTTAAGGCCAGGAGCATCCTCTGCTTGCAGGCCTGTTCAGCTTCTTTTGTATAACATTAAAAGCAGCTCAGCTGGTCAGACCAAATGGCTGATCAAGACATGTTTAGCAATGCATCCTTTCATTTCATTCCCTTAACCCACCAGGAGTTCAAAGCCAGGGTTTAAAATAAATAAAAAAATAAAGGTGGTTGTGATCAAATTGGAAAGGAAGTGTTAACACAGGATGGATCTGTAACCCTTTGCTCGACAGAGAAGAAATCTTCTGTTCCTTCTCTTCTTATATATCTTCCAGTGTATAATTCTCTTTTTAGTTTTCTTTTTCCTGAGCATCCCATTTTCTCTTTTTGTAGTTAGCTGCCAGAGAGATGTATTTTCTCCTACAGACTGTATTAGAATTTCCTAGGGTTGTGGGAACTGGTGCTTGTGGGGAATTATTGAATTCAAGTTATTTGCTGATACTTCTTCCTGCTTCTGCAAGCCCTGCAGGACAGCCAAGGCATATATCATTTCATTTTCTGGAACATTTAGGTCACTGATTTGTCTGCTAGCCTGGCAGTGTTTTATTTTCACATTGTATATGAGCAAGTGTAAAGTTTTGTGAGCATAATAAAGTCAGTGTGAAAAGAGACTAAGGTTCATCACAGGATTTCTTGCAAGTTAATTGTTGGAAGCACTGGCATGCAATCTGGCTTGCTTATCAAATCAATTTAAATGGTCAAAGTGAGAGAAAGAGCTGTATATAACTTGGTCAGACTTGTCTTAAGAAAAGTTTGTTTTAGGAATGTTACCAAAAAACCCCCTAAATGCAAGCAGCTGGTGTCTTGCTGTTTTGTGACCTGCCTTAAATGCCATGTGGAGAATCCTGTTGATGGTAAAGCTCTGGCATGTGCTGCTTTGCTGAATGCTGCTTGATGCATCTTTTGTGGTGCCTTCTGTGCCCTAAAGGAAGTTTTGGTTCATCAGTTACAATTTGGGGGACAAATATTGATTATTTGATGCCCCAAACACGCCAAGTGTTTGCTAATTTTTCACTGAATTCTACTGTTCTATTCTTTGCCTCGGTGTATTCAGTAGTATGTGTTTTGGAGTAGCTGCAGCATCAAAATTGTTAATTTTCTGCCACTCAGCACGTGTGCTGCTATGCCCTCCAGCTTTTCCTCTTTGAAGCCCTGGCATCCTGCTTCACTCAAGTGTTTCCTGTGAGACAACTGGGCCTGCCTGCGTGGTCCTGGCGTGTTTCTATTTGGCCTGAGAAGCTAATCTTCACAATTATTGTCACCAATTCAAGCCCATCCAAGTATCTGGCTTTGAGAATATTTGAAATACTGCTGCCACTGTTTCAGAGACCCAGATGTACTAGCTTGAAACATTTATGCTATTAAAAGGGCTGTGAGAAATTTTGGATGAGGCTCATGTTGAGTTTGCAGCCAAGATTTCATCCTTTTGTTACAAGACTAGCTTTCAAACTTTTGATCAAACCACAGACTAACAGACTTATCTCCCCCAACCCCAAAATCTAATTTGCAAATATAATGTTCAACCTGAGACATAGGCTGCAATTGCTACTGATTGGAATAGTGTGAGGGAAATCAAGCTGAATGAGGCTGTATAATTCTTTATTTGATATCAGTAATGAAATGCCAGCATTGGTTAAAATATCCACCGAATGCCACAGGTTTATACCTTAAGTGCTTTATTCACTCCTTGTTCTTTGGTATTTCCCTGAGGGTTGAAGGGACTGCAGTTAGAGGAGAAGAAACAATGGTCTGATCAATCACAGACCTCTTGAATTGCAAATAAGAATCAGCAACCAGCTCAAAATCCTCTGTGCTGGTCTGTTGAGCTTTCTGCAACCCCCTCATGGTGTTCTATGACTTTACATAATGCACATGCTGAAATCTTTCACATAGTTTTAGTTTTTGGGAGCTTTTTATACTGCCAGTAAGGTGCTTTTAGGCTTGTAGAGCCTCTTGAAACAGAGCCACTCTAGGTTCCTGTCAGCACAGAGCCCATCATGTGGGAGCCAGGGTGACAGACCACTGACAGCAGCACCCTAACAGAGCACCTCTCTTGTACCGAGTACAAGCAGTTATTATCTTTTGTTTTATGTGAAGCAATGAGTAGTGATCCGAGAAACAGCTGCTGGTGTAGTCAAGCGCCTCGAGATTTTACAACTGTCTTGTAAAAATGTGAATATTTCCTCTCATCTACTGCAAACACCAGTGTGGCTCCACTGGGATCTCCATGCTTTAGAGCCATCGAGGCCTCTGTGGCACAGCTGCCAGAAGGGACTGCCTGTGCTGCTGCTGCTGCAGGGGGATGCTGCTGGGAACAGCTGCAGCTCCCGGTGGTCTCCTCTTCCATTACAGGGAATTCTGGGGTGTTCCAGGCACAGAACAACAAATAAGGTCTTGATCCCACGGGGTTTTCTCTTTGCCATCACAAGTTTCTGCCGTGCATTTAGAGCAGGAGCTTGCAGAGAGTTGTGTGAATATTCCCCTCTTTGCCTTGCTCTCGTGATCAGATTGAGACTGAATGCCTGCGTTGAAAATATGCTCCAGAGAAACCAAAGCCATTGAAACTCTACCTCGATTCCGAGTGGAGATGTAAAGGACTGAGAGTTGCAAAGGGACAGGATAACCCAAGCTTTTTCTTCTGTCTGTAAGCTGAAAATCTTAATGGAACATTGTGTGAGCTCCTGAGCAAGGCCAGCTTTGTTCAGTGGTGCCTTTTAGTAAGAGATGTGCTGATGATGGTTTCTATTCTGTTCGCATCTGGCTGTTGGAACAAGCTAAAATGTTTTATTACCCTGGTCTTGGACAAGGGCATGTCTAAATAGAAAGTAATTTGAAAAAGGACACTTCCCCAGCCTTTGTATTTTGCTTAAAATTTTTGACAAAATTGGATTTTATTCTTGACTCAGCAATAGATAAAGAATATAATGAGAAAGCAGCAAGTTGTGTGTAATTCAAGTGGAGCTGCCTTGCCTTAAGACTGTTTCCATTCAGGTGTCTGTTGTAATAATTCAGCATACACTGTGCTTCCCCATCAGATTTTCCTAGAGATCTCTGCTGTGTGCAAACATAAAGGAACTTGGAAGCCGCTAAGCTTTCTAAAATGTTAATGTAAACATGTTGAATATGTAGGACTAGTCAGCATTTTCTAGGCCAAACATATCAGATTGGTTAACTGATTCATTAGCTAATAATCGATTGCTATTGGTTTTGGGCAAGCCTGTGCCACGTGGGTTTGGTTTGCAGGGGTGGTTTAACGTGGTAGTTCTACCCCGTGCACAGACGTATCTCCATCTGAACCAGGAGCTGTTGGGCAATAAGCACTTGTAAGGAGCAGTTTCCCTTGCTTAGTTATTGGTAATTACTGTGGAAAAATATCCATGATCTAGTGGCACCTGTCCCTCCATGATGCCATCCCAGACTTCAAAGCCTGTGTGGATGAATTCTGTCTCTGCTGCCTGGTGAGGGTGCAGGAGTACAAGAAGGGGCAGAATGTCCCCACTGGTGATAGGATCACTAGGACCCCTTCTCTCCTGCTTGGCCTGGGTGAATAATCTGAAACTCAATTTTAATGGCATTAATCTTTTGCCCAGTGGCACAGCAGGTTGTGCCCAGAGAAGACTCCCACAGGAATCGAGTTTCCAAGGAGTGTGGGCTTTAGGTGGAAATAGCAACAATGCTGGTGCCAAGAGGTTTGTTTCAGGCTGGGCTAACTTGCTTTTTCCCCTAGTTCATTTATTGCTGAGTCCAGAAACAGAGATAGATGGGTTTGGGTTTGGGTAGTCTCAAGTTTGTCCCGCTTCAGCTCAAATGTTGAATTGTGCAGAAGTTCTTTGTTAGCAGGGGAAAAGCATCTGGTCATCCAGTGATCTTTTCACACATAGCTCCTTGCCAAGGAACATGATCAGTCATCAGAAATCTGCACTGGCATGTACTCACTCCCTCAGTTTACTTCAGTGCTGGGCTGAAGAAAACAAATTGTAATATGCTAGTAGAGAAATGTTATAACCTGGCAGTTAATAGTATTGCTGAATTAGACTATCTCGTGTCTTAACACATCATTTAGGTTATATAGATATCCAGATTTTTACTTTGAGTTTTATTTTAATGTTCTTTAACACTGCTATGTAAATACAGCTCTTAACTAATCACAATAAGATCCTACCAAAAGAGGACTGAAGTTTCCTCATTAATATCTGATTTTGGTACAATACAATGTGGTATTAATGTCACTTTTGGTCATGTGCAGTTGTCAGGGCCCTGACATAGCTGGACATAACAGCGTGACTTTTATAACCTTGTTATAAAAAGCAATTAGGGGCAACATCCAGCTCTGCAGTTACACATCACGTGGAGATGTAAGGAGCTTCCAACAGTGAATTTAATTAGCAGGAAACACGGAGTACTCTGTGACCTGCAGTGCAGATAACACAGTTCCTGTCCAGCAGTGTTGGTTCCTTGCTCTGAAAGGGCACCTAAACTGCTCTGGTGCCAGACCCATGCATAAATTATAGGCTTCCAAGGAACTGGAGCTGGAAACTTCCAACCAGGAGGGCTGAATCAGGAAATGAAATGCTGGTAAATCCAAACTTGCAGCAAGCAATAGCATGGGCAGCTTTAAAATGCTGAGGACCAGTCCAGGAGGAACTATGTGCTTATGCCAGCAGTAACTGGACGTGTCACAAGAACGAGTATAACAGATTTTGGTAATCAAAGCTGCACTGCACAGAGTAATAAAATGAGTGGCTGCTTCATATGTGTGAGTGCACAGGGGTGAGGAGAGTTGTGATGCACAACTCTGTATGAAAAGGAGTCTTCAGGACTGGAGTTGGCCACGATGAAGGAACTCCTTATTTGACATTGAGGGGATGTGCCCCAGAATATCTCCCTGAAGAGCTTGATGGTGTTTGCCCTGCCCTGCAAGGGGCTGGGCAGCCACCCAGAGCACCCAGCCACCCTCCAGAGCAGGCCATGAAGACAATCAGAGGGCTGGAGCACCTCTCCTACAAAGCCTGAGAGAGTTGGGGTTCAGCCCAGAGAAAAGAAAGCTCCAGCAAGACCACACTGTGGTCTCCCAGCACCTAAAAGGAGTTTCTTAAAAGGAGGGAGAGGGACTTCTTACAAGGGCAGACATGTCAGGACAAGGAACAATGGCTTTAAGCAGACAGTGGGCAGGTTCAGTTTATGTATTAGAAAGAAATTCTTCACTCAGAGGGAGATGAACCACTGGCACAGGTTGCCCAGAGAAGCTGTGGCTTCCCCATTCTTGGGAGTGTTCAAGACCAGGCTGGACAGGGCTTGGAGCAGTGCTGCAGTGCTGGTCTGGTGGAAGTGTCCCTGGCCATGGCAGGGAGTTGGAATGAGATGATCTTTAAGGTCCCTTCCAACCCAAACCAGTCCATGATTCCTGTGGAAAAGCAGTACCTACCATGAGAAGGGCTCCTTTCATTTTTCTGCTTTTTCCCTTACTCTGTGCTATGTGTACTGAATGCTTGCTGGATTTCACAGTGCTGATGCAGTCAGGTTTTCTGCCTCAAAAGCTGATCATATTCATTCTCCAACCTGTCTGTGCCTAGTGCCAGACTTAAAGATCTATTTCTGCTATGATATCCTGTTGAGACACTTGCAGGGGGTTACTTGCAAGAGGCTAACTTGAATTTGACCTAGAGTAAGAGCAGGGATTTTTAAGGTTGTTCTTGAGTGTAATCTAAAATCTTCAAGCTAGAGGTGGAGAAGACAAAACTGATATGTGCCCAGAAACAAAGAGAGAAGGATTTAAAATAGTTTATCAAGAAATTATTATTTAATGAACAGGTAAGAAGTGGGTTCCCAAATTTTCATCTAAGCTGACTTTCATCAACTACCAAGACTAACTACCTCTCTGAAATGTTACTATTCTCAAATACATCAGGGTTTTTGCATTTTTAGGGCTCAGTCCAGCAGCCTAAGAGCAAAGAAGCTGTGTTTGAGGCTGTTTTAGAGCACTTCAAATCCATCTGTCCACTTCCATTCTTTTTGTGTCACCTCAGGAGTGCAGAGCAACTAAAACCTTCTCAGCACAGTGTTTAGCTCTGCACTGGAGCCAGCAAGTGCAAGGTGTGAGACAGCCTTGCAGGCTGCTCCCAGGTCTGAACTTGAAGCTTGGGAAGGATAGATAAATAGAAGAAGGATACCAGCAGGGCTATACAAGGTTTCCTTGTCCTGGTGTAGTGGTGTTTGAGTCAGTAACTTAATTTTTTTTTTTGGTTTCATGTCCATCTGTAAAGGGCCAGTCAGAGGCCTTCATCTGCTGAGCGTGCCTGGGGTGACTGCTGCCATTTTAGAGCTTGGGGAGGACATGAGGGGCCCTGGCAGAGGAGAACTGGGCAGAGAGGCTTTTGTGGTTTGGTTTTAGCAGCACTTAGCTGGACTCCCCCGTCTCCCAGTGGCAGGAAGTGTTTGCAAATACATATGTGTGTGAGTGCTGGGATGAGGTGTGTCCTGCAGCATATGGCGTGTGCAGATGCACCATGGCAGGTGTGAACTGTGTAACTATATTTGTGTGCTCTGAGCCTGGTTTGGGAAGAAGAAAGAGGCTGCTGAGAACTCCGGCTAGGTACTCACTTTTCTTGTAATATATTAGTTTAATTTAAATTCACTTTACAGTCAGTGCACATGAGAATTATTTTGAAGGTTTAATTTGCTAGCTGCTGAAAGCAATAAGGTGGCTATCAACGGAGAAGAAATAGCTTGGCTGTTTGTTAATGCTCTTGGGCTGTACTGTAAGTACTCCAGGCAGCTGTAATGTAGAGAAGCAAATAAACCATTGTTGCTTTTAGAATCGGTTATTTTATTGTATCAATAGTTTTCTGTTTCTGGATATTTACCTGCAAGGTTCTTTCTGGGCCAGATAGCTGGGGGAACCCATGTAGATTCTACGAACCATTCAGAGGGAAAAGCTGTTTAACCACCTAGAGAACATAATGCTTGGTCTCTTATTAGTGGCAAATACTTCATTAAATTTATTATGTTTGGATTGGTGCTAATTTTTCTGCCCAGTTTGGTCAGCAGAAGCTGTACTGAATTGCCTGCATTTGTACTGGGAATTTTATTTCTTATGATGGCGGGATTTGATTTTATCTGCAACCATCTGGAGTAAGTTTATTTATGTTACGTGGTTTGCATGTATTTATACTTCAGACTGAGATCCCTTAAATTGAATTTTCTGAATTTTTACATATCATATAAATGACATTTACTTGCAACACAGTGGAGTGATTACAGTGAATACTAAAATGGCAACATTCTGCAGTAAAAAAAATTACAGTGTAAAATGAACATTCATTTACAACAGAGTGTAAATTTATACTCTTTAATGAAATGCATTCACTGTGCAGTAAAATACTTCTTGTGCCTATTGAAATACAATTACAAAGCACTGAAACTTATAATATTTGAGACATTCTGTTTCACAGTAAAAATTGTGTCATGTTTGTTAAAATTATATTTGATAGAGTGAAATAAACATGGTCTGTGCATATGTTTATTTCTCTATATTGATAAAATTAAATAAATGCAATCATGACATCAATCTGCTGTCGACCAGAAATCCCGTACCTGGGCTCATTCAGTAGCAGTTGTGTTCCACCACTGTTCCCTTGTAGCTGAGAAGGTGCCATCCTCAGGAGAAGTATGAGGGAATATGGCTTGACAGGGACCATGACTAGCCGTGGAAATTTCTGGAGCAGGTTTCATGTGACAGACGGGGCCAGGAGACATCGATGCATCTCTCGGGGGAAAAGAGAGACTGACCAAAAGGTGGCTTTCAGAGCCAAGTGGACCCATGTGAACAGCCAAGTTCTCTCCAAGCTGTGACACAGATCACTGCACAGACATTTTGCCAGTAATTGGAGAGAACATATTTGTGGTACTTGGCAGTCAAACCCTATTGCCCACGGGCTGGACTTGCTTCAGGGAGGGACTCTTCCAGCTCTTGCAGAAATGCCTGCAGCAAGGAATGGTTGTGGTGACATTACAGCCAGGAGCTCTGTTGTTCACAGGGGTGCTGGAGATGATGGAAGCAGAAAAAGAAAATGTAATTGTCTCAAGCCCATTCACTGCCAGGAGAGAAGCCTGATGACAAATGCTTTTGTGCTCTCACAGCTCTGGTTTCTGCAGGCACAAACTGAGAAAATGTGTGTGTTTTTTGATACATACAAAAATGTTTTTAATGGTGTGTGCCTGGTAATTGCTCTGATTTATTAGACCATAGTTGTTCTAGGGAAATACAGGGCTTCTGGATAGGCCTTTTTGGGGTTGTTCTGGACAGCCATCAGCTGTGCTATTGAGGGCAGCTTTTCCTTTGTTTGCATGCATTCTCCCTTTGACAGCCCTCAGCTGTCCTGTAAGGGAAAAACCTCCTGGAGAGAGCCCCAGCCAGCAGCTCTGCTGGCACACAGATCCCAAACCCATCCCTTCCTGGGCTGGCTCTGAGGCCTCCTGGTATGACCTACCCCATTTTGGGGCTTCCTGGGGGAGGCACAAATTACTGCAACCCTCAGGCCACTCCAAATGACTGCCAAACCTGCTCATTGCCCCTCCAGTAGCACTGGAGGGGCATTTATCATCCTCTGGCCATGGTAGGCACACATTCACTCTTGTTGTTGGACTGAAGATCTGCCCTCTGGGGTCTCTGGTGCCAAGTTAACATGTTTATTGTACCAGTGTGACAATCCTTACCTTTCCTCAGATCCCAAAGAACAAGCAGGCTCTTACTCTAAAAGAAAAGATTAAAATGCCCCAAATTATGGTGCTGGACATCAAATAGCACAAGATGCCTTTTAGCAGTGCAGATTCTGGCCTGCTTTCTCTTTGTAGCTGGTGTTAAATTGCTGCCTGAAGATAACCACTTATCGTGGTTTACATGCCCATTTCTATTCCAGAAATGTAAGGAGACTCGACTCTCTTGGGCTAATAATTCTCTGTCCATTTCTGTCTTCAGCTCAGCTGAGGAAGCTGCTACATGAAATAAATGCTGTAAAGATGAAGTTGGCCATTCCCTCTCTTCTTTGCAAAGGTCATCAGCTCATTACATTACTGAAGAAAATGTTAAGTCTTGATATTGTGAGATAACAAAATCTGATTTCCACTTGCCCTTTCTATTTCAAAAGAGGAAAACCTGCTATTCATTCCAACCAAAATATTGGTTCAAACTGAATGGGCAGGAGGTTCAAGAAGCACCTGGGTTAACTTGAGGATTTGCTGCTATGGATTTTCTCCAAGCTGGCTTATCTATGGCACAGCTTGCCAAGGCTCCCCCATGTAGTTTTTAGGCCCAGATGCACAAAGGTTTTGCTCTTCACTTTTAGTTAATTTTCCATTTCACCTCAGTCCCCACCTTTTTTCCTGAGTGGCTCTGGCATATCTTTTCATTGCATGTTCTCTATAATTCTGGTTTTAAGGTTCAGTGATGTCCTTGGCTGTGTCCTTGTGGTTACGTATTGCAGCAAGGGATAAGTGGGGGACTCTGGAGAGGCAAATGGGATAGAACTGGGAGAGGAAGAGTCTGGGATAAAGTGGCAGAAAGTGAGGGAGCAAAAGAGTTTGTGCCCAAGGAGAAGCAGGGCCAGGGAAGGGAAAGGATGGGTTGGGAAGAGAACATAGGGTGCCAAAGGAGGGAATAAGAGACCCTCAGAGGGGAGGGGGTATCCAGGGAATTGAGAGCTGGCAGGAGGAGAGGAAAAAAATTAAAAAAAAAAAANTGCAGTTGGTGGAAAGAAGGTTGCAGGAGGGCAGGGGCATGAGAAGACCTGCTCAGAGAAGACTGCAAGAGGAGCAGCACCATTGCAGAGCCCCTCTCTACTCCCCCTCTGGCTCTGCCATCCCCTCCCTACCCCCACCCCGCCTCCCAGCTAAATTTATTCTGCTCCTAGTACAGTTTCTGTGCTGAACAAACCAGCTCTGTACAAATTAAGAGGACAAGATGTTCAGAAGTGGTAAATTAACACTTTTTTTTTTGTTTTCCTAGCACATAAAAGCGAATTTAGATTGGTGGTGGGGAGGGCAACCAAACTCAGGGGGTGGGGAAAAATTGCACAAAAAAAGCGTTTCATTGCTCAAAGAACTGAGTGCAACATATCAAAGCAGCTTCTCAATTAATCTTTGCATCACCAAGGTGGATTGCAGCAGCACTGATGCTGATTATAAATGGTGAGTTTCTTCCCATAGAGCCTTGAGCAAACACACGCTTTGTTTTGGGCCAGGTGCCTTTTGTATTAAGTTTCCTCTTTCTGTAAATACAGAGGAAAATTTCCTAGCAATATTTGACCACTGTGGCCTTGGTTTCTGTGGGTCAGGTGGAATTGAGCACCCTCTGTACCCCTGTTGGTTTGGCCCCCAGTCAAAGCAGGCCTTGTGGTGTGGGGTGCAAGAGCCGCTGAGGAGGAGCAGCACAGGGGCTCAGCCTGGGGATGCTGGCAGCAGCTCAGGGCTTGGGGGCTGCTCCTGAAACCCACTCAGTGCAGCAAGGAGCTGGTGCTCCTTCCTGAGCAGATCTGTGCACATGGAGAACAGAAGAACATCTGTTCTCTAAGCTCTCCCCAGAGAAATGCCAAGGAGGACACATTTGGCCGTCTTCTACAAGGCACTGGCAGGGCCCAGATTTAGAAACTTATGCAGGAGCCCAAATATACAGACTGGAAAATCCTCTCAAGGCTGAAGTACTTGGTTTCTTAATTCCTCAAGCCAGAGGGACTCCTGCACCTAACTGCTTCTGTAAATTCTGACTTTAAGACCAGATTACTGCAGCTGCAGAGGGGTCTGCTACCCCCCTTCCCCGCTCTGTGGCTCAGTAAGAATTAGATTTTTTCAGTGCAAAGATTAGCAATTCAAACAGAGGGAAAAGAAGCTTGACTATGCTACTGCCAATTCCTTGGTTTAATAAAAAAATTCTTTCACCATATTTTTTTCAAGGAAAAGTGGCTTTTCCAAAGGAAATGGTTGAGTTCTTTTAAGAGGGAGGAAAGGAAGGGAAGGGCAAACCTATTTACCATGTCAAATCCAGTGAGGTTCATTGAAGAAGGGCAAAAAAGAATTGAAAGTTTCGGAACAAGGCTTAAAATCCATTTTTTTTTTAAACTGGAAGCACTGCCTTTTTTCCCCATTCCAAACACGTGCGAGAGCCGACCTTGCCCTGCCGGCGTGTTGTGCCCTTGACTTTCTTGGTGCTCTCCAGCGACAGCTTCACTTTTATCAAGAAAGGAGCTGAGAAGAAAGGGGACTTGCTAGAAATCTGTAATTAGGACTTAAAGTCCCCTCTCCTTCGGGTTTTTTCTTTACAAGGGCTAGGGTTTCTCCAAGGGAAGTGGTGTGCATTGATACTCTCCCTATGATTAACAAAATCTCTCCTGTCAATGCAGTAAGTGCAGAGATGCAATAGGTTGTCATAAATCCAGCCCAATACCCTCCTGCAAAATAATTACATTTCAAGAGAATTTTAATCTTATGTTAACAAGACCCCCTACAATCTTTGTGCTCTCAGTCATATTAGAAACTGATTTATAATTAATGACAACTGCAATGCCACCACCTTACCATGCGAGAGATCTTTAGCTACCTCCTCAGAAGGGGTTGGAAAAAAAAGGAAAATATGAGAGAAAGGTTTAATGGCTGCTTTGCCATATAATGGTAAGTGGCTCTCACTCAAAAGTACCTGGAAGCGCAGAATATATGAGCAAAAAATAGTCTTTGTACATTGAGCATTTAAATTACAGTAGAAAAAACCTTTTTTGAGTAAAACCAAGAATGTATTCCATGTGGCATAATATCCAATAAATGCATTTTGCCTCTAGAGAGGTACTGAAGTCAGTACTTTGACCTGGCCAGGATGTGACAGTTTGCAGAGTTCATACTCAAGACAGGGTGTTTGTGGGATGGGTGTTCTTAAGAAGCCTGTTAGATAGGAGTTTGTTTAACGTAGAAAATTTTTTGATGCTGTTCCTGTTGACTTCTGCTCCTTTGATTTTTCCCTCCAAGATTTACTCAATAAATAGGTCCCTAATGTATCTGCATTCTTCAAAAGCATTAAAAAATCTGGGTCTGATTAATTAAAATCTCATTATCCATCATAATTGCAGTAGGTATGCAAAAATATAAGATTTATTATTCAAGGAATTAATGCATTTCTAGAACTCTTTGGGGTTCATATGAGAGTTGGAAATGAGCACTGTATAATAATTTGTTTCAGGAGAGCTAATTAAGTCTGTTCATTTATTCAGTTATCTAAGCCTGGTCTAATCCCGTATACCGCTAAAACCTTTTGATGCTCCCAACTTCATTACTGATTTGAATTAATGTGAGGACACAAACAGAAAATGTTCCTTCCACTTAGGAATGCACGGGAAGTGCCAGGCCTGAGGTGCACAGGGTAAATCTGTGGCCTGCCCTTGTCTTCCAGCCAAAGACACAGACTCCTTTTCTCAGCGAGCACCTTTGCAGCCTCTTGGGGTAACACCAGCTGAAGCTGCCTCTCTTGCAGCCAGCTTTGGACCCCGAGGGCTCTGAGAGGGGAAAAGGGGGTTCCCAAGCAAGCTGTGATCACAACTGCTGTAACAGCTGGCATTTACTCTGCACAAAGGGTCTGTGCTGTGGGAAAAGAAGAGAATGGTCCTTGTGGTCATCTTTATTCCTCTCTGCCTCATGCCAAGCACTGGAGAGTACACACGGACAAAAGAGTCCTCTTGTCAGCAAGCAAAGAGTATTTATTTAAGATGAGGATTAATTCTGAGTTCTGATAGCTCTCTGTTTGAGGATGCTTGCTGTGAGGGTGGGGAAAAGGCCGTGAGACCTGTTGTCTGCTCTCTCCTGGAGAAAAAGCGTATTGGTTGCTTTTAAAGCAAAATATTTTCTAGAAAAACACTGAAACTAATAATTATTAGTCTCATGTACATGAGTTTGTTCCTTCCATTATAGCCCCACTGTATTTTCATGGAAAACAGGAAACCAGTCTTGGTATGCACTGCTTGGAGTTGATACCGTTGGGAGATCAGAGTTGAATTTTCATGAGGAAATCTCTGGAGACATCAGTCCTCATGCAAACTGGCCACACTAGGCATCCATTTAATTTCTTTTCATAAAACCATGCTATAAAACTAATTCTTGGGTCTGAAGCTTCTGCAGTATGCTGTATCCTTAGGGAGACTGAAGTGAGACCAAGTAGCAGTTCTGGAGAATTTGCATGAATCTATTGCATGAGGTAAAAGAGTTTCACAGGAAACTTCTGGTTTGCCAAGAAGGACTGAAGAAGGGTTTCTGTCCTTGCAGTGCTGTAGTAAGGGAATTATTTATTAGCCAGATGATCACTGGGTGTTCCGACTTATAATTTACTGTTTTGCATGGGAGTTTGCAGGCCTGCTTCCTGGAGAACTGAAGGCATAGCTCCATCAGAGAGATGAAGGGATGATGGCCTCTTAAAATTCTCAGCACTTTTTTTCTTGACTGTGCACAGATCCTTCATAAATTTTACATCCAGCTGATTTTTTACAGCCCTAGATGCCCTAGCTTTCAGTTAAGTAGGGTTTGAATTTTCTCTTCCATTTTGTAAAGAATCTCCATTATTAGATGTTGACACCAATTGATTATCCCTCTTTATTGCATCTTCTCAGAACAGAGAGCCAATTAAACCCCTCTGCCTTCCTAAGGGTGAGCCAGCCCTGTGGACTCCTAATAGTCCCACCACAGCATGTTGTTCCTTTGTTACTAAGGCAGCAATTAACAAGTTTTTAATGGAACAAAAGCTCCCAGAGACAGGCACGGCATGATAATAGGAAGGTGTCTCCTTTTTGTCTTCTCAACATGGCAAGATCTTGTATAACCCTTCCTCCCTTGGGCTGAACAGCCCTGTCAAGGTGCTCAGTGTGGGATTTTTATTCCTTCACTCCCTGCCGCAGTGCGTCTAATAATGATGATATTTACACATGTTCAATTATTAAAGGGTTCTAAAACCTAAATCTGAACTGCAGTCCTGTTTAAAGCAAGAGGTGTTTTAATGTCAGTAAAAGGGAAAGATTATCTTTTCTCACCGAGATGATCTCTGTGGTGCCATTGAGTTCTGCACTGTCAGGCTTTGTTGATGGAATAATTGTTTTTTAAAGCAATTCTTTCAGGTTTTAACGTCATGTTTATGCAAATTAAAACAGAGCAGCCGAGAAGGAGACTTGTCATCTTTCCAAAATAATCTATAAGACTATTTTTTTAGACAAAATTCTCAACTGGGAAATAATTGCTTCTGTGCATGAGATTAATAATAACTAATTTGCTGTTTGTTTTTCCTTAGGAAAATTGGTTTTCAGCTGAGCTATTTAAAAATAAAAAAAGATGCTTCCTGGAATTTTGGGAATTTTTAAGGTAGATGAGATGCTATTGGATATGATATGGAATGCAAAGCACATCTTTTCCCACGGTGAACTTCAGCCTGTCTGGGTTTTATGTTGTGCTCTGGTGAATGCTAGGTAATTTTAGATTGGAAGGAAGCAACACTGTTGCGTCTGCATTGCTGGGGATCCTTAGAGTCCCAGTCTACTCCCTAATGTCCCTTCTCCATGAGGAAGGGATGGGCTGGGATAAAGGCTGGGATCCTCCTTCCAAAGGGAAGGAGGATCACTAAAGTGCTCTGTTCAATCCATGACAGATAGTCCTGTTGTTCTTTGCCTGTCTCCTTTGAAAATGAGAACTTTGGCAGATTCAATCTGCTCCCCACTCTGGCTGAGCAGTGCTGCCATGGTGTCTGGAGGCAGGAGTAAGAAGGAGGGGGACTTGTCCCTTTGGAGAAAATGGACATGTTGATGGCCATTTACTTTTCCAGCAGAAAGTAACGTTTCTGCCTAGGAAATTGTTGGGTTTTCACTTTTAAGGATCAGGCATCACAGGAGGTGCACGTGGGTGTTTGTGGTACAGCCCAGAATCTGCATCCTTTGGAA
Organism: Cisticola juncidis; assembly: GCA_013400215.1. Classification (NCBI taxonomy): domain Eukaryota; kingdom Metazoa; phylum Chordata; class Aves; order Passeriformes; family Cisticolidae; genus Cisticola; species Cisticola juncidis. The sequence continues at coordinate 1,698,799 of VXBR01000360.1, forward strand.
AAGCCTGTCACTGTGAGAGACCTGCACTAAAACTGGAAACCACGTCGCGTGTGACTAATTTAGCCTCTGCTGTGAACTTGGATCATCTTGGGAAGTTGTAAAGAGAATCTGTCCTGAGCTTTGAGAAAAGATTGCAAGTTAAAGGTTTGCATCCATGTATGCTGAATTCATGGGCCTCTGCATACACCTGGATCTGGAAAGGTGCTCCTTTGGTTGTCTGGGATTTATTTCTTATGGAAATCCTTCAGGGAGTTGGTGCATTTCCTCAGTAGTGGTGTACCCAAGTTTTCTTTCCTCTCATATATAAATATACACATACATACATAAAGCTAGAAATTAGTAATTGACTCTAAAGAATTTGGCAAAAACTCTGGCCTGGAAACTTTGGCAAAATGTAGATTCACTATGGAAGTTTATGACTTGAAACTAATTTTTTACAGTTCATTAAAAATGTAATGGGTGAGCTGGAATCTGCCAATGCAATTAGTCTAGGCTGGGGGGAAAGCAGGAGCTCATTTCTTTTGGACAGTAGCATTCTCTGTGATGCACCCTTGTCTCTGTAAGCAAGTGCTTTATCAGTATGTAGCAAAAAAAAGCTGTATGTAGGTCTTGCACTTCAGTGCTGTCACTTCAGAGCGATGCTTGAAATGCTTTAGCAATCATGTAACTGCAGCAAACAAAATGTTAGTACAGTGAGAGGCTAGAAGAAAACACAAGGTATAATCACACCCTTGTAAAATAACTGATTATATGTCTTCATTGGGAGCCCAAGCTCTATTATCTCCAGAACAGCACAGTACTACAGAACAAGAGAGGATCTGGAGATGTGAATTTTAAGTGGAAATTTTCTGCCTGTCTTTAGCCTTAGTGATGGCAAAGTCACTTCTAAGCTGGAGCTGTGTCAGTGCGTGTGGGAATATGAGTAACGGAGAGGGTGCACTTCTGGCTGCCCTTGCTCATCAGGTATTAAGAGGGAGTCAATTATACTGGAGGAAAACAAATTGAAATTGAGAGGAACTGTCTGCGCCATTAACCAATGTGACTCTCCAGGACTGCATATGCAAGTGAAGAGGAATAACCTCTTCCCTAGGTGAGCAGATTGATCTGGCAGCTTTGGTCCCTGGTTCTGCAGGACTGCAGACAGTGACTCAGTGACAAGGCACAGGAGAAAACTCCTGTACAAACTGATTAGTCTGGGGTTCTGTGCACCCATGTTTCTCACCCTGAAGGGCTCTGCATCCCTGTCTCATTGTTCCTGCATTGGTTTGCAGAGTGCAGCAGCAGTGTGACTTCAGACCACCATGGTGACTGTGCACTGAGAACCTGTGATCTCTGTAGCTTCTGTGGGATGTGTGGGAGTCAAGAACGCTGATCTGCTGGGAAACACGTGTGCAAATGTGTTCTGCAGCATCCCAGCATGGGTTTTCCCTGTGCCTCGTGTGCAGGGGGAATTGAACTGGGTCTCATATTCTCACAATCCCACAGACCCACTCCTGAGCACATGCAGGTGGGAGCCCATGGTTCATTTCTGTCAGCTGCTTCCCTCGCAGTGACAGTATTTGAGGTCATTTCAATAACTTGATACACCCATGCTTTTCCTAATAGGCTGTTAAACCATTTCAAACTGTCCAAATCTCCCTGTGTACAATGAGATATACAAAACCATGGTAATGCCATTGCTGAGAGGAACAAACTGCTGTCAGATTCCCCTCCATATCCTCAAAGAGCGAGTGTACAATCGCAAATCCATTGAGCTGCATTCCATTATCTCTTATTAATGGGAAATTGTCCATAAATTGCTGAGGCGTGACTGTGGGTTTTTTCCCCCAACACAGCTGCAGTCTCTTTATCCTGTGATATTCCAGCGTCTCAAAAAATAAAAAGAGAAAGTGGTGTGTGGGGGTGGGGAGAGATGGGAGAAGGGGGGCTTGCAACCCCTCATGCAACATTTTCCAGCAGTCCCTGGCAAGAGAAATTTCTTCCCTGCTGGCTGCCCAGCAAAGGGGTGGCAAAGAGAGATGAGTAACTAACAAGGACACACAAGAGTAGGAGCCAGGAAGAAGGAAAGGATTTACTGTGTCATGGTGAACGTGAGTTTTAATAGAGAGAAACAGTTCTGTTTGCAGCATTATTGTGGAGCTCAAAGACGTTGGGGGGAGGCCTTTTCCATAACACCAGCTTCCCCTCTTCCTCCTCATAACAAATCTCTGAAGAGGAGTGGTGGGTGTGGAGCTCAGAGAGTGGCCCAGCACTCACCAAGTGCTGTGGCATTCTCCCTTTTATATCAGATCTTGTAACAGCTGGGAATTAGAAACCATTGAGATGGTTGGATTTTCAATAGGACTCAGTGCTCTTTGGGACAGAACAAAAATCTGCCACAAGCATTCCAGATGGAGATGCTGAAAACTGAAAACTTCTGAACCTGGCTCAGGGCTGTTGTTATTGATGGCTCAAATGGTGCTTGAAGGGCGAAGATCTTGGAAGGTACAGTAAAAGGGAGTCTGGGCTCTTAAACCAGGATGATGGCACCAAGTTGTGTTGAAGCTGGGGCTTGCAGTGGCCAGCTTTGTAGTCCTAGATCCTGCTTTGCATTTCAGAGCCCCATGAGTTATCTGCCTGGACTTGGGGCATCTCTACAAGTAACACAGATACTCTTGAATAGCAGGACCCATGGAGCAGAGCAGAGATCCAGGTGCATTTGGTCTGTGACCCGCACACATGATCCCATTCCTCCTGTCAGGTTAGGAGGAGGAAATGAGCTACTTTGTGTGACGAGTAACAAAAGGCCACACAGTTTTCCCTGTGTTAATTATACTACAGACTGTTTAATTCTGTAAATGAGCTGCTTGGCAGGCTTTCAGAACAATTCCACAACTCCCTCTCCTGCTCTCCCTGCCATAGCTCAAGAGCAGCTCAGCTGTGAAGCTGATGAGCCTCAGCACCATCCACCTCATGGTGGATGTCTGGTGAGAGCCTCTGTCCTGCCAGCCTGCAAAGCTGGGACACCCCACGGTGTCCCCGAGCTTCTGTACCGGGTTGGAAGGACTGAAACCTGCAGAGAGGAGGGAAGCTGTGCAGAGGAAGCACAGTCAGGCTAAGAAAGGAATAAGCCATGATGAATGGGATCCTTGGGCCATAAATTTTTAAGGCAAGATGCTTGAGGCATAGTCACCAAAGCCTTTAAAAGAGTCACTGTTGGGGCAGATGTCTTAGTCTTTGAGGGACCTGAGCTCTGCCTGTTCCTCAGTCATCAGCACATGGCATAGTCTGGGCAGTCAGCTGCTTCTGGCTCAGCCTCTTCACATGTCAAAAGGAAATAATGATCCCAGCCTCCTGCTTTGGGAGAGAGACCAGCAGGTATGATCAACATGAAGAGGGGAGAAAGGACAGCAGCCTCTGGGTGTGACATGTGAGGGACCCCAGGACTTGACCAGGCTTCTCCTAAGTAAGAATGGCCTCTCCTAAATCAGGAGTCTGTGCTGTTGAAGGGTCCGGGCAGCACGGCAAAACAGCATTTGTGTAATTGCACAGTGAAATGTGAGCAGCACAGTTCCCCCCCGGGTTCCTATGATGACTTTGCACTACAATAAATGTTACAGAACACAACCTACATGTGAGCTCAAGGTTGCTCACCTGCTAATTACTGTGCTCTGAACTTCTGCCCAAGGTCTGCAGTGTAAAACATCCCAGAAAAAATGCCTTCAGTTCTCTTTTTAAGTGGCAAATGTGACTGTGTACACCGAGCACCAGATCTGCTTTCTGACAGCAATGCAATTTTCAAGCAAGCAAAACAGAATCATCCAAAGCACAGTTGAAAATATTAGTCTTTTATGAGAATGCTCAATAACAATGAAAGGATTCTAGAACTTGTTGAAGAAAATTATGGCCTTGAAGAGAGTAGTGGCTTTTAGTCCTTTGATACATAAGGATTTATAATGCAATGTAATAGAGGCATTTTTCCCAAAGGATATATGAATTCCATTACATCCCATTACTTGCCATAAATTTAATATCAAAAGTTTTTTATTTAGGATGACAGGTAGAAATGGATATGTATGAACCAGATTCTTGACTGGTTAATACTAAGTGTATGTTTTATTAGTGTTATTTATTTTTATATTGTTTTATATCAATATTCCATCAGTTGAAAGTTTGGCCTTTAAGTGCTTTGTATTGATTTGGGGTTTTTTTTATTATCCCCCCTTCATTGTGTGGTTTTTTTGGGGAGAGGGGAAGTTCACGTCACATGTGGACTTTCCCTGTACTTCAGGCCTGGCTGGAAACTGATTGTGGAGCCATATAAAATAATTTAGTGCCTGTGATTCCAGAAATTGGGGCTTGGGCTGAGCCGAACCTTTAGAAGACGACTGTCACTTCCCGCCTGTGTTTTGTGACATATTATAGAGCTCTGCTTCTCTTTGCAGCAATTTTGTCATTACACAAGATAGAAAGAAAAATGGGAAATCCATTACAAGCCAGACTTTGTTATGACACAAGAGAAGAATCCCCTGGGAAGTTAGATTAAATTCTCTTTGAAAATAAAATAAAAATGCCACCATGCTTGACAACATTAGATTTATTATATATTTATCTCAGAGGCTCTAGGTATGCTCCTGTCAAAGCTTCTTTAGATGCTGAGATACCAGAGACAAAGCAAATCATTCCTTGAGTCATTGAAAGGGAAGTTTATTACAGAATTGGAATTAAAAGATTTGAATAAGAACAGAAATTGGCAGTTCCATCACGAGCTGGAGGCTGATTGCTCTCTGCCTGTGTGAGCCACTTAAACCAGCTCAGCTGTGAAGTTTATATATGCAGGAAGAGGTGCATGCTCTGAACTTGTGTTTGGCAGTGGTTTAGGCCAAGTTGTTTTATTTATTATTTGAGTGAACTCAAAGAGCAGGTCGGTTGGCAGACAGGGCTTGTCTAGCACATGGTGGGTGGTGGTTTCCCCTGCCCCAAACAGAAAAATGCCATTTTGTGTGATTAAATCCCAGGGATGTTGTGCATGTTCAGAGACTTTTCTACAGCCAGTCCTACAAGGAGATGGGCTTGCCTACATCTGATTAATTCATGTCATACTGTTACACCCCAGGCCTGAGAAACTGAAATTAATGGAAAGATTGTTCTCTCCACAACTGTGCATCATCCTAGACAGTGCATCTCAGAAGTACTGGCTGGTTCCTCTTCCATGGTCTGCTCCAAGAGGTTAGGGGTGTGCACACAAGGGAGCTGGGGCTGGTGTCATCATGACGGAATTTTCTGCAGAAAAACTTGCAGAAGAAATGGGGAATGAATTCCATAGGCATCAGGTTAGAAACAGGACAGAAGACAGTCAATAGGAGCACACACCATCTGGATTAAGTGTGTGATTAGCATTGGTGCTGATACGTGGCTTTTCCCTAGGTCCCAGGCATGGTGGGGATGGATGTGGACACAGTAGCTCTCTGTGTAAAACTGGCACAAAAAGTGAGGTTGTAGAAACAAGCAAATGAGTGCTGGGTTCCAGGAGTGCCTTTGAAGTCAGCAGTATTAGAGCAGCTCGTGTCTTCTAGTCTGTGGGAAGTCTTTGTGAGCTTTGGCTTGCTCCAGGGTCGTAGCTGGTGGTGAGCCTCAGAAAGAAGGGAAGCAAAGAGGTGTTTTCCTTGCCTTCATGGCATTTCCACTGTTCAGGAACAATAATGCCAGAAAATGACACCGTCTTATTTTATGATTCCTAGATGTGCCTGTTGGAGGGGAAACTGGGCATAAAAATACAGAAGCAGAAAACTCCAGGAGACAACTCTGAGCTAGGTGGAGAAGAAAACTGTGTATTTTTTCTGGGAACAGGTGCATGGTCCAGAAGGGAAGAGGAGTGGGGGAAAAGGAGAAGAGTTAGGAGGTTGAAGAGACAGTTGCAGATGAGGAAAACTGAGGAGAGATAAAAGAGGCTACCTGTAAAAATCAAAAGATAAATGAGACTTATGGCTTGTTAAATAAAACTTTGATCCCCAAAGTTTTCCTTCTGAACATTAAAAAGCTTATGGAAGATTCTGCTTCTAACTGTGAATTTAGCTTGAAGTTCCCAGCTCCAGCACTTTGAGAGAGCATTAGGATTCATTTAAAACCCTTTATTCCTTGTGATGCAATAAACCCTATATAGTGCTTTCCTAAATGAACATCCATTAAGGGGACAAAGCTATGAAAGAGCCATTTCCCACAAAATATGAAATCCAATAAGGTTTATTACCTCACATTTAGTGAATGGCAGAAGCCTGTGAAGTATATGAACAAGTTTCCAATCATCCATCCATTTGTCTCCTGGAAGATGTACAGCATGCAGCGTGCCCAGCTCTTCCCTCCCCCCACAGGTCAAACACAGCATCAGATTTGTTTATGCACCATTTAACTTTCTTATCTCTTATTTGACACTTTAACTTTGTCTTTTATCTTCTCACCGCTGCTGAAAGGATAAATTCCAAATGCAGCTCGACCCTGCAGTGCACTTGACAGCCAAGCCTCTCTGCATTGTGTCTGGCTCCATGAGCACTCCAGGAGGGGCAGCACGGTGGTTTTCCTCCTCTGTTTTCCTTTAGCTGGCACCAGAAGCTGTATTTCTGGAAAGCAACCTCACTTTTTAGCTGCTTTTATGGTTTGGAAAGGGGGAAGTAGTGTAAGATTGACTCTTTCCATTACCTTGGAAAATGAGATAAAGAGAAATTAAAAGCTGCTTTCTTCAGGCTGAAATTTGTCCATATGCTTTCAGGTCTCTCAAGCAGTAGCAGAGGAAAACTCTAAAACATGAATATAATCTTTTTTTTCTTGTTTTTTTTTTTTTGTTTTTTTTTTTTAATTTGGAAGTCAGGGACCTCTAGAGTTGTTGTGTCATCTAGTATTTAAGTGATGGGGTTTAAAGCTGACAGGTATTCTTTGTTTCTATGAAGACTTCTGGCTAAAAGAGGGAGGAAAGGCCACAACCAACTTTTACTTCTGAAGCAAGATGTTGACTGATCCTGATTTAAGTACAGAATTTGGAAGAAATCTGTTTCATGAAAGTTTGTACTGGAGGAAAGTACTCACAATTTTTCATCCAGAAACTGCATTTTTGAGGAAATTACATTCTTTCTCTGAAGAAGAATGAATATAGTTTTGTAATATTTTCTAGCATATTCAACTCACAAGCTGCAGCTCTGCCCTGCTGCCCAGATGTGGACGGATGGGCACTTTCTGAGAGCTGCAGAAAACAGAGAAGTAGGGAGAGGGATTTGTCTCACTAATCCTGGAGGATGTCCAGGAGCAAGAGGATATGTAACACTGCACCTTTCCTCTTTGGAACTGTCTTGATTACTGGGTTGTTTAGGGTTTGGGGGTTTTTTTAATATCTTTCATTCCTGGCTTTCTTCTTTGATGTTTCCATGGAAAAAAAAATACAAATATGCAATTCAGCACTCGGTCTCTGAACAGGGGAGAAGGGTGAGCAGTCTATTCTCACCTTGACAAGCCCCTGCAGAGAAACTCCTACTGCTGTTAATGGGAGCTGCTGGCACGCACGAAAGAGAGAATTTATTCCCAGGTTGTTAAGGGGTTTTTTATATTTTTTATTTTATTTTTTTTATTTGAATTGCTGTTGTCAGACAACGCAATAAGAGGATTTGCATGGTAATATGATGGCTGATGGATTTCTTGCAATAAAATCCAACAAGCTGGTTTATGAGGTATTTTATATATTTCTTATTTGTATTATAGGAGCAGCAAGGAGCCCAGGGATAGTCTCTGCTGCGTGAAAATCTTTGCATATATGTTACAAATAGTCATGCTCTGTGTGTTTTCTGTCTGTTTGGGTTGGTTTTCTCTCTTTTCTCACTCACTGTGAAGTAAGCACATATACAGGCAGCACATTTGTATGGATGTTATTCATCACTGTTTGTCCTGTGATAATTTGACAAATAAACCCATACTGAAGATACGTGTGAGCACGCTTCCCTCCTGACAGGAAAGACTCACAAAAATGGATGTCATGTCATAAATTGATATGGAAAAGGAATCCGATTTGAATAATAAAATACTTCTTTTCTCCCCCCCAAAGAACACTAGCTTTCACACTAATGTGGGTAAGCCACATGTGCAAGCCTTCAGCCCTCATTCTTCTTGCCAGTACCAGGGAAGGTGTGATAATTTTGTCATCTGTGCTGCTTGGTTTTCCTGGGCGTCAGCTTTGCTTCCAAATTAGACTCCATGCTATTAATGGCTCAAAAAATAATGTGCTCAGTCAGTCAGCTCGCAATTTTAAGAGAAAGAAAAACAATGAAAAAACCCAACAGATTCAAAGGTAGTCCTGATTCTCAGCTGTGCTATGTCTGCACAGCTCCAGCAGTCCTTTGAAAATTTGTTTTTTCCCTAGGAAATGATGTGCTTTCTCTGAAGACAATAGGTCTGTTCTGATTTACATCAGCTCAAGATCTGGCTCTGCCTTAGTCACATTTTGCCATAAAGCAACATCTACTTAATCTGGCTTAGAAATGTCAGCGCTGTTGAATTAAATGAATGTATTTGGTTGTGGGAAGAAGGGGAAGTCTCAGTAAGGAGAGGGAAATGTGGCTTTTGAAGCATGATCTGCTTTCTCCTGCTTTCCTGCCCCAAATGTGTAACTTTCTGTGTGTAATTACCTGGAAGGAAAGAATAACATCAGGTGTGGGAAAAAATGCTACAGAAGATTGTTTGATTATCCCAGTAGGAAACAAATCCAATTTATGGATGAATTATGCACAGAGAACTACATTTAGGAAAGTAAATTTTAGGGAATTATGAAACTGAGTGGGCCAGGTCCACAGGGAGGAAGCAATGAAAATGAAAGGGGTTGGTAGAAGGCTGGAGGATGCTAACTGGAGCAGTAATTAAAGCAGAACAGGTCCTATTTCCTTTTGGGAAAAATGGAAATTAGAAAGAAAAAAAAAACGAAACGAAACCCTGAAGAAGAAAATCCACAAGAGAAGAGAGTGGCATTTCACAGGGGAGTACATGAGAGTTGAAAGAGAGAGCAAGTGCTGGGAGCTGAGGAAGGTTGGCAAGGAAAAGGGGAAGCAACGAAACAGAAAACATGAGAAGTCAAAGTGCAGAGTGAAACAAGGGTGAGCAAAACAGGGAATTTCATCATCACGCTCCAAGTGGCTATCAGAGCTGCTGGATCTGCCTCAAACATCACACCCCATTCAGACCCTCTGTGCCCATGCAGAAAAAGTTCCAAAAATCGGATTTTGTTGTTTCTTTTTGTGGGTTGAAGGTGATGGGGGAGAGGCTGGGGGTTATGATCCATCTGCTGTTGTTCATGGACCCTGCAGGGAAGGGAGTGGGTGTGACTGTGAAGGGGTGACCGGGGACCAAGCCAACATGAAGGGAGCTCCAGTGGGCAGGGAAAACTTCAGAAAAATGAAGCATTGAGGCTGCAGTGTCCCTCCTGAGGCTCCTTCTGAGGGCTTGAATTGGAAAGGCATGGGAAATGCTGTGGTTAAATCAAGTGAACCTTTCCTGAGGGATTCCCCAGAAAAGGAGAGCGCTGTTTGAGATGGGGAGTTGTGCTGGACTGGGAAGTAGGCCAGGATAACAGTAGCCTTTAGTCTTTATTTTTTTAAAACTTTTTTAAAAGAAAAACTTTCATTAATGGGGCAAAAACTTTATAAAAATTAAGTTGATATTGATGTTGAATAACACAAATCAGGATGTAGTAAAAAACCTAGAAGGAACAGAGGATATATACAAATTAAGAAACTTTACCCAGAAAATGGGAAGGGATGGATTTTTTTAGGGAAGATTCAGTGATAAAAAGGCACCTAGAGTGACATGAGGCCTTTCTCTGTAGCCTAAGCCTGAATCTGCAATGCAGGAAAATTCCAGATGGGCATCCCCAGGGCTGGACAAATCCCTTATGAATCCAACAGGGCACCAAGGGCTCAAGCAAGACATATTAAATGGATCCTGAGCAGCACTGGTGGGGTAGAGAGGTGCTGGTCCAGGAGAGGTGCTGGTCCAGGAGTGCCTCCCTTGCCTGGAATGTAGCAAGAGAGCTCTGAGCTTTGGAGGAAAGTAGGGAAGGGTGGCATCAGCAATACTCTGCTCCCTGAAGGCAGCTCAGACCAGCAGCCACACTTTTCTGTGCTGTTGTTTCTGGCGTGACATGACAAGGATGGGATGTTCCAGCTCACGAGCTCTGGCAGTGGAGCTGGGAGAATTAGAGCTCTCCATCTCAAGCTGTCAGCTCCACTTTTCTGTCACGTTGACTCCCCTGTGTCCATGCGCAGGACTGAGCTGCGAGGGCTCACCCGTGCCTCTACACCCACCTGAGGATGCAGCTGCAGATGTTGTAGCTCCTACTGGCAGTGAGGGGCAACCTCCTCCTCCCCTTGCTGGTGAAGCTTTTGGGGAGTGCAGCTGTTCCATCCACTGGTGCTGCCCTTGCCCTTCCTCCTCAGCCCTGGGGAACACCTCTCCCCCTCACCGAGTGCTCAGAGGCCTGCTCTTTGTTGTGAAACACCTACCTACAGCCTCCCTGTGTCCAGGGAAAGCCTCAGGGAGTTTTGTTTTGCCAAGTTATGTGCCTGCTTCTATTGACCTCTGACTAAGTGGCATGAAAGGCCAGGTTGGACAGGGCTCTGAGCAGCCTGACCTAGCAGGAGAAATCCCTGCCCATGGCAGGGGGCGTGAACCTGTCATCTTTGAGGTCTCTCCCAACACAAACCAGCCTTTGATTCTAAATTGTTGGGAAATAGGATTGGATTGTACAGCTGGCCTTCAGAGGCACCACCTGACTCCTTATCCAAGGTATCCTTTGATTTGGTGGAAAATGTTGCTGTGCCCACAGGTACATACAATGTATATGTACCTGTACATGGAGATAAATTACCCTTGTTAGGTCAAGGCTTTAGAAGCCCTCAATATTTGGTATGAGTAGTACCACTTACTGATAAAATCTTTCAAAATAAGAACTGGAAATAAAAATGTAGATTAGAGATTAGGTTCTGAGTGTGCTTCAGCTCTGTGAGCAGTTCTGAACAAGATGCATCTGAGTAAAAAGTATTTCTTTGGGAAAGAAGAAAAGAGCTTGGTGTGTGTATATATTGTTTTAAAAATACATAGAGGTAGGAGGATATACAAAAGTGGGTTTAAAGCTTTCCTATTAATCAACTAAAGCCCTAATAAAACAACTGTGCAAGTAATTGTTCTTCTTCACATCCAACAGTGTTGAGCTTCTTTTGATGTTTACCTCAATTTCTTCTTCACCTTTTATTTGAGTCTGCAATTAACACTTGTAATGAAAAAGGAGATGACGTGCTGCTGAGAAATTCTGGTGTTAATTAAAATTATTAACAATTGGAGAAAAACAAGCATGGAAAAGGAGGTAATAAATTTTTAAAAAAGTGTATTATTTTATAATTAAGGTAGAGTAAAGCACAGAGACTGTGTTTCTAAAGAGCTCCCTTGAAAATGAATTATGAAGCTTGGCCAAAAGAAGTTACAGTGAAATTCCCTCTTTTTAGAAGGATTGTCATGCCCCATGCTCTCTTCAACAGCATTTAGTTTTGCCAAGTCCGTTGTATGGGGCTGAATTCCATTTCTGAATGAATTACCCTAATCTACAGAAGAACAATAGGGAAAATGAGCTCTGGCAACAATAGAGAAGGAATGGGAGAGTGATTCATCTTTGCAGAGCGAGAATTTGGGATTGGGTGGAAGTCCTATTCAGAGAGGAATAATGCAAAAGGGTCCAGGGTTTCTTGTGAGAGCAGCTCACCCACCCAGCTGTGTCACTGTGCTCTCTGAGAACTCCACAGTGACAGTGTGCCCACAGCTGGCATCCTCTGGAGCCTTGGGAGCACCTGGGGCCACCGCTGTGCTCACTGCCCCAGGCACTGAGACGCACAAATGGGTGTTTGACACCCAAATATGCCCTTGGATGCCAGCCCAAATCCAGTTTGGAGCTTAGTGCCGGCCTCCCTGCATCATGGAGGTACTTCCAGAAATTTCAGCCATACTAGGTAAAGTTAACTTGAGGGTAATTTCCAGAAATGTGCTTGGAAAAGATGTTGTGAATGATGCTGGAAAGGGAGCAGCAGCAGGGATGTGGGTGAATGTAGGAAGTGGCCAGCTCTGCCAGGTCCCTCTGCATCCCACAGAGCACTCTTGGCCATCCAGGCAAATAGGTGCTGCCTGCTTGGTGGTGTTTGCAGCTGGTTCATCCTTTACACACAGGCTAAAAAGCTAAGAAACACCCAGATCCAGTCCAGTATCTTGGGATATTACAAGGAACTGCTCTGGAGCAGTATTTCTATATTGAATTTCTTATCAAAGTTATTACATTTGCAGTATTACAGAGTATGACTAATTACTTTCCCTCCAGAGAAGACATTACTCGAGAAGGACCATTAGTTTCCTGCTCAGTGCTGATGCTCAATCATGGAATGGGAGAAAGATATTTTGTGGTTTCAAATTTCCTCCATGGCTTTCAGGATGTTACCTGCCATTAGACTTTGCATGGAAAATTCCACTAAAATATCCCATAGAGAAAGTGTCCTCAAGCTGAATAATGCTAGAGCTCAGAAGAGGCTGTCAAGAACTCCCAGAGGTGTTCCAGGTCTCTGGTTTTAAGTGAGCTCTGCAGATTGGAACCAGTCCCACTGGTGATGGAAATCATGGTTTCCTTGGGAAAGCCCAAGGAATGCTCTCGTGGCTGGGCTGAAGCCTCTCAGGGGCTGGAGATTGTTACCCAGCCTTGTAATAAAGACTCTCAGTGAGCACGAGAGACAAGCCTGAGGCAGGGTGTGAAAGGGAGTACAGGTGAGCTGGCCCTGATTAGTAAGAGCTGTGTTAATCACCCAATACAGCCTCACTCCTGACGAGTCACAGCTATGTTCAAAAAAGCTAAGGGTGATAAAGGGAGTGGGTTAGCTGGGGAGGAGAAGCGTGGAGGAGGAGGAACCTTGAGGAAGAGAGAATTAGAGGATCATGAAGAAGGATCCTGAGGAGAGAGACTTGCTGCTGTGATGTCAGTGTGGGTGTGAGCTCGGCGTGGGTGTGAGGTCGGCGTGGCTGTGAGGTCGGCGTGGCTGTGCAGTCAGGGCCTGTTGTTGGAACCTGCAGGCCTAGGCTGGCTGGGTAAAAGCTGCAGTCACAGCCTGCACACTGATCCTGCAGTCAGAGTTCAGCAGGAAATAAGCATCACTCAGGGCCTGCAAGGGAAACCTGCAGCAGGAGCTGCTGCAGCCAGAGTCAGGGAATGGTTGGAGTCAGGATGGCTGAGCTGTGAAGAGGAATAAACCAGGACCTTTTTCATGCTGTGATAAATAAGAAGCCTGTGTCTTGGCTAATTTCTACCCTCTAACAAGAGCAGCAAGCCATCTTGCAACAGCAAGCCATCTGACCCAAAGGTAAATGGAAAATCTATCAGAGAAATGAAACCTACAGCTCTGTGACTTTATGGGGGTTTTCTTCTTCCTTTTTCTCAGCTGCTGGGTTGGTTTCTACTTTATGTGTCTACTTTATATTTCTTTTATATTGGCCCTTTAACCACCCTCTTTTAGCTGTTCTTTATGACTGATTTTAAGCTTGTTTTCTGTCTAAGTAACCAATTTCATTCTTGTGGTGTCATAGCATCTTTCACTGAGGAATTAGATGTGACTGTTGAGAATTAAAACTCTAAATATCCTTCCCTTGAGGCCTATAACTTGGAATGGAGCGAATCGTTACTCAGCTGAAAAATCTCTCTTCAGGGAGAGTTCAGATAAGGACAAGAAAAATCCCCTGAACTCAAATATTTCTCACATCAGTAACTAAATTAATCACCTAATCTTGCCAGATCTTGCTGATGAAGGAAGACATTACTGAAGGACTGAGAAACTCATAATCCATAATATCTTAATCCTCACAGTTTGTAAGAGAAGGAGAAAGTTACTGGTTTTTCCTTTTAACTTCCCAGAGCCTCAGTGATGTGGTTTGGGCCTCTTAGAAATCTTAGAGATTTAAATGTAGGATCATTTAAGCTTAAGGTCAAGGTCATTCCCGCTGCTCCATTCTTCTTTGTGAGATAAGACATTTGAAGTTGAAGTAGTACCTAGTAAGTAAGGCTGTGAAAAAAGGAAAAAAAGGGAGAGAGAAAATGACATTTTAGAGCTGAGTAATTACAGAGGAGACAAGAAACCAGGAAAATGCAGACTTTGTTGCTGGATTTTTGTTCCTCTCAAGAGCCAACAGCCCCCTCAGGACCTCCTGGTTCTGGTGCACAATGTGTGGATTAGAAGAAGGTTCCAGCCTCGTTGTTTTGGGGCAGGATGCAGGATAGGATGACTTCCCAGTGCAAATGCAACCCCAGGCTGGCTCTGCTGGGGCCTTCCTGGGTCACTCTGGGTGTGAAATGCAGTATTTTGCATCTGTAACTGCTTGCAAGTCCCTGATGTGCTGTGTGTCCACACTGATTTAACCCAACACAAATACAGAGCTATGTGGGGGGAGCTGTCAGCTGCAAAGGAAGGGGGGATTTGGGGGGTTGGTGGCACTGGTGACAGCCAAGCTAAAGAGCAAATCTGCCTCTTCCCCTGCCCTGACATACAAACCTTTCTGAACTCGCCTCCAGAGGATGATTTTTGCTTCCTCACAGGCAGAAGCAACAAGGCTTCAAAAAATGAGCAAATGGAAAGGGGAAATGCCTGTCAAGCTTGTGCATTTTTAGGGATGAACCAGAAGATGCTCCCTAGGAAAACCACCTCAGAGAACAGAATTTGGGTGGGTTCAGCTAAGGGTATGGGGAAACGTGGAAGCCCAGGCAGACTCAGAAACACATTGTAAAACAGGAGGTTTTTCTACCTGGTACAACAGTCAAACAATTTCAAGTTCACATTGCTGAAGACACTGATCAATTTTATTCATCTAAAGAGCTCACAGAGATTTATTTATGTGCTTTGGTCCTGGCTGATGTCCTTCCAGGAAAGCTGCTTTCATTTGCTAAGGAGCTCTAGCCTGGTCCTGTGGTAACTCTAGTGTGCTAAAAGTGCTCCTGGGAGGGCTCTGGAAATCACATCTGTCCTCTTAGGGCCCAGGGGAGTTTGTTACAGCAGCAAACTGTCTCCCAGGAGGTCCCAAAATGGGAGAAGGAGTCCAGAAGGGAAGGAAGACCCTAATTCTGCAGGTTAGCCAGTGTCACCCCAGGGAGCAGAGAGGGAGGGTCAGCAGCTGAGACACACCCTGTGGGATTTGGTGTCCCCTAAACAGGGTCTTTATGGCAGGTCACTGTGCTGGAAGAGTGTCCCCCTGGCCTGTGGCACACAGCCCCCAAGGAATCCAATGGCAGGAGCAATGGTTGAATGAGCCCTGGGTTAAGAGTTGCATGTGTACAGACTGCAGTGCATTCAGAGCCTGAGAAACAGCCACTGCAGCCTTGACAGATTTTATATCTACTCAAATTCAAGGACCAGGTCAGGTCATCCTTGATCAGTTTTGATTGAAGTATCATTCAAGTAAAAATTGCTTTTCATGGGTCAGGAGATACTCTTCAGAATCCAACTCCCTGCTTGAAATGTGAGTGTCTGATTTATTTATAAGTGTCCTGTAAACTCAAAGGGTTGTGACAGAGCTAAGGGGAGAGCCCCTCAGCTGCCCTCTGCCCTTGCAAAGCCATCATAGACAATATTGATAATTGGCTCAAGGGAGCTGTACATCGGTGAAATGTAACGTAGCTCAGGTTTCATCACGTCATGCCATTAAAAAAAATCAGGAAGTTACTTGAATTAAAAAGAAACATTTTTTAAAAATCGTAGCAGACAGCCATTCAGATACAAGCCATCTGGAAGGGAGAGAACACAGGTATTGGTTGCTTTAAATCCCCAGAACAGCTTCACTTTTCTATTTCTGCAGTTGTTGTCTCTGCACTTTGCTCTTTTTGGAATAGCAATTACAGCATGTCTAGTAAGAATTCATGACAGCTTAGGACCTCACTTTAAAGGTAGTTGTTGTTTTTGTTTTTTTTTAATCGAGGAGGCAAGAAAAAGACATTAATACAACTTCAGATCTCTGCCAACTCCCAGAAGAGATCCAGGCTATTAATATAGACACGTGTGCAAGACACGATACACTGGTCTGGATCTGTTGTTTTCAGAAGGGCTTGCAGTGATGCCTGCAGCTGTCTAACACTCTCCATCCCTTAGCATTTATCTTGTAGCAAGCCTCAATTTCAATTCCAAATGACTGCTTCGGGTTGTTGGGTCATTTTGGAGGAGTGAGGGGGTGGAGAAGGGCTGGGCAGGGGTAGTCTGGTGGCTCACAAAAACCAAGATCCCCACTAGTGAGGGTGCACGAAAGTCAGACCCTGGCAGTGGCCCTGGTGGGCAGTGCTGGTGTTTCTGCAGGGTGAGGCATCCAGAGACAGTCCTGTCATGCCCAGCTTGGCTGAGGCACACACCTCTGAGACAGATGCTGGACACCAGCATCAGCTGGCAGACAAACCCCGGGCACCTCTCCTCTGCTTTGAGCTTGCTTTTGAGTGCAGGCACAGTGCAGGTTTGGGTAGCAGCCCCCTCCAGGCACTGGGTGTCCGGGCATGAGCAGCCTGCTTACCCCCCTTGCCTGTGTGGCAGGAGATTTCCCTGCTTAGCCTTGTCCCCAGGCCTTTGTACTGCCCAAGGAGAGTCAGCGCTGCGGCAGGAGGCACCAGAGGCGATGAAACCCCTGACATGAATGTTTTGTCTCCTATCTGGAGCCCAGAAGTTGAGTATTCTGTTGAAAAATGCCTGGGAGTCAGAAGAGCAGTCGAAGCTGGGGAGCAGGGGAGGGAGGGTGAGGTTTGAATTTGCCACAGGAATATTGCATCATTTGCTCAGATCTATGGTTGTTTTGTGCTGCTTGCTTGACTGAACTTCTGACTAGGAAAATGCTAAAACTTACAATGAAGCTAAAGGGGGTTTAATTGCTTTTTGTTTCCCCTTTTTTATGTAATTTCAAGGCTGGACTGTTTTAACAAGCTCTGGAAGCTCTGAGCCCTTATTCTCAGCTTTATTTTTACAACTTGAAGTCACACCTGTGAAAAATAGATGCTTTCTATGTATTGAGATATACAACTGTAAGTCCCGGGAAGAGACTAGTGATTCCCTAAACACAAGTTTTTGGGATTCTGAACAGACTGTAATCTTGCAGAAGGGGCCAGGCTGGTTTTAGTTATTGGTACAGGCATTTCTTCCATCAGAGGAGCTGAAAGTTGTTGAACTATGAGCTGGCTGAGTGTACCCTCTGACTTCAAGGTTGAGATGTAATTTCACATAGCCCGTGAAATGGGGTCCCTGCAGAGCAGAGCACAGAGCAGCCCTGCAGGAGGGCTTGTGGTACAGAACAAGCAAAGGCTGTGTTCATATCCACTGGAAAAAATCCAGGTGAATCTGCAGGAACAGAACAGGCAAAATAAATCCCTTTTCTGGCTCCGTCTCAGCAGAATTACGTCAGTGTTTCATAAGCCAACAGAATTCCTATTTGACCAGGGCACTGAGTCCCAGATCTCAGTGTTTGCCATATCTTGCTGCTAATTGAGCAGCCCCTACTCCAGACCAACACTGCAGAGCCTGGAAAGTCTTGGGAGCCTCTGAAAATAGCCTCGACAATTAGGGAAGTAGCAATGCTTAATTAAATTGCCTGTGTGTTTAAAACCGGTGGGGAACCAAAGCCAAGATAATCCCCTTCCCCAGAAAAGCAGCTTTGGGTGGGATTCCTCATTTCTACGAGCCAACTTAATTTTCACATTACCCACAACAGATTGTTTTAGGAAAGGAGTCTTCCCCTACCATTTATCCATCTTTCTCATCACTCCGTTTTCTCACTGTCCCAGCATTCCTGACTTTGCCTCCTGTGTCTTCCATGAGAGAGTTTTTCCACCCCATTTTCTGGCAGTGGTGCTGATTTCCTAAAATACCTCTTATCTCCATAACCTCAGATATCCTGGGATATGTCTCCCCATCCTTTTGAGGAGCTGCTTATGCAATTACAGACAGCAGAGTCGCTATTTCAATGTGTGCCCCACAACCTGCACTCACATTCCACCAGCATCCCCCAAGTGCAGCCTCACCCACAGCTCAGCAGGACTATCTGCAATGCCTAAAAACACAGCTTTGCCAAGCCCAGTGTTCCAGCTGCCCTGTGAGGGATGTAGGACTCACAGGAACCTTCCTTTGAGAGGTGGGTGTCTTCTTTGCTGACAGCAGATTTTCCAGAGCACAAACTTAGTGAAACAACTTTGACCTGAAACTGTCAGTGAAAGATCCAGTGTAACTTCTATTGGCTATGTTATCAGGAACAGCAGTAATTTATTAGGGCAAGAGCCTACATTCCACGAAGGGAAGAGAAAATTAGCTATAGCTCTGTGAGATAAAAATCCACTCTTCTCTTCCAAGAAGGCAGGTGCAGTGACTTCTTGGGGGATCACTTTCTGCCCTCCCAAACCTCTGCAGCTCCCCAGCTGCTGAGCAGGCTTACAAGAAAAGGGGATGGGGAAGAGAGGGGGATATTGTCATTTCTTGTAATTGCCAACTGCAGTTGTGGCATTTTACTGTTATCCTGGATGTTATCCCACAGAGTGTAGCATGGCTTTTATTTTTGTTTGAATGTTTTCTCCTTCTCCGTTCTTTTAAAGATGCTGGTGACTTGGGTGGGGGGAAGGGGTACCTGGACAGGCTCATACTTTCTGACCCCACGGGTGCATTTCAGCATAGAAATGGCTGCAAGGACTGCCCCTTTTCCACACATTTTCATTTGGAGAGGATGTGGATTTCTCAGTGGTTTTTCCTCTATCTGACATTGGGGTATCACCCGTGATCTTTGTGCCTCTCCATCACATGGTGTCTCTTGATCTCCATGTGTCTCGTGAATATTTTAGGCAGTAGAGAGCAGGGCAGGGAAGTGTTGTAAAATTTCCAGGTACCTCCCAAGAGCAAAGTTTTCCTCTTCCCTGTGTGCTTCTGGAGTGGATCTTGCCCCTGCCTGGAGGAATGCTGGATGTGCACTTGCCCTTTCTCAACAGCAGAGCTTTCACGTCTCAGGTGGCAAAAAAAGCACATTTCTCTTATCTGTATCTCAGCCAGGCTGCTTGTCACACAGCCCAGGATCCTCATGAACCCCAGGCAGCTACAAATCCCTCTTCTGATTGTCAGGAAGACACAGCAAAGCTCTCCTGTGAGATGGTTTTAGAGTCAGCCCTGTCCTTCTCTGTAAAACAGTTGGAAAATCAAGGAACTGCTGCTGCAGTGAGGGAGGAAATCCCAGCTCCACCTGCCTGCACCCAGGTTTTTACCCAGGTTTTTAGTCTGGTGGAACCAGCAGTGAAGGAGGGCTGGGGGTGGCTCACACAGGCACATCAGCACAGCTTCACTGTGTCAGAAGAGGCTCGCAGCTCCTGTCCTTCAAAGCAGAAATTCCTCCAATCTCCTCATTCCATTTAAAGGGAGAGAATTGTGCAAACAAGAGGCAGGGTGCCCCTTTATTTCCCCCTCTATCACTCAAGTAGCAATTACAGTTCTCTTCAAACTGCCAAGAGCCTGCACTGAGAGGAACCCAGGCATAAACAGAGCTGTGCAGAGGGGGAAACAACCTGAAAGGGAAAGATCTACAGGTCATGTTTGCCTTCAAATGGGAGCAGCTGTAGTGCCTGTTGACTGTGCCAAATGTGATGGATGTGAGCACAGAGCCATTTTTGAGTAATATTTGTTCCTGAATGTAAGCATTTGTATATTGCTGGGCTCCTCTGGAAAGTTTATTTTAGTGGATACACCAGTAACATGTTTCAAACACATCTCCTCTGTTAACCAGAGGACAAACATTTTAAGGGAACGTGACCAGTTTCTCATTGTTTCTTTCATGGGAATTGCTGGTTCCCACACAGGCAGAGTACTTTGTAGTCATGTAGAAACTCATTTTCTTGCTATTTTGAGAACTTGATGAGGTGCAGGAAGGGGAAATCTTTGCCCCCAACTGAAAAGATATTTATCGAGTTCCATGAGCAGCACAAAGCATCAGGTGAGAGAACTGAGGGACTCAAAGGGAAGGGCAGTACAGATGGCAAAGTGCCTGTGTGTCATGAGGACAAAACTTAGGGCTGTAAAACACAAAGCCAGTCAGATACATGCTGAAGACTCCTGCACACAGAGAATACAGCAGCAACTCGGTGCTATCATCTGCTTCACACAGTTTTATTTGACAAAAAGCTGGGATTTTGTGAGCAGGCTGCTGCATGTGCTCTTTGCTGTTGAATTTATCAGCACACTGCTTATCCCCATGGCAGATGACAGACCCCTCTGGGGCTGCTGGAGTTTGTTGGTTTGCCTCCTAAATGCCGTGGAAACAAAATCCAGCAGTTCACAGGACGTTCAAAGTTGTGGTCTATAAACTACAAATAAGTGTTCAAGGTCTGCTGGATTTGATTTATGGCTTATAAATATGATTCTGCTGACCTAAATATACTTATTTGCAGCCTGCCTTCTATGAGAATGGTTAGAAATAGGAAGCCGAGTTTGCTCCTGCAAACTTTTTTCAGACAGTCAGCTAAAAGGGACACACACTGTTTTCTAGTTAAGAGAAGCCCTTTTCCTCCTGCTTCCTAATGCTTGGAGAGAAGGCAAGGAAAACCAGAGTCCCAGGAGAATCACCCATTGCTCAGCCCCTTCCTTCCTGCCTCAGGGGTAGGAGAGAGTAGGGCAGCTGCAAACTGGCCCCTCTGTGGGACCCTGACTGTGACTGACTGTGAAGGAACACCCCCAAAACCTGTGCCCCACTTTTAACCACAGCCTGCTGGCCCCCAGCTACACTAAATAAATATTTAAATAGCTCAGTCCTGCACCACTGTAGTCAAATCCTGAGACTGATTTGGGCAAACGAGTGGGATTTGAGACTTCTGTTAAAGGAAGGGTGCTTATCTGTTCTCAGTGCCTTTCAAGTGCTGGTGTCTGAAAGGTCTGAGGAGGATTTTGTATTTATTGCTTTATTGCTGAATCAGGCTGTTGGAAATTAACCTCCCACCTGCAGAGCTGTGGCTTTCACAGGCTCCTAAGCAAGCTGGATTCCTCTGCACAGTGAAGGTGCTGCTCTTCCCTAGGCCACGACTTTTATTGAGCTCAAATTCATTTCAGGAAGGTCTGAATCAATTACCATTACTTCAGAAGAAATAAGCACAGGCTTATTTCAAAAGGATTTTAGCTTTTAAAAAAACCAACATAGCAAAGAAGTGGTTTGCTGGTTAATCTGTCTGTGTGAGCTGGGGGTTATGCCTAAGAGCCTCATCACAATTTTCCCCACTCTCCGTTTAAATTTGCAAGGAGGATCCCATTTAGCACCATCCAAATGGCAGTGCCCTTCAGCTGGATGGGAACTGGGAAATGCCAAAGCTGCACGGAGTGGGCAGTGCCAGCCAGGCAGGTAAAATGCAGCATGTCTGCACAGGCCATACAGAGGGGAAAGGGATCTGTGAAGAAGGTCTGTATATAAAAGTTGCTGATGCGTAGCTAATGCTTTGTTTGGGGAAAAGTGGGGCTGGCAGGCTCTGCTGTGCTCTCCTCGGGTGATCTGCCTGCAGGCAGTGAAGCAGAAATGTGTTTGGCCAGGAACAGAAGGCTGTGCATGCAGGCAAAACCACCGAGTGTCCAAAAAAATGCTTCATGTAATAGAGTCTGCTGACTGAATACAGAGTCAGATATTGTTAAAAGCAAAATTACTAAAGTGGGGAACTGAATACACCTTTTCTTTTTTCCTGGGTGCAGCACAATGAGTGAAAATATAGCTGATGAGTGCCCTTTCTGTCATTATTGGTGGTGTCCTTCCTTTTATGTGTGGATGAGATCTCTGTATTTCACCCGAACAACTCCCCAGGGCATTGATCTGCTGCTCTTAAGCCAGTCCTTACTACAATTGAGTCTTCACAGCAAATCTGTGTGGCTGCAAGTACCAAACACTGAGGAGCTTTTAGCTGACCCAGCCTATCAAACTGTAGTATTCACCTATTTGAGAAGAGAGAATCAGGAAATGGCAAAGGAAAAGGTGTCTGTAAGCAGAAGAGAAATAGCAAAAAAAGGAAGAATTGTGTAATGGTCATAATGGGGTACCTACACCCTTACCCAGGTTATTGTTTGCCAACAATTCCCCCATCACCTGTACTCACCAGGCTTCTCTGTTAATAGGCTCTGATTTCTCATGAGCCACTGCCACCTAATTACATCTAGGAATGGGACTTACATCCCACTCTTCTCATCAGTGTTTTCTTACTTAGCTGCCATTGCTGCTGCCTTCTGTGGTTTCCCCTGTATGTTCAATAAAGAGCTCCAATACCTTCACCAGGGCTATGAAAATGAGCAGGCACTGGAAATTAGGTATTTCAGCAGCTGCCTCTCTTGTGGATCCACTCCGAAATGTACTCATGGACAATCTTTCCTATTAAATGTATAGGAAGCTTTAGCCAAACAGAGTCTTCAGCCTAATGCAAGAGAAACTGCAGGACTGATGTCATGAGGAAAGGAAAAGGAAAGGCAAGACAAGGTCCCCTTGAGTAACAGAATCTATGGTATTTATACTGACCCATATCTCATGTGACTTAGCAGTGGAAATCTGTCCTCAGTCAGGGCTCTGGTGGTTTGTGGGCAAATCTTTCCTGGGTCATCATTACTGGAAGGAGAACACATGCCAGTTGCAGGCATGTGGGAAAACATAATACATAGATAAAAATACAGCAGCCTTTTGGTTAGAAGCTCGAGTTGTGCTGTCACCTAAAATTACAATAATATAAAATTTATGTCAAAAAAAGTCACGCTGTCAAAATAAAAACCTAGAGGGTTTATTGTTTCTGTTGAAATTTCACTCTGAGGAAATGGAAGAAAAGGAATTCTTTTTTTCTTGTTACCATCACAGTGTGTTACTTTAGCTAAAAGTGAAGGTTTTGGATATTTTTAACATTTGTTTGATGGAAAATTTCAGTTGGGCCGTGCTGTGGCAATGTCCCAGTGGTGTGTGTGGAAATGTTGGAGGAGGTCCTACCCTGGGGCACACATACAAAGAGAACAACTGTGCCAGTGAGGCAGCCTTTCCTTCACACCTGTATTTAGTGTTTATCACAGTGGAGGTCATGGCAGCCCGGCCCATTTTGAGTGATTATTATGTTACTATCTGGGTTAAACTGAAATAGGACACGGCTCACTCCGAGGAAACCTCCCTATGGAGATACCTACCGCAGTAATGAGATGAGAACTCCAGCTAATTGTGTTGTTTTGCTTCCAGAGCATGTGTAGGCAGGTCTCACTCCTAAGAAGTATTTCTACACGTTAAATAAAGCAAACAATATTTAGGGATTGATCCTTCTTCCATAGAAACTAGGATCTGTTTTGTAATGGGTTTAAATTTGGAAAGATGAGTTAGAGAACAATGCTTTGCTGGTTTTAGAGAGGAGATAGATGACCTAAGAGGAGCTTTAAGTCTCTGATTTTTACATACAGTTATTGCCTATGTCTGTGTCTATTCTGTTGTGGGTTGCAGCTGTTTCTGTAATATCCTTCTATAAGCTCATATGAACATGCTCCATTTGCAGTGGTAATGAACTAATTAGGAAAATAAAATCAGCCAGCTTTCTTTTAAAAGAAATCAATTTAATTTAAATTTTTAAAGTATACTACCACTCTCCAGATATTGAAATTGCACTCTTTTGTGTTCTTAATACGTTTCAACTAGATCAAGTAGCAGCAACAACATATTCCATTTCCATGGAAATCAGTGTAGTTTTCTTTGCTTCTAATCAGGCCATTTTGCCTGAAAGCTAAACTGTTTATTTTTAACCTCTCAGAAGATGAAAGCTTGGCATGCCTTTTGTGTCAGGGGTGTAGCTGTTCTTCTCTGCTTCATTAGGTCTTTTGGCTTCAGCCTCACCTGCAGCTGAGAGCTGGGCAGTGGGACAGATGTGCAGGAGATGCTGATGCCTCTGCCCTCCTTCCTTTGCTCTGCTGGCACTGTCCAGCCCAGTGCAGTGGGAAGCAGCATAAAAAAAGGGAGAACTACATAGGACTAAGGAGATAGGACTGCCTCCTGTCTGGCTGCAGGCTGGCTCAGTGAGAAGCACCAGGATCTGGAAGGGGAATGTGCAGGGGATGCTCAAAGAGCTGGGATGTCTCATGCACGTGCGTGAAATAAAACTAGTTGTCTTGCCATTAGTCCCAAAAGCAAAGGGTGGGCTCAGGGCACAGGCAGCACATCACGTAACCCATGTGACACTTTCCAATCCAGAGGCTGCAGCAGTTCCTGCAGCAGCTGCCACGTCCTGCACAGCTCAGTGTAAAGGCACTTTTGTAACAATTGCTGCTGCACATGCAGCAGAAACAGAGAAACTGGAGCCAAACCTGCTCTCCAAGAGTCTCAGTGTGAGTCAAGCTGTGGTACTCGTACACCGTGCTTGGGGATGGAGGTTCAGAAGCTCTGTAACCTCCTGTGCAGGTGCCACCCACTCCTGGCCTCACAGCCAGCTCTGATCACAGATTCCTGTGTGTCCTCCCTGGCTCTGGGAGAAAAATGGCATCAACAGGAAAGCACATTTCAAAAGACATTTCACCAGCATGGTGAAAGCTCTCATTGTACCATACTGGTAGGTAGGTAACTTATTTTTACTTTTTTCCAGAAAACCAGCTGCTGACTTAGAGCTTTGTACTAACCAGAAGCTATTACAGCAAATTGTCTTGGATGGGTTTGTTTGTTTGTTTGGAGAAACCCAGTTGCTGTAACCAAGCTGATATTTATTTGCATTGATTGAAGAGCACACAGCAGATCCCATCAATGCACGTGTGTTGTGAGGAATGCAGCTCGGTATTTGGATGTAAAGGTGGTTTTTTCAGTTTAGCAATACTTACATTTAGGGTTGCCACCTCCTCTGTGCACTGCACCAAGGCACTTTTGGGATGACTAATGGGGGAAGGAGCTAATGCAGAAAACAGAATTCAGGTGGGGAAAGAAGCGCTCAGGTGAGAGGAATATCCAGAGGGAAGTGACTGGCAGGTGATAGCAGAAATAGGGTGTAGGGCAAGGGGAGCAGGAGGGCTGGAAATTTAACAGGAATTTCCCAAGTCCATCCCATTCCTGTCTATGCTCCCCACCAAGGTCTCCTCCTTGCTCCAGATGTGTTACCTCAGTGCCTGAGAACAGGACTGCCATATGTTGGGGAGGTAGCTCTGCTATTTCAGGCTTCTTGGCAGCATTCTGAGGTTGGTGGTGTTTGCCACCTTCTCCAGGCTGAGCCCGTGGTCTTCCCTGCCAACAAACCATCCCCTGTGGATCTCACCAAGATCACGTGTTTTGATCTGGTAAGACTGATTTATTGGTTTGGGTTGTTTTCTTTTTCTTTCTTGACCTCAGTAGAGTTTAACCTATGGCTGTGTCTGTTTGGCCTTGATTTTGTTGAAGGTTGTGTACCTGAGCACAGTTGGGGATCAGCTTTTGCTTTCCTTGTCTCCTGTTCTTGTTGGCCTGACAGTGCCAAAACCATGGCAGGGATTGGGGACAACACAGGGGCCTGAACCTCCAAGGGCAGGAACAGATAATGAGCTCATCAACACAAAGGTCTGTGCAGATCCCCCTAATTACCCTCTGGCTTGCACAGCAGAGATGCAGAGATGTTATTTACCTCTGCTGATGGCACACAGGAGGCAACAATCTCCTGCTCCCTCTTTAATAGCTCGATGCTTCTGCACTAACAGCAGCCAGCAGTAAAATTGTCTCCTTGCCAGTAAGGTCAGTAGCTGCAGCTCCCAATTCACAGGGCAAAGTGTGCAGGAAAATACCATTTTTGTGAGGTCACTCTTCACCCTGGAAGTGGCATTGAACTGCCTGCATGGGGTCTTTGCCAGGGAGGGAGGGAGAGAGGCTCTCTCATGATGCCAAAAATGTACTCTAGCCTTTTCATCAAGTATTTGAGTAAGGCCAGAGTTGAACTGGGGAGACAGCAGGAGGATAATCAGAATGACCTGATATGAAATAATCTCCTCTGCTTTACTTGGGAGTTTTTTGTTAGCATTCAGATAAGGCTTTAATTAAGGTTTTCATTTGTTACCTATTGATCTTTGATATTTACCCATAGTCCCTTTTTTTTTGATTGATTTGATCTTGCTGGATAGGAATTAAATACACAATTAGTCTTAAGTTAGCTGAAACTGAATAGTTCAGTTAATGAATGATTTGCTGACAATACTAATTGCTCAGGTTGCTGATAGACTCCAGGAACCACCACAAGACAAACTGATATATTATAACAGGTGTCTGAAACTGGCAGATGGTTAGGGAGAAGAAGCAGATAAGCAGGTTCAGGGAATTCCAGAATAAGTTAACCTTTTTCTTTTCTGGGCCACGCAGGCCTCGCCTGGGGCATCATTGCTAGGAAAAATGAGGCCATTGTAAGATTTGTTGGCTCAGTGCAGCATTTATTTAGTGCCAGGCAGAGAAGAGAGGGGTGTGAGCATGTGCAGCCTGCAGTGTTTAATTGCCTCTGAGCCAGGGCTGTGGTGCCCACGTGGGGACCATTTCCCCAGATGTGTTTAGGGGTGTCTTTCCCCACACACGACACAGGGAGGATGCAGCAGGGCTGCAGCACGGCTGTGTGCAAGAGAAAAGGGCCAGGGGAGCACAGCTTTGCTTCTCATATCATCCCTGCACAAAGCATCTCCTGGGAACAGCATTCCTGGTGACTCCATCCTGTGCAGCAACAGCAAAACAAGCACCTACGTGCCTGCCAGAAGGTGCAAGTCAGCCAGGACCAGGAAGAAAAAGGGGTGAGGGGATGTATGTGTGTGAGAAGGAGACAAAAGTCTCAGTTGTTTCAATCCCGGCAATTTCTCTTTAAAAAAAAAAAAATCACAATTTCTATTCTCTTTTTCATGCCTGTTTTCCCTAGAGAGAGTTATCTTTTCTTTACCAGTTTTCCTCCTTCACAGGCCCACTTTTCTTTTTTTTTTCTTTTTGGCACTGCAAGGAGAGGAAGAAAAAAAGTATGCCAGAGGAAATGAAGGAGAAATGGATAAGCACAACCTGAAAAAGCATTTAATTTCTTCATCACTACCTAAAAAGCAGAAAATGGTTTTAAAGTAACTTTTATGATATAGAAGTCATTCAAAGGATTTTTTTTAAAATACCTACCAGGTCAAGCAATTGTTTCTGTGTCTGTCATGCAAGTGAATGAGTATAACAATGAGATGGTAAAAACTGCCTGACTTCATAATTCAAGAAAAACCACTTTTTGCTTTCTCCTATGATGCTGAACACCAGCTTTATTGCTGCTTGTGCACTTTGGGTTCAGAAGTGTCTTGCTAGATTAGAGAGGATTAGATTGGCTGGGGCTCTGAGCAACCTGGTCTGGTGGAAGGTGTCCCTGCCCCTGGCAGGGAGGTTGGAGCAAGATGAGCTTTAAGCTCCCTTCCAACCTAACAAATTCTGTCATTCTGTGATTAAAGCATTTGGCCCTGAACACTGAGCCAGGGAGCAGCAGGGGCTGCCTAACCCCACGATGGCACAGCACCTGTTGATGGAGGCAGCCAAACCATCACAAAAGAAAAAAAAAAAACAGAAAAAGCCTGGGATTTAATGTAGTTTGAGTTTGTTTGTTTGTTTTCTCCACAAGACTGGTGAGGATGGAGGAAGGGAGCAGGTGGGGATGCCAGGGGTGAGCTTCATCTGCCACAGGATGGAGAAGCTGGGTCCATGCCCAAAGGGAAAGTGAAGCTCAGCCAGGAGGGCTTCTGAGGATACCTTTCTGCAAATGGGAAGGCACATCATTCCAATGTGAGAAAGGATCTGGTTTAAGGGCTGAACTGAAAAGCTGTGTATTGCTGAAAAATGCAGAGTCTCAATTTCCCTGTGACGTGCAGGATTCATTCCTGGCCCTTGCAGTTCATGAGATAATGGACTGTGTAACTGTTCCTCATCGCTGTGACTAACGGCCCCTTTTTGGCACACATCCTGGAACTCAAAGCACTGTAATTTTTATTTCTGGATATCACAACTAATTATTCTATTACAACTTGCTGTAACGTTACAACTAACATTATTCATCTGGGCCCCAGTTATCCTTTCCCTTTTATAAATCCTACTTCTGCACAGATTAAATTTTGAGGCTATTAACACTTTGATTACGGTCTAGTCGTATTAAATTATCCCTTGGTAGTAAGGTTGTCCTGTCAACCACTATGATACCCACAATTAATTGGAAAGATAACTGGTGGTTTGATGCAAAGGCTGAGCTGGAGCAGGGTAGCATCCCCCAGGGAGTCTGGTGCAGGCTCAGGTGGGCCCTCCCTCCTTCCTTGCAATGAGGCTGGAGACAAAATGGAGTTGGGCTATAAACGGGAACAGGATTTAGGCTTGTAACAAAGGCGGGGGGCTGCGTGCTGAGGCATAATTAGTTTTTTAAGTCCTCCTGCGTCACACAGGAGAGAGAAATATGAAAAATAGGGAATTGAGTTACTGCCTTCTGCTTAAAACTAGGTCCCCATGCTTACATGTTCAAAGGGCCTTGGGGAAATATCACAGCTCCGGGGAACAAAAACGATGGTGTTAGAGACTTCAGCCCTGGTGTGCAATCCCACTGCCCACCCATGTGAGGGGCCTTTCAGGATGCTGTTTACCAGGGTATTTCAGGGTCCCTGAGGGGGTGTGTGCCAAGAGACTCCTACTGCCAGCAGAGGGACTTTGGGGTAGTTTCCAAACGTACATCATCCCTGGATTAAACAGCCCCAGGGGAGCAGCTCCATGGGTAATTGCCTTTTTGGCAGCTGTTGCCAATGGCTGGGAGCTGCCGTGGAAGGGCTGCTCGCCCCAGGCCTGCCTTGTTTATCTCCCCACACTGGGATAGACAATGAGCTACGATTTTCCTTTCCATAATTATTGATAGAGTGGCTGGTAAATGCTTGCTTGCCTTCTCACCAGACTCAAAGGTTAGCTTGTTAACGAGGAGGTTTTCAGATACTCACCACCCGCGTTCCCCTCGGGGGCGAGCGGGGTGTCTTTTAATGGTTGTTTGATGCTGTTCACATGGGCAGGCAGCACGGTAACAAGGCAAATGATTGTCTGCTTTGCTGATCAGAGCCCGTAATGACCGCTCGCTTGGTGCTGTGCTTTCAGTTCTGACAAACCAAAAGGCACTTACCGTTTGGGCTGATGCTATTTTTTACCCCTGACACACACCAGTTGGGCACGGGGCTGTTGCGTCTAATTGCAAATGATCTTTGATGATTTTTTTTCCCTCCTATCTCCAGAGGCATAACTTTTGGAGTGCCAGCAGCAGGCAGTACAATTTCAAAACATTTGGGAATGCCAATTAGGGCTTATTTATGTGATGATTGAGCTGCCTGAGAGATCAGTGCTCACCAGAATGCACTGTGGCCTTAGACAAAGGGAATTTTCTTGCCTGCCTACATCTGATGAAGATGGATACTTGCATGATGATGGCTTCTTTCCTCTGTAGTTGAACACCTCAGTTCATTTGTTTGCACCTGAAAAAGGTAGTGTGTCCATCCTTGCATGGAGGCTGGTTTGTCTCTACCAATTTATGTTACTGCACACAGAAAACAAAAAGAAATTACAAGTAGCTCTAGAAGAAGAAACTTTTTTTCACTAATATCTAATAGTAAACATAAGTTTATAATAAATGTAATAAATACAGGTTTATGGGTAAATAGTAAGCTCAAATCTCTGTTAAATTAATAGTTAGTTCCACTAAACCAACCTGGCAAAGTTGTTTTGTGATGTGGGTGTGGTTTTCACTTGGTGTTCATTGCATTTTTACTATTTGAGCACAGGTGGCATTTTATTTGACTCAGGACTTAAGGTTGTGTTTCCAACACTAAATATTCCTGTATTTTGGAGCTAGGCTCTGCTGTTCTGCCCTGGCATCTCCCAGCCCTCGAGCATGGCAGGAATGCTCTGCAGACCTCTCCAAATTGCGCAGTCCTTGCAGGTGGCTGGAGGTTTCTGCAGCAGATGTGGCATTTTCCCTCTGCTCCCCTTCCTGCATTGTGGACCTGTTGCTCACCACTTCACCAGCTTCTTCCCTCCTGCTCTTGTTAGGTGTTACTCTTCCAGAAATATTCCTGAATCCGGGTTAATTGGGAGCTGTTTCCCTCTCCTATGCAGAAGCCTTTGCTCTCAGAGCCCAGGAGAGCCATTGGCCACACTGCACAAATCCAAGTGCGGCCATGGTCCCGAGGGGCTCGGCCTGATGTGTGTGAAGCTCACACATTCTATAAATAAGCAGAGTGCATATGTTAGGGCACAGAAGTAGGAGGACAATGTCAGAAGACATTTACTGCTTGCTTGAGGAGCAGTCAGTTGAGATGAAAGCTTTGTGGCCAGACTTTCCCAAAGAGCTCACTCGCAGGATTGAGGTCGGCTCTCATTTAGCCACTAAAATTAGCAGTGGAGCTTCTAGGCCAGCTGACTCTTTTGGGTGCTAAACAGCTTTGACAGCCTGGCCAGAGACATCCCAGAAAGTGCTGCTGAGTGCTTAAAAAAAATTTTAAAAATCTATTGGTTATGGAGTTTCTCCAAATGCAGTAGACCTCTTCTGGAAACCCGTCCCTCACAGTGCCTGCTAAGGTTTTGAAAATCTGCTTCTGCTTTGCACACAGGTAGGAGACACTTGGAGATATGTGTAGGCAGGGAGATACAGATTTGTAATGCACATGCACAGCTCTGGGGCTGCTTGAGCTGTGTTCAAGCTGCTGAGCACTCAAGTGATGTAAGACTGGGTGAAAGTAGTCAGTAAAACACACCCCAGCCATAAAACAAGCACTGTCCTCTGCTTCTACCCAGGAATGACAGGGGTGGCATTTAAAAACAGAACAAAAAACCCACAATGAACCCAAACAAGTAGAAAAAACAGAATAGCAAACTTTTTCCTTCTTGTTCCTGTTTTTGGTGTTGTCGTTTGTCTTCTGATTTTAGCTTTGAAAGCTTGAAGTTTCCCCCACTGTGAATTGGGTGAGATGTATTTTTAGAAAACAATAAGGATCTCATGAGGCTAGAGCTGAGTCTAGTAAAGAAAAGACTAATTGGGGAAGGGCAAGAACCAAATGGTATTCTTTCACTTATTATTATGAAAATTACCCATGAATAGGAAGAGGAAACAGCTGGAATTAATATTGTCTCACTTGCATTTTGATTCTTTGAAGTCAAACAGAACAAGAAATATTTGCTAAGAAATGAGAAATTGAAATACTATTTTTTGAGTTTTTCATGCAAAACTCTTTAATCCATTATGGGAAATATCCATAAAATGTTTTTCCATATGTCCTGCAGAAAGCTGGTCCTTTAGAAAATACCTAAATTCTCTTTCTGTATCTGTGCCAGATACTTTAGGCTTAATGTAGAAATCACAAAATTTGCTAATACAAAGGGCAGCAAATGAAGCAGGATTTTGGGTAGAAAGGCCCCTGGAAGGCTATTGACTAAATATGCAGGTTCATTAATCACCTATGGATAGAAGTTTTCTTCTTCCCATGAGCTAGAAGATATATTTTTAATTAAGATAAATGAACAGAAGGTGGTTCTACAACCCATTTTATGACAGTAATAGAAAGTCAGAACTTTATTTCAAGTGTGTACCCACCATCTGTGGGGAGCTGGAGCAGAACTGAGTGATAAGGCCATGATCTTTGATCACCTCTCAAAATGAAACCTCACTGAACAACCTCTCTGGGTGAAATTCAGCCCTTGGATATGAAGGTATTTCTTATTAAAGACATGCATCTGAGAGCTAAACAGAGCTACAGGAGTCCAGGCCAAACAAATCTGATCAGGGTATGAAAGTGAATTTTGCCTGTTTATATGTAGGGAGTGGTATTGGATCAGTGAATGAAGTCCTACAGAGCTCTGATAAAAATTATCTTTATGGAAACTATTAAATTGGGTTTGGCCATCTTGGGTCATTTTATTGTTATTATATCTCTGTCAGTGATCAACCAGAACCAAGTTTTCAGACTTTCCAGGAAATTAACTGAAGATCAGTTACTGTGCTGTCTTCCAAATTTATAGCTCTGCAGCTGACTACAGACCCAGACACACAGCCATAAATAATCTCTTGTGTCTTCCAGCCCATCAAATTGAAATCTGCTTCCTTGGGAAGAGGCAAAATGAAATTGGTGCATTACAAACAAATTTATTAAAAGGTGTGCTCAATCTTTCGTGAAGAATGAGGAATCATCAGTGCTTATTAGGGAATGAGTTTTTTTCCTTTTTATTTTATGAGTATGAATGTATCTGAGAAACTCAATAAAAGGAGCAGCATGGAATAAGTTTACCTTCTGAAAGTCAAAAGCAAAGGCCAGACCTGGAGCTGATTAATGTCTGCATAATATATCAGTTCAGAACCAAGGAGCTGTGGGTAGAGGCTAAGTTATTTGTAAGGTAATTTAGCTTGACCTTAATGAAGGCTGAGTTCCCAAGACCATGGCAAAGTCTATCAATCTCCCTGGCTCTGGAAACACTTGGGGAGTTTTCTTACTGTATCATCATAAGTGCATTTGTTGCACTTATTTATATTGTGAAATATTTGTGAAATATTACAGCAGAAAAGGTTTCTTTTAAAATTCTTTTTTAAAGGTGGGACTATAGCAGCGGTGGTGGTGCCTGTGGGGTAACAAATTACTATTAGAAGGGGGAAAACTGCAGCAGCAGGATACAGTGGTGAATTCCTCAGATGAAGAAAATCCTTTCAGTCTGCAGTAGGAATGATTGGTTTCTCCCTTGGCATAAACTTTTTGTTTAGCAGATCCCCTTGTGTCAGGCCTTTCTTGCAGCAGATAAGGGCAGGTGCTGTAGTGGGCTGAGAGAAAACTCCTGCTGTCTATAGATAGGAGGTACCTGAGGATGGTGACTCACCTGAAGGGTTTTGCTTGCACATACTCAGACCAAAGCAGGGATGTTTTGCTAACTGGTGGCCACCAAAGAGTAGCACATTTCCAGCCTTCACCAATGTAGCTTGGTACCTTCAGCTGCCCAAAATCTGGAATTTGATGAGTTGTCCCTGACCCTCCTGTCAGCTCCTGCCAAGGAGCCCGTCTCTTGGGTGCCTGTTCCGTGCAGACCTGTGCTGGAGAGGGAATGAAAGCGAAGTGCCTCCCCTGACACCTCAGTGCTGCAGAGATCCAGACTCCTCTAAGGTTTTCCATCTTTGCAACAAGTCTTATTGCTTGGATAAGCGTTGGTTCCAGCTCTTAGTTTCCTGACTACAAAGTATATTTGGGCCTGTTTTCTTCACACGAATAAGCATGGTGATTACTAGACATGAGTCAGGCATCTTAAATTCTACATTGTTGGGTTATTTTTGCAGTATTGAAGATAACATAGGAGCAGCCCATGGCTGTTTGCACACCTGGTTCATCCCTCAAATTATTTGCTCAAGAAGGGCTGAGGGTCTGGTAGAGAGTCTAAGACACTGCAAAAGCTTCCAGTGGTTTCAGTGACTTCTGAGTGAAATTTGTAAATAGTCTTTGCTACTGTCCTCCAGCAAAATTGTTGTCTTTTTTAATAAGGAGAATTATCTGTGTTCTTTCACAGTAGCTCTGCCTGTTTACCCTGTTGCTTTAGTTATCCTGTTTTCTTACCAATATTTAGTTTGTTCATATTTCCATTCAATTCCTCTAGGTATGGTCTTTTGGGGCTAGTTTTCAGTTTGCTGTTATATTCCTTTCTCACCCAGAAAATCCAGCTGCTGTATTTTTTCCCAGTGCGTTTTCCAGCATTGTGCTCTTTCCCAGGTTTTCC
Organism: Cisticola juncidis; assembly: GCA_013400215.1. Taxonomy (NCBI): domain Eukaryota; kingdom Metazoa; phylum Chordata; class Aves; order Passeriformes; family Cisticolidae; genus Cisticola; species Cisticola juncidis. The sequence goes on from VXBR01000360.1 coordinate 1,732,564, forward strand.
TCATCTCTATCCCCTTCCTCCTCCTTCCATGCAGAGGAGTGTTCTGTGCTGTGCCTTATTTTTGTTCTCCATTTCTGCTTTCCTCATTTCCTTGTGATATCTCCCTGGAAAGAAAATAAGCAGAGAAGGAGCCACGGAAGGAGGCAGTACAGCCATACTTACAAAAACAGGAAGGCAAAGATATGGAGTGATGGATGGTAGTTCAACCTAACGCCTGAGCTCTCCTCACCTATTTTGTTGCTTTATGCTAAGCAGAACTACCACCACACTCTCTTGATTTTAAAGACAGATGAAAGGGTTCAAACAGCAAAACCAGCCAGTCCCATCTTTTATGCTTGCAAAGCAAGGCTTCGAAATGTAGCTCAAAGCTGTCTCTGGATGGTGCAGGCTAAATGTGGCAGCAGTGGCGAGCTCCTGGGCTTTCCCACAAGGGTACCACAGGAATTTTGGAGCTCCTGTCCCAGAAACAGCTGGCAGGTAAACAAGACACAAGTCAGGATTTGCATTCACTCATTTAGTTCAATGAGTGTAATTCTGTTACAGGGTTTTATGTTTTCTAACGATGTTGTTTTGAATTTTCTTTTAATAGTAGTGTCATTACTTACTCTGGAAGTGTATTTCAGTTGTTTAGACACCTCAGTGTTCCAGGGAGATCTCTCTTTTCAGAAGGAAACGAATTCAGTGTTTAACTCATAGGGGTATCTTCTGCAACCTGTTTTTAATGGGCAAAGCAAAGATAAATTCAATACGGTGCAAATCATAAGAATAATGTCCGGTGTCTTCCCTCCTCCTTTCTTGTGGCAGACCTGCCAGGCAGCATTACAGAGAGCTCTCTGGTGGGAAAAGGAGATGCAGAAAGTGCTGCCATCAGTCTTTGCCTGCACTTAGCTAAACCCGCTGACATTCACGGACTGTAATGGCAGGAGAGCTCTCCGAAGCCATTTGACTGGAGAAATTTGAGTTATCGTCATTGTCGTATCTCAGTCTGACAGGGAAAATGATTTGTCGGTCAAAACGTCTCGTAAACACAGACGTTTGGCTCAATTTAATCAGAGGCGGCTCCTCGCGCCGAGCGCGGGCGGCTCGTCCCCGAGGGAAAGGGGGATGGAAGAGCAGGGAATGCAGTGACTCCTGCACCATCCTGGCGGCCCTGGGTCAGCAGGGAATGCATCAGAAGGAAAGCTGGGGAGAGGGAGGATCTCCCAGCCTCGGGAGCAGCTCCCTGTCCTGGCTCAGCACACCCATCCAGGCACAGGGCTGAGCCGGACTGAGGTTTGTGTGCCGGGGTCACCGGAGACCTGCCGGGAACAGGGAAAAGCCAGGTGTCCCTCTGAGGCCTGGGGAAGGCTGACCTGGAACAGAGACTGGGCAGCTAAGAGAATAAAGTAGGGATTTATTAAAAGGCCTTTAAAAATACCCCTTGGGCAGTGCAAGAGCCTGGCCAGGGCTACACCCAAGGGGGCCTCAAAATGGATGACCGGTCACAAGAGCTCACAGTTTTATAAGTTTTGGTCCATTTGTATATTGGGGTTAATTGTCCAATTACAGCTGCAGATTATGAAGTCCCATCCCTCTTGTTTTTTCTCTTCAGCCCACCCTTGTTTGTGCTTTTGGGACTGAAAACTTGTAACCGCTGTCCTTGGTCTCCAGCAGGAAAAGGATTTGTATTGTCTCCCTACTCTGTGAAGAGAGCTTACTAACACTTAATATGAGGCTCAACACTACACTCCCAGGCAGCACAGTGTCCAAAAAACATGAAAGCTAAAATTAAGGCATCACCTTAAAGCCTGAATGGCACTGGTGAGGGATGGGGCTGGCCCAGAACCAGCTGACTGCACCCAGGATCTCCTCCTGCAGGCGTTTGTGGGCCTGAGCAGATCTCCTTGTGCTAATGGCCTCATTAAGATCAAGCCTGTGTACACTGCAAATCCACACAAAGAGAAATTAAAGCCCAGATTAGATTAGGGGCTGAAGGCTGGGAGCGTACAGCTGTTTGCCAAATTGCACTCTGAATTCCACTTCTGCGTAGACTTTTACTGATAGTAATTTGAAGGCAGTCATTAGAGCCATCAGCCTTTGAATGAGAAATTTCAAGGGACCCTTCAGCATAAATCTGCTCCTCTGCTGTAAGAAATTATTCCTGATATGCTTTGGGCTATGGAAACCAATTACATGAATTTTGCACAATAACCCGTTTCTCCCAAACATGGGTAGCACTCCTGGCCATAAACAGACATCTTTTAACTTCCAATTAAGTGTGTGGGTGTATAAACATAAGGAAAGCTGCCTTTTCAACTAGAATTTAATAACCAGAAAACAATGGTGGGAAGGAATCATCATTTACAGTTGGAATATGAGACTCTGGCCATCCTTATTGCCTTCCTCTGCAAGCCAGCTGGATTTGTGAGAACAGACAAACCCTTTCCCATTAAATCGTAAATACTGCAGGTTTTATTCCTTACTGACTCCTAGGCTCCAAGATTTAGGAAAGGGTAGAATATTAATTTCCAGAACTAAACTTGGCGTAAGTCACAGTGCTCTAGTTGTCATTTAAACTTCAGGTGTGTTTTTCTTCTATTTCAGATACTCCAGAGCTGCCCTGTAATCCCTGAATCCTACTGAATTCACACCCTGGTGATATATCAATGTCAAAGGGATGCAACTGGTAATTCTGCCTGGCTGTTAAACTGCCTTGTGTGTCACCCTATTTCCAATGGCTGCTGTCAAGGTATGTGTTTTTCCTGCTTCCAAGTGCTTTAATCTTATTATTAGTAGAAAAACAAGCCATTATTAATGCTTAAAGCCATTGTTATCTTCTCTCCCTGCCAGCCTGTTCTATATTAATATTAGTATTTCTAAACTGAAGCTCTGTACGTGTGACTCAGGCGTCCCGTGTCATTAGTTTGAAAATCCTGAGAGCATTTTCTTACACAAAAAAAAATTGCACAGGGAAGGAAGAGGGTCTTTTTATTTACCTTCACATTCCCATCCTTGAGGATTTTCTTGCTGGGTGTTCTCAGGTTGCGGCTGCAATTAGAAGACTTAATTGGTTTTCTATGAACCCTGGGATTCCTTCATTCCCCAGGAGCTGCTGGTTTCATTAAAACCACCACCCAATATCATGAGACATGCAATTGAATTCTCCAGCTGCCAACATAGTTGCAAAAATGGTTTATAGAGCCTCAAGGGATAAACAGGTGGGAGAGGAGGCTCTGGGAGAGGCCTGAGCTGCTCTAGCAGAGGTCTGGATGTTTGGTGAGAGGCACAGCACTGCTCAAACCAGATCTAGCCAAACCTTTAGCCAAGCTGGGGCCAGGACAGCAGCAGCCACACTTGCACATCTCCTGTGGGAAGGCAAGGCCCTGTAATTGCTGCTGGACTTGTGTTAATCCACATCTGTAAAGGCCTGGCTAGGAGATGGAAGGATGGTCCACAAAAGCTTCAATTGCATCTTCTGGGCCTCTTGCAAAGCCTTTCGTCCCAGGCAGCAGTAGCATTGGGAAGGCAAAAATAAACACTCGTGGTATGTCTCCACCCCCCAAACTCAGCTGAGGGGACAAGGAGGGCATTGTGCCAACCTCTCTTCCAGGTGTTTAGCTTAGTGCAGTGATGGGAGCACAGCAAGGGGGAAGCCATGCCTGTCAGGCTGAGATGTGGACTCAAAACAACCAGCAGGAAAGAGCTGAGGATTTGGTTGGGAGGAGAGAGAGTTTTTCATTGTTAACTGTTTTTGCACCTTGCACTGAGAAGAGCATCAAAGTTTAAAATGAGCTTCCCAGCAGAACAGTGCTGGATCTGTGCTCCACATGTCCAGGTGTATCTTCCCTTAATGTGCTCAGGAAGGCTTGAAGCACAATCAGAAGTTCCTTTGAAATTGTGAAAGTCACAAGTGAGGAGCATTGGTAGGTCAGCAGGAGAAGATATCAAGAACTAAACTTGCTACTTTCAAAAAAAA